>OW203735.1:19632065-20232065 GCA_934045075.1 Yponomeuta sedellus
AGACAGACAGACAGACAGACAGACAGACAGACAGACAGACAGACAGACAGACAGACAGACAGACAGACAGACAGACAGACAGACAGACAGACAGACAGACAGACAGACAGACAGACAGACAGACAGACAGACAGACAGACAGACAGACAGACAGACAGACAGACAGACAGACAGACAGACAGACAGACAGACAGACAGACAGACAGACAGACAGACAGACAGACAGACAGACAGACAGACAGACAGACAGACAGACAGACAGACAGACAGACAGACAGACAGACAGACAGACAGACAGACAGACAGACAGACAGACAGACAGACAGACAGACAGACAGACAGACAGACAGACAGACAGACAGACAGACAGACAGACAGACAGACAGACAGACAGACAGACAGACAGACAGACAGACAGACAGACAGACAGACAGACAGACAGACAGACAGACAGACAGACAGACAGACAGACAGACAGACAGACAGACAGACAGACAGACAGACAGACAGACAGACAGACAGACAGACAGACAGACAGACAGACAGACAGACAGACAGACAGACAGACAGACAGACAGACAGACAGACAGACAGACAGACAGACAGACAGACAGACAGACAGACAGACAGACAGACAGACAGACAGACAGACAGACAGACAGACAGACAGACAGACAGACAGACAGACAGACAGACAGACAGACAGACAGACAGACAGACAGACAGACAGACAGACAGACAGACAGACAGACAGACAGACAGACAGACAGACAGACAGACAGACAGACAGACAGACAGACAGACAGACAGACAGACAGACAGACAGACAGACAGACAGACAGACAGACAGACAGACAGACAGACAGACAGACAGACAGACAGACAGACAGACAGACAGACAGACAGACAGACAGACAGACAGACAGACAGACAGACAGACAGACAGACAGACAGACAGACAGACAGACAGACAGACAGACAGACAGACAGACAGACAGACAGACAGACAGACAGACAGACAGACAGACAGACAGACAGACAGACAGACAGACAGACAGACAGACAGACAGACAGACAGACAGACAGACAGACAGACAGACAGACAGACAGACAGACAGACAGACAGACAGACAGACAGACAGACAGACAGACAGACAGACAGACAGACAGACAGACAGACAGACAGACAGACAGACAGACAGACAGACAGACAGACAGACAGACAGACAGACAGACAGACAGACAGACAGACAGACAGACAGACAGACAGACAGACAGACAGACAGACAGACAGACAGACAGACAGACAGACAGACAGACAGACAGACAGACAGACAGACAGACAGACAGACAGACAGACAGACAGACAGACAGACAGACAGACAGACAGACAGACAGACAGACAGACAGACAGACAGACAGACAGACAGACAGACAGACAGACAGACAGACAGACAGACAGACAGACAGACAGACAGACAGACAGACAGACAGACAGACAGACAGACAGACAGACAGACAGACAGACAGACAGACAGACAGACAGACAGACAGACAGACAGACAGACAGACAGACAGACAGACAGACAGACAGACAGACAGACAGACAGACAGACAGACAGACAGACAGACAGACAGACAGACAGACAGACAGACAGACAGACAGACAGACAGACAGACAGACAGACAGACAGACAGACAGACAGACAGACAGACAGACAGACAGACAGACAGACAGACAGACAGACAGACAGACAGACAGACAGACAGACAGACAGACAGACAGACAGACAGACAGACAGACAGACAGACAGACAGACAGACAGACAGACAGACAGACAGACAGACAGACAGACAGACAGACAGACAGACAGACAGACAGACAGACAGACAGACAGACAGACAGACAGACAGACAGACAGACAGACAGACAGACAGACAGACAGACAGACAGACAGACAGACAGACAGACAGACAGACAGACAGACAGACAGACAGACAGACAGACAGACAGACAGACAGACAGACAGACAGACAGACAGACAGACAGACAGACAGACAGACAGACAGACAGACAGACAGACAGACAGACAGACAGACAGACAGACAGACAGACAGACAGACAGACAGACAGACAGACAGACAGACAGACAGACAGACAGACAGACAGACAGACAGACAGACAGACAGACAGACAGACAGACAGACAGACAGACAGACAGACAGACAGACAGACAGACAGACAGACAGACAGACAGACAGACAGACAGACAGACAGACAGACAGACAGACAGACAGACAGACAGACAGACAGACAGACAGACAGACAGACAGACAGACAGACAGACAGACAGACAGACAGACAGACAGACAGACAGACAGACAGACAGACAGACAGACAGACAGACAGACAGACAGACAGACAGACAGACAGACAGACAGACAGACAGACAGACAGACAGACAGACAGACAGACAGACAGACAGACAGACAGACAGACAGACAGACAGACAGACAGACAGACAGACAGACAGACAGACAGACAGACAGACAGACAGACAGACAGACAGACAGACAGACAGACAGACAGACAGACAGACAGACAGACAGACAGACAGACAGACAGACAGACAGACAGACAGACAGACAGACAGACAGACAGACAGACAGACAGACAGACAGACAGACAGACAGACAGACAGACAGACAGACAGACAGACAGACAGACAGACAGACAGACAGACAGACAGACAGACAGACAGACAGACAGACAGACAGACAGACAGACAGACAGACAGACAGACAGACAGACAGACAGACAGACAGACAGACAGACAGACAGACAGACAGACAGACAGACAGACAGACAGACAGACAGACAGACAGACAGACAGACAGACAGACAGACAGACAGACAGACAGACAGACAGACAGACAGACAGACAGACAGACAGACAGACAGACAGACAGACAGACAGACAGACAGACAGACAGACAGACAGACAGACAGACAGACAGACAGACAGACAGACAGACAGACAGACAGACAGACAGACAGACAGACAGACAGACAGACAGACAGACAGACAGACAGACAGACAGACAGACAGACAGACAGACAGACAGACAGACAGACAGACAGACAGACAGACAGACAGACAGACAGACAGACAGACAGACAGACAGACAGACAGACAGACAGACAGACAGACAGACAGACAGACAGACAGACAGACAGACAGACAGACAGACAGACAGACAGACAGACAGACAGACAGACAGACAGACAGACAGACAGACAGACAGACAGACAGACAGACAGACAGACAGACAGACAGACAGACAGACAGACAGACAGACAGACAGACAGACAGACAGACAGACAGACAGACAGACAGACAGACAGACAGACAGACAGACAGACAGACAGACAGACAGACAGACAGACAGACAGACAGACAGACAGACAGACAGACAGACAGACAGACAGACAGACAGACAGACAGACAGACAGACAGACAGACAGACAGACAGACAGACAGACAGACAGACAGACAGACAGACAGACAGACAGACAGACAGACAGACAGACAGACAGACAGACAGACAGACAGACAGACAGACAGACAGACAGACAGACAGACAGACAGACAGACAGACAGACAGACAGACAGACAGACAGACAGACAGACAGACAGACAGACAGACAGACAGACAGACAGACAGACAGACAGACAGACAGACAGACAGACAGACAGACAGACAGACAGACAGACAGACAGACAGACAGACAGACAGACAGACAGACAGACAGACAGACAGACAGACAGACAGACAGACAGACAGACAGACAGACAGACAGACAGACAGACAGACAGACAGACAGACAGACAGACAGACAGACAGACAGACAGACAGACAGACAGACAGACAGACAGACAGACAGACAGACAGACAGACAGACAGACAGACAGACAGACAGACAGACAGACAGACAGACAGACAGACAGACAGACAGACAGACAGACAGACAGACAGACAGACAGACAGACAGACAGACAGACAGACAGACAGACAGACAGACAGACAGACAGACAGACAGACAGACAGACAGACAGACAGACAGACAGACAGACAGACAGACAGACAGACAGACAGACAGACAGACAGACAGACAGACAGACAGACAGACAGACAGACAGACAGACAGACAGACAGACAGACAGACAGACAGACAGACAGACAGACAGACAGACAGACAGACAGACAGACAGACAGACAGACAGACAGACAGACAGACAGACAGACAGACAGACAGACAGACAGACAGACAGACAGACAGACAGACAGACAGACAGACAGACAGACAGACAGACAGACAGACAGACAGACAGACAGACAGACAGACAGACAGACAGACAAACAAACAAACAAACAAACAAATAAATAAATAAATAAATAAATAAATAAATAAATAAATAAATAAATAAATACATGAATACATGAAGAATAAAGTCATTGGTACTGTAACGATACTTCTTTGCTGGCTGGCTGGTTACGTTTTGTCTGTGTAGGTGTCAGTCGTATTGAGTCTCCTAGCTAGGCTAGGTTTTTGTGACAAAAAAGATAATAAAAATAAAGTATTAGGTATTGCAATATGTGAGCGTTTAAATAACTACAGTGCTACTTTTGGTGGAGGCGCCTAATTTGCACTATTGAAATATTTATTTAGTTCTCTCCCGAAGTGTGCACGAATCGGTGCCTCGCGTTCGAATACCCCCACTGGGAATCGAACCTGGGTCTCGCTTCAGAGTCCTTTATTTTACCCAGGGTGCTACCGCCACGCCGCTCGTATTACCGGCACGGTATCAAATATTTTTTCTCTTGAACAGAGACGAATAGGCGACGGCAAAATCGCAAAATGGATATCGGGAATTATCCACTCCTATCCCCGTTCACAGCCGGAAAATGCGACCTTGTGTATCGAAATTTTCTAGGTATTTTTCTCTATTTCGCCGATTTGATGCTGGGCATCTTTTTACGGCTTTGCTTTCTCGTGAGGGATTGGTTATTGATTTTCCTCGACGGCACAAGAAGTTATACACCTCCGCGTTTTCCGTACGTTAACGGGCTGTAAAATAAATATTAAATAATAATAGATTTAGCTCTAAATTGCTACAAAAGGGAGCTGACTCAGCGTTGTGCTGAGTCAGCTGCCTTTTGTAGCAATTTACACACACCACAAGCTAAACACATGGTTTAACGACTGCAATTACATGGCAGCCGGCACCAACGGATTAACGTGCCATGCACGGAGTATGGCCGTGCCCTTCCAGCGATGTAGGAAGAGACCGGTGCCCCAGCAGTGGAGCCATCAAAGGTTGATGTCGAACTGCTTAAGTAACGCTCTGTCACGCTCTTTTCTGGGAAATTCGAAGAGACAGCACCACAGTTGATTATTTACTCAGCGAAATTCTCAATTCAGAAATTGACCCATTGTCCTTTGAAAAGCGGAGGCGCCTTTGAAATCTAAGAGATTTCGGAAAGTGATTTCCTAGGACCCGGTCAGCTTTGTAATACTACCTGCTTTCACCAGAGCGTGAGGATGAGCACTGAACGAAAAATTCCAGGGACGCTAACTAATATAGCTCTCGGGGACAAGGGAATTTGAGCAGAAACTCTAGGGTTTTAAGTGAAATGTTGGGTAGGTGTGCCTTAACATGTGTGTACCTACTATTTAAAATTATCCCTTTTTAATGTTCTCTATTCACATGAATTCTTACATACTATTATCCAGTGTATTTATTCAGTGTGTTAATTTGTGATGTAATATGTGATGATATATTTATACATGTGTGTATCTTATAGAAATAAATCATGGAAATAAATCTTTTATCTATCTATCTATTTTATTCCTAGGCTAAATAAACTTTAGGTAGACACGGTTCCAGATCGGCTATATGGATCTGGAAGTGGATTTATAAATACAAGCCGCTTTTACTTACATAGATATGAAACATCCAATTTACATTAAATACTTTAAAAAGATTAACAAAGAAAAGGCATCTGGATTATTATTTTTATTATAGTTTGAAAGAGTTTATGGAGTATGAATAATTTTATTGTGTAGGTAAGTGTATCGCTGTTGTTAGATACGTAGGCAGCTATTTAGTTTTTAAGATGATCTCATACAGTTAAAGATTTTTAGTTAAAAATGTTACCCATTACAATTGTAATTTGTTACTGTTTCCATCGTACCTACATGTAAAAAATATGTAAAGGATGGATGAACGTGAGTACACCTGTTAGGGTAAAATTTGGTAAATCTATTTTAAATAGCAACTGTTACTGCGCAATGTGTAACCCATCATTAAATATTCATAATAAATATTCTTATTCTTTATTTGACGGGTTTAATCGCGATTTTACCTGATAAGTAATCGCGATTAGACCCGTTTAATATATAACGATGTATGAGTAAGTATGTATAGTCAGTTTTAGGCTGGCTGGAGGTAATTTCTGTTAAAATTACTCCGCCGTTGCACGTAATTTTTATCACATTGTAAGTATTTAAGGTTTTGTTAATGTTTTTATGCTATAAAGTGTAACAAACAAGCTATGTATATTTTTCGATTTTGGTGCTGTTTTAAACAACTGCGGCGACGCCCAAAAGGGTAATGTGAATGGATCCTATGTATATAGGTAGGTATGTCTGCTTCCACGTCTCATAATAACTAACCATGGTCACATTTTGACCAATAAGGTCTCACTCGATTCGTTGTGTTCATCATATATCAACATAAATCCAGCAAAAAAAACACAAAAATGTAAAAAAAACACTTTATTTAAAAAAAATAAACCGGGGAGGTGGGCAGCAGCGCCCCCTGCAGTACAATTCCACCGAACTGCGATCCCCAACCCGCATGCTCAGCGTGGGGATTATGGGCATTACCCCCTATAATAGCACAACGTGGCGCTCTTTAAGGGAGGGCTATGTCCAGCAGTGGACTAGTATAGCCTGACGATGACGATGAAAAAAATAAATAAACACTCAACAAAAAAAAACACCTATTTAGAGGCTAAAAATTCCACCCATTCCGGGATTCGAACCCGCGGGAACCCCGGGATTCGAATCCGTGCCACGGATAGCCAGAGGTCGCGGGTTCGAATCCCGACATGGTTGAAATTTTTAGCCTCTAAATAGGTTTTTTAAAATTGTCCTTAGCACGGGTTAGTGCATTAAAAATAAAAATAGTATAAAAAAAACAAAGTAAAAAAAGTGATGTACAAAATAACTGAGCTGCTGAGCATTAAGTACTAAGCTAATGTAGGTAGCTCATTGCGAAGTACTTGAGGCCCAGATTTTGTTAATGCATTGCAGTTCAATTGCAATTGCATAAACGATAAGATTTCGTCACTGCTGCTTAACGTCTACGCGCGCGCACGTATCAAACCTTCTAGACGTCAATGATATGAAAAAATGGTCACGAGACCTGACCATGTATCTGTCATTGTACCGAGATCGATTGAATCGATGTTAGAATCAAAGCCAGGTTCCGCCCGATTTAGCAGCAGTCAGGTTGGGTATTTTGTAAATCATTATTTCTTTTTAGTTTTAATTTTTTTTTTTTGTTGGGTTTTTATATTTTTCAATCTACCTATTTTATTTTTATCAAATAATCTCTAAATTGACATTGTGGGTTCAAAAACAAAAATAGTTAAAAAAATATAACATTATTCCGGTACCGGGAATCGAACCCGAGCCTCCTGGGTGAGAGCCAGGTATCCTAGCCACTAGACCATACCGGACATGATGGAAAATATGAAATATACAAACCGTTTCATTAAGGGTCTGTATGACATCGATGTACTCTCTTGCTCGCACATTCGCACAGTATGGTTCTTATTATTTTAAACGTATTTTGCTCAGATTCGCTGAGCTTAATCGCAATGAGAAAAATTGCATGAAGGCACTTAAAAATTGTGATTTTTGATGGTTGAATGGTTAACGTGTTTTACTAACAAGCAATTGCGTCATGATACGGCATGTGGTGATATGTACAAATAGGTGCTATAGGTACCTATACCTATAGGGATACACTCTTAAAACGTATACCGTGCCACGCTGTAATAGTAGGTACCAAAACACGCGTGTGCAATACCCCTAAATATAACAACATTAATTTCCAGCCAGCTTTCAATAGAGATAGCCCGTACTGGCTATCTAATTCAATCCCACTACTAGATATTCCTTGCACGGTGCACCCACACAAAACCATCTCAGGGGGCGCCCTACTTTTGCTAACGCTCGAGATTATTTTTTCATGCTCTCACAGACCGCAGAGTTGCCTGATAAAGAAACAATTTGTATTCAATAAGACGCACCAACCGCTGGGAGTGAGTGTGGAGATGCGAAATATTGCTCGCTCGCGCTTCATTCTGGGCCAAATATAACATCACATCACACGAATATTATAAAGGCGGAAGTTTGCGAGTGTGTATACATGTTTGTTACTTCTTCACGTCTAAACGGCTGGAGCGATTTTAATAAAATTTGGTATAAGAATAAAGAATAATAATAAAGAAATTTTATTTACTGCAAAGTGTTACATTTGTGTCCTGGCTCCCAAACTAGGATTCCCTGTGCTATGGGTAGCCAGATATGGAGTTTTTTTTTTTTAAGTTTGTGTTAGGTCCTGCCACTATTTATATTGTGGCAACCTTTTAGTCAGTTTATATGTAAAATTGGTAAAATTAATTTGCAATAGTTTAAAATTTTTGAGTCATACCTTAACATAAAATTAAATAAAGATTAATAAAATGTAATGTTAAAATAATTTGAAGATAATTATAGATTCTATCTAAAATATATATAGATTCTATCTAAAATATAGCTTAATATACAATTGAATTAAAATTAAAAGGTGAAATACTAAAAATATAATTCTTAACCTAATGAGTTGAGTCTTTGTCATTCGTTATTTCTTTAATTTATTTATTTTAGTTCTTTTTTTTCCTCTTTTTTTCTATCTTTTCTTTCTCGTTCTACAGTGCGTTCACATCAACTTGACGCGTGAGAGAATTGGAAACAAGGACATAACATGTGAATTAGCTTTTGGACCTAATCGGAAGATGGTAAAACAAGCCCTCAATCCTTTTATTTTCCCCAAGTAATGGGAATGATTTCTTATTTAACATGGTAACAGTAAACATCTCAGTGCTACCAATTCTCTCACGCGTCAAGTTAATGTGAACGCACTATATTTGCTATTTTCTGTTTCTTTTTTGTTTTTGTTTTTTTTTTCCAATTCACAACCCATTTACAATTGTGATTATTATTTATGGAGGAGCCAGATATGGAGTTAGCTGACACCCTGGATTAGCATAATTATAGGCTACGTTTTCCGCGGGAAAATATCTGATTCCCATGGGAAAATTGATAAACCGTGGGGAAAACTGCGGTGCACAGCTAGTTACGTAGATAAAGCAGAGCGGCGGTAGCCAAGTGGGTAGAACAATGGACTCGGCAGCGTGAGACCCAGGTTCGATTCCCCGTTTGGTAGGTCTGGGAATAGGTGTAGACTAATTATTATGGCTAACCAAGGTCTGCATTCTATATAAATGTGTTCTTTATAAATGCTATGGTATATCTATGTAATGAGATGATTTATGCAGCGTCCAGTGGCGTCTTCACTGACACTAAATGGGTGAAGGAACCACTCGGAATCAATGTTTTTACAAATACACATATCATTTTTAGTGATAAGGCCGCCGTATGTATGTCTCTTACGTTAAGAAATATCTGCGTAAATTCCTTTTTTATCTACAACTAGCGGATCCAGCGAACTTCGTACCACCTAACAGTCGATTCTTTGTTTATTGTTTTTTTTTCCTCTCCGTAAGAAACCATCCTTGTACTTCAAGGAATAATCTAAAAAAAATTGCAAAATCGTATCGGCTGCTCTCGAGATTTGCGCTTACAAACACAATAAGCGATTCAATTTTAAATTATAGATAAACTGTATTCTATTTACCTATCGAAGTAGTCTGCCGAATAGGGTAGAACCAAAGAGCGGTGGTAGCGGAGCGGTGTAGAACGCCGGCTTCTCAATCGGGAGGTCGTGGGTTCGAACCCCGGCATGTACCAATGACTTTGTTTTTCTAAGTTATGTACATTTGTGAAATTATAGTAGCAATACTACTCGCTGACGGTGAAGGAAAACACCGTAAGGAAACCCTAGTGTCTGAGGTGTTAGCGTACCTCAGCGCTTGCTACGTACAATGGCCCAACTATGAGGCTAAGTGCGGAAATCTCAGGTCTAACTAACTAACTAGGGTAGAACAAAAACCCCAAAGCAACAAATCCAATACCGATGGAATAAAAATGACAAATGTTCCAGAAACTAAATGTAAAATGCAGGAGACATTAAGAATTCGGGTGGCATTTACCGGGAGAATACACGTGCGACTTGAAATTGCCAACATGGTGCAGTGGAAACTTTAACCATTTGCCCAACTCCGGTGAAGGCAGAAAAATATTACAGTAACATTAGGGGTGATGCATGCTGCAAAAGTCAAGCGAGTTCACGTCTTAGAATTCGAAAATTTATATCCTTCAGAGCTGATAGCGCAGCCACTCGAGTCGCGCGATTTGACGTTGTTAGTAGACTTCCCAGTACCTATATACCTAGTTGTCAATAATAAGTTGTAATAGATTCATTAGTTGTCAAATCCTTTAAGCGCCACAAAACGCGCCGTCTAAGTAGCATGGCGATTTTAGTCGCGCGTTTTATTTAGCCGCAAGCGGTGGTAGAACAATGGACTCGCAAGCGAGAGACCCAGGTTCGATCGGCAGTGCGGGCTTGTACCAATGACTTTGTTTAATTTCGAAGTTACGTACATTTGCGAATTTGTAGTCGCAATCACTTCGACACGAAAGAAGAAGAAGAGTCGCAATACCACACGCTAACTGTAAAGGAAAACATCGTGAGGAAACCCGCGGCTTGGTTGGCTCCGCACGTATTGACTAGTCTTTCCTGTGGGCTAGGCCGACTAAGCTTACAGGATGGTATAGGTACTGGGCAAGCCTGAATCATCTAAAACCATGCCCCAGGCACTGCAGCATCCGAGTGGTCCCTTCACCCATCTAGCGTGAGTAAAGATGCCACTGGGCGCTGTATAAATCATCTCATTAAGCATCTTATTACGTAGATGCAGAGGCCAACGTGTTTATTTAGCCGAGACATTTTATTCGCAAAGCGCTCGCGGCTGTGTGGAACCAAGTGATTGGAATCATAGTTATATATTAAACGGGTCTAATCGCGATTATTTATTAGGTAAAACGTAATTACCACGGTATCTAAAAACCTATTTAGAGGCTAAAAATTTCACCCATGCCGGGATTCGAACCCGCAACCTCTGGCTATCCGTGCCAGCGCTTTACCAATTGAGCCAATGGGCGACTCACCGGCATCAGTGAAATTTCGAACCTCTTTACACCATTCTCTGTATTACGTACGTTTAAATTTGTCCCTAGCACGGGTTAGTGCATTAAAAATAAAAATAGTATAATCATGTGGGTACAGTGATATCGTTCCGATGTAAAACCTAACTGCAAAGTAGGTAGTCGGGGCTGTAAGTGATGCAATTTGCTTAAGCCAGATGTCGCTGCCTGTACGTAATACAGAGAATAGTGTAAAGAGGTTCGAAATTTCACTGATGCCGGTGAGTCGCCCATTGGCTCAATTGGTAAAGCGCTGGCACGGATAGCCAGAGGTTGCGGGTTCGAATCCCGGCATGGGTGAAATTTTTAGCCTCTAAATAGGTTTTTAAATTTGTCCTTAGCACGGGTTAGTGCATTAAAAATAAAAATAGTATTACCACGGTATCTGTAACGCTGCCGAAACTTCGGGAAATAAGGTAATGACGTTTTACCTAATAAATAATCGCGATTAGACCCGTTCAATATGTAACTATGTATGAGTATCGCGAATTATTAAGGAATACAATGATTGGAATCAATATTAGGGTATCTACTATGGGTAGTACTGGATGGGTGGAAATCCCGTGACTACCGCTAGTGGCATTATTTCCGATCGCTTTCGTGCTTCCCAAGGCACGTTAAGCCGTTGGTGCCGGCTGTCATGTAATGTCAGTCGTTAAGCTATGTCAGAGGCCTTAAGAGCGGCTTGATAACTTCTGACAGTATGGCCCGCCACCAAGGATGTTTTACGTTTTTGCCCGCCACTGTCTAACAATCCTCCACCAACCCGGACTTGGTCCCCGTGGTGGAGTATGGCCTAACCTTCCTGCGCAGGAAGAGACCCGTGGCCCAACAGTGGGGACATCCAAAAGGGTTGATATCATTCGCAAAGCGGTGGACAGTGATTAGAAGATCGCGCTCAGCGGCATGTCTTGGGATAGGCCCATGTCCAGCAGTGGACTGACATCGACTGATTAAGATGTTGAGAATGTATTGTGATGATAACATTTTAGCGTGACCAAATTGCGACTCGCGTCGTCATATCACCTGTGCGCCATATCACATGGTTGACGTATATATAGCTCCTGTCGTCTGTAAGCAGATAGTATCGGTTTCTAAACTAAACATTGTAAACCTCGAGCCAGAGTGCGGGGGGGGGTTATGACCAGCTTTACAGAAGTAACAACTTCATCAAAAGAGTCTTCAATGGAATTAGGACGAAAACTTTCGTAAGCACAACACATTGTAAACTTTTAGTCCGGATCGAATTACGACGAAGTTGTCGTTTTATAAGTTGGTCGCCCATTGTGAAACATGTCAAGTGCCAGACACTTTTGTTTGATGTACTTTATAAGCTTTATTTTATAGTATTTCAGTTATATTTGCGCATTTCACAGGTAACCCTGAAGAGTCTAATCAGATGTTGGGAAACAAAAGAAATTAAGTCACCGTATTGATTCAAATAAAACCTTTAATAAGTAAACATTAAACAAAAACCTTTTATAAAGACATTTGTAGATTTTACATTTTTTTGTCATGAGACCGCATAGGTAAAAAGACGTTTACGAAATAACAATTTAACTTACTCGATTTTAGGGAAATACTCTTCCGCGTGATCAGATAGAAACGGAGGCAGTTGCAGAGGCAAATACTTGAGGGAGGACAAGTTGTTTTTCTCTGTCATTTTTAACGTTCGAAGACTCGTCGTCTCATTGAGGGACACCACATTTGTAAATTCATCTTTGGTGCACCGATCAGAGAAACGACGAGGTGATTCTTTGAACGACGATAAATCTTCCAATTGTTCTTTATCTAACTCTAACACACGAGGATTATTTCTAACTCTGTGAGTGTCACGAATTTTTACTTGTGTTGGCTGATAGTCGTCTTTAGCTCCAGACAATAGGGTATTGCATAATTCAGACAAAGTAGACGTGTCAGCAGTGTCCACCAAAGACGAAAATGTTTTAGTGGAAGACAAATTGTTATCACTTGATGGACGGTAAGACGTGCCGCATGCATCGGCAAACCTTTTTAGATTACTCAGATACTTATCATATTTTTCTATGGTCGAGTCTTTAGATGTTTTAGCAACGATTTCGTCTTTTAATATCTTTTTTTCTGTTTCAGACGCTTTGTCATAAGCTTCTATTAGTTTTAGACACTCATTAGATTCGAGAGGTTTTCTATCTTTAGACTTCGTCCAAATGCTGTAATTCTTATCTTTAAATACAATCACTTGTTGGTCGCTGCCTTCATGATTCATACTGGATGAAGGATGTACTCTACTGCTACTTGCCGAATGGAAGGTAGAATCGGTGTCACTGAACGCTCGATTCATTTCAGACAAAGAACAAACTCTGACTACTTCAGTGTCGAGTGTAGTTTTTAGATAGTCTGAGTCACTTGTATCACAGCCTTCTGACAGTAGTTTCTTACGTGATAACTTCTTGTGGCTTAGTAAACGTAAGTCACCGTCTTCATTGGGGCTGTCTAAAGATATCGTTACTTTCTTACCCGTTTTTTTCGCACGTTTTAATGCGGAGTCTATGCTGATTTCATTTGGTTTAATTTCATCTACGATATAGAGGTTTTTCTTGGATAATGTTACTTTAAGGTTTGCATTGGGACGTTGATTGTACGGATTTTTATCCAAATAAATTGTAATGATACCAGATTCTGATATAAATACCGGCGTCGGCGAAACCTTCAATTTGTGATATTTTACTAAATAATCTAATAATGAATATTTGGCATTTTTCTTTAAGACAATAGCTTTAATGCCTCTAGGTATTTTCTTCAGAATTGCAGGAAATTCAGCTATACATTCCCTTTTATAAAACAGTCTGACAACGATATATCTAGTAGAACATAAATCTGTGATTGCATTTCTCGTTATTGAATATTTTTGTACTTTTGCTGAAACTTTCGATTTTTTCTTAACTATTCCTGACACAGAGCACTTTTTTGAGGAAATTTTACCCTTTATATCAGGTAAAAATATGTTGATCGATTTAGATAAAGTATGAAATTCGGGGGCTAGTATGTGAACTTTTATATGGCCTGAACGTGTTCTGATCAAGGAGGCATTCTTTTTTGTAACTTTCTTACCTTTCCTGAAGCTTACTTCGTAATTACCTGGAATCGTTCTCGATAAGCATACCGAACGTTTCTTCCTTTCACCCAAGTAATATTTTAATGTTGATTCATGGTCAAAGTCTTTTTCCACAACTAATTCGTAGTTTCCAGACTTTGTTGATTTCAGCGATACTTCGTGCTCTCTCAAACTTGAATCACTTGCATTTATTTTGAGATACGATAAATGTGTACGCTCCGTAGAGTCTGTACTTTGGAGTTCCGCATCGTCTTGATCACTAGCATCTGTAATGTCCGTAGGTAAACTGAAATCCATCTTTAATTGATCCACGTGTCTTTTCAAAATAGATTTGTTTATTTCATCTGGTAATGTACATTTTGGTTGACTTGGTTTTAGAATGGATCTAGTGACAGTAGATCTTTCTTCTTTGCATTCTTGGGGTACAACAAGATTAAGAATACTTTTGCGTATTTTCATTATAGTTTGGCCTGATGGTGTCCTTTTCAGAAAGCTCAATTTCTTTGGGTGAGCACCATTTGCTGCTAATTTGATTTCTAAGTTACCCGAGTCTGTTTTGTTAATTATCATTGTATTATTTTCACTTCTTTGAACTCTTTTTTGCAACGCTGATATTGTTTCCTCTCGTAGTAACAATTCCCAATGGCCAGATGGGGTCCTTTCCAGTTGAGTATGTTCCACTTTTACACTTTCTACATCTTCGTCATTATCACAGTCGTTTTGACACCCGTTATTTTTATCTTGCTCTGTTTTCAATTGTCTCGTATCTGTAATGTAACAAAATATATCATTAGTAGCTACAGTAAATAGATCATTAAGTATATTCAATTTTATATCGCGTGGGAGTACAAAATAAATAAAAACAGGTAATGTTTGTACCTTGGTATATTTTCGAATCCTTAGTTTAAATAACAGTTTATAGTGGCCATCTACATGATTTGCTACAAGTTGGTGCGTCCAACGGGACAGTTATCTGAAATTATGCAAATAATGTTAGCTTGGAGTTTTCTCCAATAGTTGACTAACAGCCTAAATTCATAAAACGATCATCTTATCAACTGCGTTGATACATTAATGCTATTTATTTATAATTTTTGTATCACACAAAACAACTTTTGCTATGCAAGTAATCTTACTTCACGAAAAGCAAACTTAGTTGTTGATATTTTTCGCTCTGTATTTTTTTTTTCACCAATTATGATGAGAAGTTGCAATTTTAATAAGGCATAAACCGAAAAGCTCATACATAGTAACATCCCGCCTCATGAAGTTATAATATCAACTTAGACTATTCATGTCCATAATAATGTAACTTACAGAATTTATTGTTGGCATTCCATAAATCTCTTCATAAACGTCATTAATCACCAATCCTTGCGGTCTCTTACGATCTAAAATAACGAAACTATGTATGACGTAGTCCATCAAATCGAACAATAGAACGTATATCACAAATTAAATGTACTCCCACGCAATAATTCTATACAAATAGATAAATCTAACAAACCTTTTTTCCCACAGCAGCAGCAATCTTTCTGAGGTTTAGGACCGCATTTGCAGACTACCTGAAATGCATTAGAACACCAGTAATATAATAATGGATTGGAGGACCCATGAAGAGGCATCCGTCCAACAGAGGACAAGCAAATGCGGAAGAAGAAGAAGAATAAAATTATGGGATGAAATTGTAATAAGAAATAGAAAGACAATATGCGTAGTCGCTACACTATACTCAGCACACTCAGCATAAACATTGATTCGATTGTGCCTGATTCGTACAAACACCCAAACAGAGATCATTTGTAAAGATCGAGTACGGCGGCCTCGATCGAAAAAAATTAGTCAACCGCGTAATTGCTAGACCATATAAAAAACCCACTGTTATCGAGCAACGCCAGTTTGATGTTAGTATGTACTTTAGGTAAGAGTAGTATTATGTAGTTAGGTATTATGTGTGTTAGGGTAAATAGGTTTTTATTTTTGCCTTGGATTTTACAAAAGTTAATTTGCTTTAAAAGATTTATGACCTTGTTTTGCTCGATTTCTTTTGTTTGCATTTAGACGAACATTCGGTGCGAGGCCCATTGTCTAGTTTTGGGCTTTTACAACTCTCTGCCATAAACGCGTGGCGGCGCGCAGTAAAGGCAATAAACGCATACACTGACGTGGTGACTCACGCACACAGATGTGAGCGGCCACCAGCGACGCGTGCGCCTAGAGTCATCTAGGTATTTTGTCAAGTTTTTGAAAGCCTAACCTCGACGAAGCCTACTCTAATCTAGGTCCTGCAGTAGGTTAATAGATGCATACATAGATAAAGCATATCCAAGACCTAGTTTGCAAAACATTGTGTCTACAATTCACAAGCGTTAGTACCATGCAAGCCTTAAAATCTAGATATATATAGGTTTAGATAGAAGCAATAATAAAAATAGGGTGCGCTAATAAATAAAGAGTTAAATAAATACATGCATAAATGAAAGCCTTAAATCTAAAAGCACTTAATGCATAAAACTTAAGCCTAGAAAGCCGATCAAACTTACAACTAGGAAAAATTCATTGTATTTTATTCTTAATCCTAAGATAATTTGTAAGCAAAGCAGCCTTAAAGTACCCAGGGCCCATATAGATAAGTAAATATAATATTTATATGAGGGAATAAATAAAACAAGTATGCATAAGTCATCCCACGCCGTCGACGTGTACCTGGAATTCCTTATGCAGCATTTATTGACGTCCAACCAATAAAAGAAACTCGAAGTACCATAGCTCTGAAAAGAGCTGTTTGTCTCGCAGACCGGCCGGTGCTCCCATAGTTTAAAGACTTGGGACAAGTCTGACCCAGCGATAACAAGTATTGAAAACGGCCGCATGGACGCGTCTGCTTCCAATGCCGGTCGATCGCTGAGTGGCGCGCGCGGGCTGGCGCTTCGACTTTTATGCAAATCCCTTGAGTAAGTCTTCTACGTTTAAAATTTGCACGTAAATTAAAATTTAAGAACGTAGTTTGATTAAGCGTGTTTTGTTTAGTATATTTGTAAAATTTGATGATGATCGGCCTACGTTTACTAGGAGAAAATCGATGTTAAAGTTTGTATGGAGAAACTTTAGAGGCTTATTTCAGCACTTTAATTTGGAAAATTTTACAAAAATGTACGTTGTTTACGTAAAGAATGTTAATATCTAGTGAATAAGCTAAAAATATCTGAAAATTGTTACATTTTTCTACCAATTAAAGCTGTTCAAAGTTTGCAATGTTTAAAGCCTAATATCTTCAAAGTTATAATTGGAAAATGCAAATAAATGGTTTTATACTGAAGAGTTCATGAAAACAAACAAATGTAAATAGGTATAATGTTAATTTTTTTATGTATTTCATGGAAAAAAAAAGTAGTGTTGAAAGTTCGTAGTACATTTTGCTCAATAACTCCCAAACTGTTAAAGTTAGCGTAATGAAACTTACACCATTGGAATTGTGAACAAATTTTCTTTCGAATTGCATACTTTTAATCAAAGAAATCTAAATGATGTAAATTCAAACTTTGTATTGAATAGTTAGAACGGTGCGGCAGCGCTATCTCGCTCTCGCGTTTTTGTGAGCCACACCTATTATGTTCATCTCGTTACAACAACACCAAGCTACGATTGTATTTTTCTGCATAAATTGAGCGCATTTTTTATTGTCAGTCTGGACAGTTCGTTTACCAGCGTCGAGAGCGGTCGCATCGCGCGTCCCTCTCCGCTGTCGGCCACTCGCTCGCGTGCACAGTGCGCCCGTGCATTGCCGGCGAGTTTTGCGTACTGTATACTAATACACTCTTCTATCTTTTTCAGAGTTCGAGTGCTCCGTCCTGCCGGATTGGTCAAGTAAGTGCCTAGGTTTATACTAGGTATTACTCCCCGCTTTGCTTCTATAGTTTTTCTACTTTCTTGTCACGTAATTGCTAGGCATTACGTCTAAACTTTCGTTTTCTCCCGCTCCCCTGCCACTGGCAGGGGAACCGGCAGCCCCGTCTGCCACTATGGAACCCCAACATAGCCTCTCGGTGTACGTCGATTTCATGACAAGTCGTGGCCTTTGGGACGACTATAAATTGTTTCTCGAAAACTTCTCGAAGGACTCCCCTGAGTCCCCCGCCCCTGTTGCGATCCCGGACTCTCCTGAGTCTCCCCCTACCCCCGTCATTATCCCGGTCTCTCCCGAGACCCACGCCCCTTCCCTTATGGATACCGAGTCTGTCTCGGACTCCCACGCACGGAAGCGTTCTAAATCGCGGTCCGACCTCTCAGGGAGCTCTCCCTACTCCGAAACTAGCACCCTCACCGATGCTTTTACTTCGGTCTCTCGCCGCAAGAAGAGGCAGCGTAAGCTTGCCACTTCTAAAAGGACTCCCTGCCCGTCCTCTGAGACTTCAGCCTCCCCCACGGCCTCCGCCCCTTCCTCTCCCGCGGCTTCCGCGCCCCCTTCCCTTGCGGCTTTCTCTGCCGCCCCCTCCTCCCCCGCGGTTCCCGCGCCCCCCTCCCCCGCGGCTTCCACGCCCCCCTCCCCCGCTACGATACCCCCCCTCATGGATATCGACGTCCCCGTACCAACAGGACCGTTCGCACGGTCTTCCCCCCAGCCTTCGAAGGCAAAGTCCCCACCTCCCGTGTACCTACGGGACAAGTCCGCATGGACCAATCTGTCCAAACTCTGTAAGGACAATAATGTCCATACTACCAAGGCCCGGAATGTTGGCGATAGCATCGTCATTGAGACCGCCACCACCGACAACTTCAGGAGTCTAACTAAGCTCCTTACCCTCAATAAAATCCCCTACCACACCTATGCGCTTCCCGAGGAGCGCAAGGTGCGGGCTGTCCTTCGTGGCGTTCCGACGGAACTATCCAAGGACGCCATCAGGGATGACCTTATCTCCCAGGGTCATCCCGTCGAGGCTGTGTATCCCATGCACAGCAGCCGCGGGAAGTCCTTCCCCCTGGCCTTGGTGGTACTCACCAATTCCCCCCAAGCCCGCTCCATCTTCTCGGGAGTTCCCACAGTTTGTGGCCTCTCGAATATTAAAGTCGAGAAGCCCCATAGGCGGGGCCACCCCGGCCAATGCCACCGCTGCCAGCTTTATGGCCACGCGGCGGCAAACTGCTCCGCTCCTCCCAGATGCGTGAAGTGCTTAGAGCCTCACGCCACTGCGGAGTGCTTGCGCACTCGCGACTCGGAAGTTCCTCCGGCTTGCGTACTGTGCAATCAGTCCGGCCATACGGCCAATTACCGGGGGTGCCCGCGTGCCCCCCGCCCCTCCGCCGCTAAGGCTCCCAAGGCCCCCTTCGCTCAGAGGAAATCAGTCCCGGCACTGAATACCCCTGCATTCCCACCCCTAGGCCGCCCCAGTGCCAAACCTAGCCCCCCACCGACCCCCGCATGGGGCCCCCGACCTAGTCCCCCCGCTACAGCCGAGCCCGTAGCGGCCACTCAGGCAAATCCCCCCTCAGATAGGTCTCAGACAGCTGACGACCTTAGGCTGATCAGTGCTGCCATCAATAATATTGATCTGGCGGAGATCTCTAAACTGGCGGGCAAGCTGCGCGCCGCCACCTCCCCCGCTGAGCGTCTTATCGCTCTTGCCGAGCATAGCGATATGCTCTCTAGTCTCGTTTAATTAATTTAAACTATTTCGTACTCCCCGGTCCCTCTCTTTATTTGTATTATCCCTCACGATGAACTCTGTTCTGAAATGGACCACCTACTAGAGGCTCGGTCCCAGGCAGACACAGCCCCCGCCAGCTAGTGTCCCCGCTTGTGGTGACACTACTCTCTCCTAGCAGCCGTAGCTAACCTTCTAAGCGGACGCTTCATTTAGGGAGCTCCGCTGCGCACCCGTCCTCGGCCTCGAGGGGGTCGCTCCGATGTCGGTTTAGGGGTCCTTAGGACCAAAACTAGCCCCAAGGTGGTGTTTAGTGGGTAGGCGCACTTCTTGTGAGTCCCACATTGGCAGCACGGCCGGGTCCGTGCTGTTATGCATGAGCATTCACCACCTCCCTCCCCCGTGTCCTCCGGAGGGTGCCCTTTATAGGGTTAAAAAAAAAAAAAAAAAAAAAAAATATTGTCAGTCAGTCGTTCTACCGCCGCGCTCTTCAACACTCTTGTATACCGTATACCGTGTGCCAATATACGTCTGAAATCGACATCATCGTGTTTTTCACTGGACCTGCTATGCCACCCTGCACCTGAAATCCCCTACAGAGTTTGGTCCTTCGAGCCGGATCTTCAGGGCAGGCCTCCAGTCACGTCGACCAGACCACCGTGCTATGGAAACTAGGAGCAAGACAGCAGCAAGGAAGAGCACGGCGGACGACTCCGGCGTCAATATTGTTCAGATGGCGACGACGCCGTCATCAACTGCTCTGGGATCGTCCACGCCGGCGGCAGCGGGAGCTGCTGTTGCGAGCGACAGACGACCTACGAACCTTCATACGTCGCTCACTATGACCGACGTCACCACAAGCACGATTCGCCGCCCGGCGAGTCAAGCATCGTCCTCCAGCAGACGGAGCAAAACACTGCGACTTCAAGCCGAAGCAGAGGCCCAAGAAGAGCTAGCACGCCTTGAAGAAGCCGCCGCTCAAGATAAACACCGCGCCCGGGCACTACGCATCTCAATCGAGGAGGAAAATCAACGAGATCGCGCTAACTTGCGGGCCCAGCGTCTCGCTTTTGAAGAGGAACGTCTACGCGACCTCGAGCGCACGAGAGAGCTTCGCAAAGCAGCGGTGGAGAAGAAACTCGCCTACGACATCTCGATAGCCGAAGAAGCCGACAGCGACAACGCCGACAGCGACGTCAAACGCACCCCAATGGATCCTACAGTGCGCGTAGAAGAGTGGATTCAGTCGCAGTCGACGGACTACAAAGAAGTTACCTCGCGCCCGCTACCGCGAACGAAAACTGTTACTGTCGAGAGTGCCGCGCCTAAAAACCGCGAATCGCTGAGAAATGTGCCTAAAGAATTTTACGAACTTCCGCCTTTCACAGGCTCAGTAGGCGCGTGGATTTCGTTCAAACGAAAATTCGAAGAAACAACGCGAAAATACGGTTTCGACGACTATGAAAATCTCTGTAGACTACAATCGGCAGTGCGGGGCGATGCGAGACGGCGCGTTGAAGATATGTTAGTTAGAGGTGACTCACCGCGCGTTATTATGGACCATTTAAGTGATTTATACGAGGACCCTCTGGCAACAATAAATGAAGTGACGGACAGAGTGTCGAAATTGCCGTTCATCAGTGAAAATTTGCGCGAAGTGACGGACTTTGCTGCTGAACTGCGAAACTGCGTTTTCTTGCTCGAGTACGGGGGCGGCCAACTTCACCTACATGACCTGTGGCTGACCCGCGAAGTTTTACTGCGATTCCCGCAACACTTGATGCAAGCCTATGACCGGTACCTCACAGACATGGGACCCGAGCACGAGTTACTGAGAGTTTCACCGAGCCTGAAAGTGTTGACGGAGTTTCTCGCCACTCAAGCCAAAAGCGCTGCATTGTTGGCCAGCTGCTCGGCGGGCATGCGTCATACATCTGCACGACCACGCGCAGCGCCGGTGCCGCCACGAACAACTACTCAGCAACGGGACCCGCCACGACCGCAACAAAGGCCTCCACAAGCACCACAGTCGCGTCCTTACGCGCCTAGTAGGCCTCAGCGTGCTTTTGTAACAGCGGAGCTGCCTGAAAAAGTAAATACCGACACACCGCCCGAACCTTGTAAAATGTGTGAAAGTACCGAGCATAAACTGAAAGACTGTGCCAAATTCAAAGAACTTTCGCTAAGTGAGAAATGGGACTCAATAAAGAAATGGCGTTTGTGTGGCAAGTGTCTAGCACGCCCGCATCATCGGTTCTTATGCCGGGCTAAACGTTGTCCACGTTGCAACGCTCATCACCACGTCTTGCTTCACGACGACAGTAAAAACAACGCGTGACAACCCACAGTGACCGAGTTAGTAACTGCAATAGACAATAAGTGTTCGCTCGGTACATGGTTGAAAGTGACTCCAGTGACAATTGTGTTGAGTGATGGCGTAGAGCGGGATACGTACGCGTTACTGGACGATGGTGCGACAGTTTCGTTAGTGGACAATAGTATTGTAAGTCAATACGTTAAAAATATGATCCCAGCTCCGCTAAGACTAGTAACCGCCGGCGGACAGTGTTTAGCTGATAGACATTCTCGGCCTATCTCGGTCACAATTCGTGGTGTAAATGGAAAGACTCATAAAGTGATTGTTCGCACGTGGCAAGGCCTCGATTTGCCGACACAAACTGTTCCCGCGAGTGCTCTCAGTGAGAATGTACACCTGAGAGATCTGAATTGCAGCGAATTGAGAGATGCGAAACCGCTGCTGTTGCTTGGCCAGGACAACTTCGAGCTCATCGTCGGCGAGGAAATCCGAAGGGGTAAGTCCGGCCGACCGGTCGCTTCTCTAACTAAGTTAGGCTGGGTGGTGCATGGACCCATAGGCTCCCTTAGCAGTGCAGAGTCAGTCAATTGCATGTCCGTGTCGCAGCCTGACCTTCATGATCTTGTAAAGGAGCAGTTCGAGATGGAGGCTATTGGTGTTTCTAACTTGACCAGAAAGAATGTGGAATCCGAGCGCGCGCTGGATATTCTAGATCGAACATGTAGACGTGTAGAAGGTGGCTGGGAAGTCGGTCTACTATGGCGTCGTGATTTCAACGATTTTCCCAATAGCAAAAGTATGGCTAAGTCTCGACTGCGCAGTGTAGAGAAAAAGTGCGACCGCGATCCATCATACAAAGCAAGCTATTCAGCTCAAATCGACCGCTTGGTGTCTGAGAACTACGCCGAAAAAGTATCGCAGCAAATGCAGTGGGATTCCAATTGGTTTTTGCCTCACTTTGGCGTATTGAATCCCAATAAGCCTGGAAAACTGCGTTTGGTGTTTGATGCTGCTGCTAGTGTTAACGGTCGTTCTCTTAATGATTATCTTCTAACAGGTCCTGATCTACTTACGTCTCTACTTGGTGTCCTAATTAGATTTCGGCAAGGTCCAATTGGATTTACTGCAGACATTGCCGATATGTTCCTACGTGTTAAGATTAGGCAAGCAGACCAAGGCGCACAGCTTTTCCTTTGGCGAGGAGATGACAGAGATCGAGAACCTGACACCTATGTAATGAAGTCATTGATTTTTGGAGCAACTTCATCGCCTACAACTGCCATCTATGTTCTCAATAAGAATGCCGCTGAGTTTTCAGATTCACATCCGGCTGCAGTGAAGGCGATAAAGGAGAAGCATTACATGGACGATTATTTAGATAGTGTAGGATCGCTAGAGGAGGCGCGAAAATTGGTAGATGATGTAACTCACATCCACAAAGCTGGCAATTTTCATATTAGAGGATGGGTTACGAACTCGCCTGCTCTACGCGAATCTTTTCCAATTGACGAAAGAACTAGAATTCCCATTGAGAAATCTCCCAATAGTGACCATAGAACACTTGGAATGATTTGGTCAACTGATTCCGATACATTCGAATTTGATTTGTCTTTTAAAAGATTACCTCCTAGTTTGGCTGATGGTACAGTAGTTCCCACTAAAAGACAATTTCTGAGTTTTATTATGAGTATTTTCGACCCTCTTGGCCTTCTATACCCTTGCATTATTCAATCAAGAATAATCATGCAACGTATTTGGATGTCTAGTATAGAATGGGAACAAAAGATTCGAGATACTGAGGCCGAGTTATGGTTTAAATGGCTTAACAATTTAAAAGTAATAAAAGAAGTTAAAGTTCCTCGCTGGTACAACATAGTCTCAGGCCCTATTGAACTTCATGTTTTTGCCGATGCTAGTGAACTGGCTTACGCTGCTGTAGCCTATATTGTTGGTTTTAACTCAGATGGAAATCGACACTGCGCTATCGTCGCTGGAAAAGCACGAGTAGCCCCTGTTAAGATAACGTCGATTCCCCGTCTCGAGTTACAGGCTGCGGTACTGGCGTGCCGGCTGGCTCGTACTGTTAAGAAGGAACTGGGACTGGAAGTTGCGAGTGTTCACATGTGGACAGACTCACGTACTGTCCTTCATTGGATTTTTGCGGACGCTCGCGACTATCAAAAGTATGTAGCTACCAGACTAGCTGAAATTGATGAAACTTCTAAGAGAAGTGACTGGCGCTGGGTTCCCTCTGAGGATAATCCCGCCGACGAAGCAACCAAGTTGGGCTGGCCCCACGGCAAATTAAGTAAATGGCTTTCTGGTCCCTCTTTTCTCTGCAATTCCAGTGATCAATGGCCTACACCTCGCTGGGGCGCTGGGAGCTGCCATGGCGATGTCGACATCGAGCTGCGACATCGCGCGCTCCTCGTGGCACCGGGGCAGCCGCCGCTCATCGACCCGACACGCCATTCCAGTTGGCAACGCGCGCTGCGCGTCATGGCGTGGGTACTGGTCTTCGTGAGGGCATGTAAGGCGAAGAAGCCCTCCACTCTTACGACTGAGCGACTACAAGAGGCTGAGGTTGTATTGTTCCGATTTATTCAAACCCAGTCATTTCAAGCTGATGTAGATGCCCTGCGTGCTGGTCAACCACTGCCATCCAGCAGTCATCTGAGAAGCCTCGATCCCATGCTTTTTGAAGATGGGTTACTACGTGTTCGAGGTCGACTTAGTGCTGCCACAGAACTGTCCTTCGACGAGCGTCACCCTGTGATCCTAGACGGTCACCATCCACTTACGAGACTCATGGTGCGGGACTATCATTCCAGAGCTTTACACGCCAACCACGAGGCCGTCATCAACCGCATCCGTGAGCGCTTCTGGGTGACCAAGCTCCGGCCAACCGTCAAAGCAGTGGCTGCCAGCTGCCAACACTGTCGCGTGCAGCGGGCTCAACCGCGCGCGCCTAAGATGGGCGATCTGCCCGCCGTTCGCCTCACCACCACGAGGCGAGCCTTCGTGCACGTGGGCGTCGACTACTTCGGCCCCATGGAGGTGGCCATCGGAAGGCGCCGAGAGAAACGGTGGGGCGTGTTGTTCACATGCCTCGCCACACGCGCCGTCCATCTCGAGCTCGCCGCCTCGCTGAGTGCTGACTCAGCCATCCTCGCCCTGCGGCGCTTGATAGCGCGTCGCGGCCAACCGGCCGTAATCCTGTCCGACCGGGGCACCAACTTCGTCGGTGCTGACGCCGAGCTGCGGGCTGCCTTGCGCTGTCTCGACGGACAGCGTCTACAAAACGAGGCAACGTCGCGCGGCATCGAGTGGCGCTTCAACCCACCGCTCGCGCCACACATACGTGACTGCGGACCCCGACGAGCCTACGGTCATCACACCCAATCACCTGCTACTCGGCACTGCCGCCGGGGACACGCGAGTAACAAGGTACAATCCGGCAGACGTCGATATACGTAGTCAGTGGCGCCGTGTCAACGCCCTGGCTGAGATGTTCTGGCGCAGATGGACTCGAGAGTACCTACCAACTTTACAACAACGACATAAATGGACAAATAGTGTAAACCCGCTTAAGGTCGGTGACTTAGTGATTGTCGTTGATGGAACGTTACCGCGAAATACGTGGCCCCGTGGCATAGTAAGTGAAGTGCACCCGGGTGCAGATGGACAAGTACGTATCGTTAGTGTTAAGTTTGCTAGTGGTAAGATATTACAACGCCCTGTTACCAAACTGGCCTTGCTCCCAACAGATTGAGTTATCGGTTTGAATCCTCAACTAGGGGGCGGAAATGTTATCGAGCAACGCCAGTTTGATGTTAGTATGTACTTTAGGTAAGAGTAGTATTATGTAGTTAGGTATTATGTGTGTTAGGGTAAATAGGTTTTTATTTTTGCCTTGGATTTTACAAAAGTTAATTTGCTTTAAAAGATTTATGACCTTGTTTTGCTCGATTTCTTTTGTTTGCATTTAGACGAACATTCGGTGCGAGGCCCATTGTCTAGTTTTGGGCTTTTACAACTCTCTGCCATAAACGCGTGGCGGCGCGCAGTAAAGGCAATAAACGCATACACTGACGTGGTGACTCACGCACACAGATGTGAGCGGCCACCAGCGACGCGTGCGCCTAGAGTCATCTAGGTATTTTGTCAAGTTTTTGAAAGCCTAACCTCGACGAAGCCTACTCTAATCTAGGTCCTGCAGTAGGTTAATAGATGCATACATAGATAAAGCATATCCAAGACCTAGTTTGCAAAACATTGTGTCTACAATTCACAAGCGTTAGTACCATGCAAGCCTTAAAATCTAGATATATATAGGTTTAGATAGAAGCAATAATAAAAATAGGGTGCGCTAATAAATAAAGAGTTAAATAAATACATGCATAAATGAAAGCCTTAAATCTAAAAGCACTTAATGCATAAAACTTAAGCCTAGAAAGCCGATCAAACTTACAACTAGGAAAAATTCATTGTATTTTATTCTTAATCCTAAGATAATTTGTAAGCAAAGCAGCCTTAAAGTACCCAGGGCCCATATAGATAAGTAAATATAATATTTATATGAGGGAATAAATAAAACAAGTATGCATAAGTCATCCCACGCCGTCGACGTGTACCTGGAATTCCTTATGCAGCATTTATTGACGTCCAACCAATAAAAGAAACTCGAAGTACCATAGCTCTGAAAAGAGCTGTTTGTCTCGCAGACCGGCCGGTGCTCCCATAGTTTAAAGACTTGGGACAAGTCTGACCCAGCGATAACAAGTATTGAAAACGGCCGCATGGACGCGTCTGCTTCCAATGCCGGTCGATCGCTGAGTGGCGCGCGCGGGCTGGCGCTTCGACTTTTATGCAAATCCCTTGAGTAAGTCTTCTACGTTTAAAATTTGCACGTAAATTAAAATTTAAGAACGTAGTTTGATTAAGCGTGTTTTGTTTAGTATATTTGTAAAATTTGATGATGATCGGCCTACGTTTACTAGAAGAAAATCGATGTTAAAGTTTGTATGGAGAAACTTTAGAGGCTTATTTCAGCACTTTAATTTGGAAAATTTTACAAAAATGTACGTTGTTTACGTAAAGAATGTTAATATCTAGTGAATAAGCTAAAAATATCTGAAAATTGTTACATTTTTCTACCAATTAAAGCTGTTCAAAGTTTGCAATGTTTAAAGCCTAATATCTTCAAAGTTATAATTGGAAAATGCAAATAAATGGTTTTATACTGAAGAGTTCATGAAAACAAACAAATGTAAATAGGTATAATGTTAATTTTTTTATGTATTTCATGGAAAAAAAAAGTAGTGTTGAAAGTTCGTAGTACATTTTGCTCAATAACTCCCAAACTGTTAAAGTTAGCGTAATGAAACTTACACCATTGGAATTGTGAACAAATTTTCTTTCGAATTGCATACTTTTAATCAAAGAAATCTAAATGATGTAAATTCAAACTTTGTATTGAATAGTTAGAACGGTGCGGCAGCGCTATCTCGCTCTCGCGTTTTTGTGAGCCACACCTATTATGTTCATCTCGTTACAACAACACCAAGCTACGATTGTATTTTTCTGCATAAATTGAGCGCATTTTTTATTGTCAGTCAGTCGTTCTACCGCCGCGCTCTTCAACACTCTTGTATACCGTATACCGTGTGCCAATATACGTCTGAAATCGACATCATCGTGTTTTTCACTGGACCTGCTATGCCACCCTGCACCTGAAATCCCCTACACCCACAGTAAAAAATCCACAACACACCTTCTCAAAGTACGGATCAGGAGATACCAAGGCGGGCGTGCCTCTCGACTCCATACGGACGTTCCCTCCATACATCATGTGAGCCGCTAAGTTCTTATTTTTCTTATCCCTTCTGCCAGTACTTTGCCGTTTGGAACCAACGGTAGCTGCATCATCTTCAATTGTTCTGGTCTCGACGGAATTCTGTCGAGTGTTATCGGAACCAGAGCCTTTGCGGCTGGAGTCTTCACATGACTCCTCTTCGTATGGATAACTGCAGTACGCATCGCACACTGGTTCTTTGTGGGGACAAGTCTTATCTTTTAGTGGTGGCTGGAAAAATATTAAAACAAATAAAAATTAAAATTAAATGCATTTATTGCTGGTTCAGAAAAAGCACGTAAGCCTGCAACATATACCGAATAAAGGATTTTTGGCAAGTGACATTATAAGCACTTGCGTGATCCATATCGTACTTGAGTGATAATATTGAATGATCAATGTACGTAAGAACCTCTTTATTAGCATAATAGAGTTCGTAGGATCAGTAATACATTCATCCATTCAATATTCATAGTATGAATCCTATGAGCATATCGGTTGTATTTTAGTAAGATGGGTAGAGCATGTGGTCAGGTGGCAGAACAGTCAGTGGACTAAGATGATTACAGAGTGGTGGCTGTCAGTGGTGGAAATCAGTGGTAAAGTGAGTAAGACAAGGAATTTAACATACGTCGCCCTCTTTGGGGCACGGGCACGGAGGCCCAAGGTATTCTTCACCAGATGCTACATCAGGCACCATTTTCTTGCAAATGCAGCTGTCTGGCCCGCCAGGACAGTTACACTCCTTCGACTTTGCCCAGTGGACGCAGGGGTCCTTCGAAACGAGAAAATTACGTTTTTGGTACGACAGTACTGTTACACTTAGTGGTAAGCAACGATAATGGAGTAAATTCGAAGTGTGCTTAGATAAACTTAGTGCATGTCGCAATTGACACTGAACACAAATTTTGTCTAAGCTTTTTTTTCGATATCAACTCTTGTATGTCCCCACTGCCGGGGCACGGGTCTCTTCCTGCATCGCAGGAAGGTTAAGCCATACTCCACCACGGGGGCCAAGTCTGGGTTGGTGGAGGATTGTAAGACAGTGTCGGGCCTTACTGTCATAAGTTATCAAGCCACCCATAAGGTGTATGACATGACTTAACGACTGCCATTACATGACAGCCGGCACTAGCGGCTTAATGTGCCTTGTGAAAAACGGAAGCGCTCGGAAAAGATGCCGCTAGCGTTAGTCACGGGACGGTAACCCATCCTGCACCTAACCGCGCCTGTTGTAGTTTGACTCAAATGATTGATTCCAATCACTCGGTTCGACTAAGCCGCGAGCGATTCGCTTACAACTTTATCCTTAAAAATATGGAACACTAAATCCAGTTTTGTGATAACTGCCGAGGTACTAACACATTGAATTTAAAATTGTTGTCAACAGATCGACTAAAAATGTTGGACGTTATCGTTCGGAAAACAAAATTTATTTTCAAAGTCTAACCTTTTTGGCCAAAGTTCCTGTGTCAACCTTTGACTGTGCAGCAGTTTCCAGAGATTTTACATCTTTGAGGCAAAGCATCAGCTGTTCATAGGTATCTGGCTCCATCTGCGAGATGACAACGATTCTTACTCACCAGAGTTTGCGCAAGGCAAATTTTAAAGGAGCGCGTTAAGCAATAACACAAGTGACTGCGTAAGTACTATTTTTAAAGGACTAATTTATTTTGACACATAAAAAATCTGGCCATAAGTTTTGCCCTTAAACTTTGGCCCAATAAATACGGACACGAGTTTTTTTTATGTCAACTCAAATTGGTCCTAATTTGGACGACTATTTCTGCCAATGACGAGTCAGTCATGGTAGTGACACTTCGACTTTGGTCGCTGGACACGAGTTTTGTCTATACCATTGAATTTTTAAATTCAATGCCTATACCTAGTTTCACACAGCTCTGCTTTATTGATAAAAAAACATGATTATGTACAAGAGGCGTTTTATTTAACCTGTGGTTACATACGTCTTTTACCTGTAAAATCTCCACCACAGATTATTTAATTAGCAGTTTTGAAGAGCTTTAAGGGATTGTGTTTTTATAAATAAGGTTGTTGTTCGTCTACAAAAGGCATGTCTATCCTTCCACTGTTCTAAAATTCCGAAAGAAGGTCCATGAAAGAAACTCAAGACTTGATCATTCTGGACAGATCGAAATATTTATTGGATGATGAGCGGTTTCCCGCATAAATCCACAAAGCAATTCATATTTGCCTCTTATAGGTGTGCATGTACAAGAACAGGGACTTTTATTCGGACAATTTTGCTAATCACCGATTAATTTTGACGGCCGTTTTGTGGTTCTTCTATGCCCATCTATGGATTGCTTTGTGAATTTGTGCTGAAAACGACTCATTGAAAGATTGGAGGCTTGTGATATTATGAAAATATTACCTCGCATCTCGTCTTTACAGCGCCGCCAACGATTGTCACAGCCAAGTTTTTCTTTATGGAGTCTAATACGAACGACTTAATAACTTCCCTCGTCTCGGAATCCAGCTTTCCGTTCCTACTTTTTCTCATACAAGTCAGTATCGCGGCCGCCACTGCCTTTCCGTCGGGAGTGCTCGCTTGCTTCGCCAGAACTGAATAGATGTTTTCGAAAATATTGTCCACAAACTTCTGTTTTACTGTCATGCAAATACAGTCCATCGCGTGATCCACTGCGCAGGTGTCACCTAGAATAATAAAATATTTTTTTGACTTACAGATCAAAAACCTGGTGACTTTGAGGAATCCTAACGAAAGAGATAGGGACTCTATATCTTTACATTGGGTAGGTATACATATACTTCGGAAATTTCGTTCTACTCTTTGGCACTCTGTCAAAGAGTGCATATTTTCGAAGTATACTTATATACGTAAATTACTCCGGATACTTGTCATGTCATGTCTAATAACAAGACAAGATAACAATAACTAATTTCTGAGACTGAACCTTGGCTTTTTGATTCGTTTACTTTTCGCTTACTCAGCTACCACCAATTCAATTCCTGAATTGAGAAATTCACTAACTAAATACCTAGTTATGTGTAATTCATTCTGTTTAGAGAAATCTGGAGATAGAAGAGAGAAATGTGCGATATAAGTTACTGAATTATACCAGAGTAGTGCCTCAGTGAAATTCTTAATTACCGGTGGAGAGAGTAACTTACCTTCAACCAAGCATTGTCGCTGTTCTAAACATCTGGGACAATCGGAGCAAAACCTCCTAATGTCTCCAGAATCGGTACCGTGGTTGCAACGAATGCACTTTGCTTGACTCTCCTTTATTTCATCAGCAATCTTTTCAATCTCCCCGTCTATTTCTACTAATCTCTGATCGCATTTCTCTTTGCACTTGTCTTTACATTGAGTTAGGAGCTCTATCTCGTCAACTAAGGCAGCCCTCTGTAACAAAGTCGTTGCCTTCTTAAGCTAAAATACAAAGCAAGATATGAAATTACTCAGGTACCGGTTTTCATCCATGCCTACCGGTTTTTGTACACTATCTTTTAATCTACTGTTTACAGCTGACAGAGGCTATCTCAGCTCCTACAGTCAACAGAATCCAACGATAAGCCATTACTCCAAACCAAGCACATTTTTGTACTTTTTAAACCACAACAACAAGGCAGTACCTAGCTGATTTGACACCGACCTCAGCCATAAGATCCTCGTTTTCAATTTTTTTCCGGAGCAGCCGTTTGCAGATTTCCGTCAGATTCTCTCTCGCCTCCTTAATTCCTTTCTGTCCTTCCCTTTCCTTGCTCTGCTTTAGTAGTTGCTCTTGGAACAGCTCTGCCTCCAGACGAACTATTTCTTTATTCAGATTGATGACCGTTTCCTTTCGACAAAATGTTATTAGTCTACTTTTACGCACAACAAGGTAACAAACATTGCTTTGCAGTAATCGTTCAATATTTACCTCTGTTGCTTTTTGCCGCGGGCCCATAGACTTCATGACCGACTCCGCTTCCATTTTGTCACTTTCAATCCTTTTCTTCAAGCTATCAATTTCGTCTTCCATCGCTTTTCTGTCATTTTCTTTTTGGTTTTTTCTCGTTATAATATCCTTTTCGTACTTCTCAAAATTCTCCACTTGGAACGTTAAGTCTCGGGCGTTTTTGCGCCACTTCATCAGACTCTTATCGACTTCTTCAAGCTTGAATAAAATTAAAACTTCTAAACATTTACGATGTAAAAATAAAATACTTCTCAAATGCAGTTTAATAAGTCTTGCGTTAGGGGAATGATGAGGGGAATGAAGGGGAAGAATAGTGTTTTTTTTTAAAATAAGGCAGGTGCGGTTTTAAAGCGCTGCTTAGAGTTATTTTATTTAATCTGTAGTTAGGGTTTCCTTGTGAATTTTTTACCACAAATTTGTAATCGGCGTTTTTCGAGTATCTATTTTAGGATATCGTATTTTAATTAATAAGACCGTCTATAAAAAGGTGTAAGAAATAGATTTTTACTGAGATACAGGAATTACTCCCACGTTTCACACCCACATACATACGTAATGATCTTATTTATTACTACCGGCACATTTCTAATCTCTTCTGAATATATTTTCTATGCTTTTACAAAAATAATAGAATGTTTTCCCTAGCTTATTCTTAACTGTAGGGCCAGGACTCGTCGTCCCGAGGTTAATATATTATTTATTTAAATTAGATCTCAAATATTTTATTTAAATTAGAATGTTTTAGGTTTAGTTCCATTTTTATAATAATAGGGTGGTAAGTGGTGAAATATCTATATATATATGTAAATACTGTTAAATCAATTAATGAGATAATTGTTATATTTGACAAATATATTAAGAAAAAAAAAATTCAAGCCATTTACAGAATACAGTCATATTAATTAAATAAATAAAAAACCTTGATTGAGAATAGACTAAGTTTCAAGGTGAAGGAAAGGTGATGAAACTTGGTCTATTCTATTGATACGGTGCGATAAAATAGACCAAGATTCACCACTTTTTACTTAGATTTGCTCTATAAAACGCTTTGCTTAGCAGCTTGTTAATAAACAAGATGCTACACAATTTTCTTCGCTTTTTCTTCGCAATTTGCTAGGGTTTACAAGACACGATGTTTGGTGGCTGGATTCTTTCGGTTAACTAATACGCGATAAGCCTTTACCTCTGCCAACAAATGTTTCTGACGTTCCTCGCTCTCCTCCAACTTCTTCTTGTACTGATCTTCCATACACGTCCACATACAGTCGGCCTTCTTTAGCAGCTCTATGGCCTTCTTCTCCTTAGTCTCCAGGTGTTCGATTGTCTCTTGTAACTCGTTCTCAGCAGTCAGCAACTCCTTGAGCTTTTCACTACACTTCTTGTCGTAGGCTGAAGCCTGAAGAACATGAAAGCTTTCGGTACACTACAAAAAGTTCCAGATTTTAGAATAATTATGTAAACTCTGTTGATTAAGGACTTAGAAAAACAAAGTTTGAAGTTACGGTTTTCTGTCTACATTTTCTGCAAAATTATCTAAATATTGAAATGGACTCATAATTAAGGCTGTAATGTTTATTAATTCAATTCAATACAATTATTTCAGACGTACCTACGTCCATATAGAACAAATTACATTAGTACATAAGTAATTTTAAAAAAAATGTAAACTTAAAGCCAATAATTAACTTGTAGTATCTGCGCTTCTTTAAGGTCAACATTTTTGATTAATTTGTAGGTTATTCAATTTTAAATCATTCAAAACACGAAGGTGTCAACGTAAAACTGTGGAACAGAATGAGGCGTTGGCATGATATGTCACCCTACCAAAATTATTTGAAGGAACGTTTTTAAGATACTTCTGTTGTTTTACTCACACGTTTATATTACGCTTAGAGATGAAAACAGATATCGTAAGTTGATATTATATAGCCCTGTCTTACTTACCTCTTGCAAATCACTCAGAACTTTGCTTAGTGGCGGAGATGAAGAATGGGCGCTCGATTCTCGGAACGTGGTGAGAATCGTGGGTACTTTCTCTGGGCTATGACTTCGGCTAAGGTTCTCCGGATCCTTGGAGGAGGTCCTGCGAGCACTACTCTGGTTCCTTGAAGAGGGTACCCGACTTTGATCGAGTGAAGGCTTGGGACCGCTTGCAAATTTTGCATCAGAATTGCTTAGCTCCTTTGAAGTACCACGCTTCGGAGATTCTTGAGATGCACGCTTCGTAGAAACTTTGTCGCTGCTCAATTTACCATCTTTGAGGGATCTACGAGGTACACTTTGACGACTCCCGCTGTGTGCAGGAGAGAACTCCTGAATTGGTCCTTCGGGGTTATCGAGCACACCACTGGTGTCACTATCGCGTATGTTAATGCCACGGCCAGAACTGTGAAATAATTTACCAATCAACACATATTCGTAAACTCCTTGTTAGGTAAAGTCTCCGAAAGACTTTCTTTCTCTTCATAAACAGTATCGTGATTTTGCTGAGCTGATTATTCAGCTCAGCAAAATCACTCGGCATTTAATAGCATTCTAATATTATAATAATGCAATATGTACGTAATTGCAATATGCAATATGTGGCCGGACATGGCCCCCGTGGTGGAGTATGGCCTAACCTTCCTGTGATGCAGAAAGAGACCCGTGCCCCAGCAATGGGGACGTACAGAGGGTTGATATGAATCTGTATACGTCCTAGGCAGAACCGGCATACTCTCACTTGCCAGAACCCTGGCAAACCTCTTTCGCTTCATCAACACAATCATTAAATCGCTGTATGCTCTCGCGTCAGTTTCGGATCCTTTTTAATTTGCTCATAGCTGTTACGTAGACCAATTCAGGGGATTTGGGAAAAGAATGTATCTATCTATCTATACTCAGCCCACATCAAACCACTGCTGGGCATAGGCCTCCTTTTTACTGCGCCATACCTCATGGTCCTGTGCTAATCTGATCCATTTCTGACCCGCAACCCTCATGATGTCGTCTGACCATCGTGTCGGTCATCGGTTCCCTCCTTTGGCCACCACTCCGATACTGCCCAAATATACTGATAACGAATGTATATAAAAGAGAATATATTATAGGAGTTTAAAAACCTATTTAGAGGCTAAAAATTTCACCCATGCCGGGATTCGAACCGGTACGGATAGCCAGAGGTTGCGGGTTCGAATCCCGGCATGGGTGAAATTTTTAGCCTCTAAATAGGTTTTTAAATTTGTTCCTTAGCACGGGTTAGTGCATTAAAAATAAAAATAGTGTAATTATAGGAGTTTGCTTCTTGGCGCTTGAAAACAAACTACAACACGGTCACAATATCTGGACCCAGTTGCTCCTGCTTCTCTCTTCACCACGTCGCGCTCGAACCGTCACATCAACATATTATTAGCATCTTCATTGCCGATCCGCGACTTGACAAAAAGGTTTGTATTTTGCACACTGCACCAACTTACTGAATTCAACTACAAATATAACATAACCTCACGCCTGTATCCCAGAGGTGTAGACAGAGACCAGGGACTGCCACTTGCCACGATCCTGACAGATCACCTTCGCTTCATCAACGTTCAGAAGTCGTTGCATGCACGCACGCCGGTTCCAGTGTCGCGCTTGAAGAGCGGCTAGCTGTAGGTAGCGGGAAAAAAGATAAAACCGTGGACAGTACGACACAAATTTATTTAACGTGGATTCTTAACAATCCCTACACACGATCAGTCACTTTCTGGCCAGCCCGGATAGGCACTCTCCTGGAGTCGAGGCGGGTACGCAGCGTGACCCGTGGTAGTGTGACCCGCAGGTTGTGATTTCCTCGTTAGTGGTTGGTTCCCGTAGTCCACTGCAGCGCGGAGATAGTGGGCTTGACTTCGGGGACGGGAAGTGGCCCCAAGTATGTATAGCCCGGCAGAGGTTTGGCCCGGATCTTAGGCCCCAATAGCGGAGGATTAGTTTTCTCGATTTGTGAAGTAGTAATCGATTTGCTTGTAATTATTTAAATGTCATCCGACCGTTTAGAGCGGTCCCGGAAATATTGTGAGCACAGCAGAGGCGCGTGCGCGCAGCTCTCAAAGCGGTCCGTGGTCGAATGAAATCGACGCGCAGCAAGACCATGTTGGCGGTTATCGCTAGGCAGGTTAGAGAACAATAGCATTCCTAACGACTAGTGATGTAGGCGCAGTCGATAATTATAGTTTAAAGATTGTCGATAATTTGTTATCGATAAGTCGGTAACCAATCATCGATTCTTGTTGTTTTATTAGGTTTATTAATTAATAGGTAGGTAGTATTAAGGTTTAGATTTAAGTTGTAAAATAGTATTTTGGTTTAATCTTAGTTACTTATTTTCTTATTAGTACTTTATTTTATTTAGTTTGTTATTTATTATATTTAGTTCATAAATAACGCTACACCAGGTACTTTTTATCTTCCCCTTTGCTAACACATACCCTATTTGGTCGCCGTATGTCCGCCTGGGACGTCCCTTACCGGCCGTTCCACTCATATTACCAATGTATATTTGTTTCGTCAATGTTTCTTCCCTCATCCTCTCCCCATGTCCAAACCAACTCAACATTCCTTTCTCAATTCTAGTCACTACATCCTCTTTCAGTCCACAATGTTCTCTAATCAGACTATTGCGTTTCCTGTCATTCAAAGTAACACTATACATACTTCTCAAGGACCTCATTGCTACTGTATTTAATTCTAATTTCTTGCTCTTTTGCCACACCCAAGTCTCGCTACCATACGAGTACATACGTGTTGGGACCAGCACACCACTATGAATAGCCAATCTAGCTCTTTTGGAGATGTTTCGGCTGCACACAATGGAGTGCAAGGCACCGTTTACAGAATACTTTAGTATCTAAGTATTTAAGTGTAAGATATCCTTTGTCCATTCATTCATTCATTCATTCATTCATTCATTCATTCATTCATTCATTCATTCATTCATTCATTCATTCAGAGCGCCGACGTTACGCCATCGAACCTAGTGCACAGGTATTGAGACAGCGTTATTCCACTACTTACCCTTTACTTTTAGCTCCTGTTTCTTTATCTTCATCATCCTGAGATTTAGATCTTGTTTTGCAGTCAGATATACACGGCAAGTCCTTGGGACAGCGACCGGTGACTTTATCGTCGCTTTTATCCGCCATATAGACTGCAAAATCGGTGCTGAAGCTGCCACGGACCTCCCGGGTACACATTCGCTCTTGAACAACCGACTGTTGAATAATAAATAGAGAACCTTTATCATAAAAATATCGAGTTGTGAGTGTCTGTATAGGTATTGTAGAATGGACATCCTGAACATCCAGAATGGACACCATACTCAAATTAGTATGGAATTTGACGTTGGAATCGCTCAGGATTTGGTGCCAATAATTAGGCCCGTGATCCATAAGAGTTGAGTTTTTAAAGGGTTCCATGAGGTATTAATGTACCTCATGATATCAACCCTTTGTATGTTCCCACTGCAGGGGTACGGGTTTCTTTCGTCATCGCAGGAAGGCTAGGCGATACTCCATCACGGGGGCCAGCGGCGGGCATTAATGTCAGAAGTTATCGTGTCGCCCAGAAGGGCTCTGACATGGCTTAACTACTGCCATTACATGACAGCCGGCACGTACACCTTGCAAAGTGCATCGATAACAACTCTTGTATGTCCCCACTGCTGGGGCATGGGTCTCTTCCTACATCGCAGGAAGGTCAGGCCATTCTCCACCACGGGGGCAAAGTCCGGGTTGGTGGAGGATTTTAAGGCAGTAATGTCAGAAATTATCAAGCTGCCCATGAGGCCTCTGACATGACTGCGACTGCCATTACATGACAGCCGGCACCAACGAAGTGCGAAGTCATATTATGCACCGGGTCAAAGTGGCACAAAGAGCTATGGAGCGAGCCTAACAAGGACTAACAACCTCAGACTAGTTGATACAGTACTGAATGTCTTCTTACGCCGTTGGACGGAGGTCGACGATATTGGTGACCGAATCTCGAGTCTGAAGTGGTGGTACCTGGCGAGCCGGGAAGAGCACGTGGACCAGGGCAGTACCGAAGTTGCGGCCGAGAACCGGGCGGCGCGCCGCGGCGGTTAGTGGGTAGACCAGCAGAATAAGGTTAAGGTAAGCAAACTTTGAAATGCCTTAGCATTCAAAAGCCAAACGTTGCTTCTACTCGTACTAGCTCTTACCGGCAAATCACAATCGGGCTCCTCCTTCAGAATATTCCAGAAGTGGCACATGAGCCGGATAGCCGGGTCCTCGCTGACTACGCTGGCGCTGGATTCCTCAGGTGTCAGTTCATTTGCTCTTCCTCTCTCGACCTGCTGCCGGCTTATGTCTTTAATCAGAGCGTCCAGTGCCAAGTAGCGCCGGTTGAGGCACTCGGGTACATCGTGCATAGTTCGGCTTTGATCCTGTAAATGCATTCGCTCTTCTACTGACGACTGACAATGACGATGAAAGGCGGACTTATTTCAATGGAAATTTCGGTTGGTGGGTAAAGTTGGGGGCGGCTCTTCCAGCCAGCCTAAAAATTAAAAAGTGTCAGTCGTGAGAAAAAGAATACCACATTTAGAAATAATTATGGACCTCCACACCTTCGTTGCCCCAGGGCACCCACACCTCTTAACCGGCCCTAGATGGTAAGGTTGATGTTCTGCAGCAATTGTTCTTATTACAAGCTTACAAACTGTAGGCACCCTGGTACTTACTCGTGACTTCGCTTCTGATAAAATTAACCAACCAAAGTGACTCCTGAAACGTACTGAGTAATTTTGCGAGATAGTTTCCGTGAGAGGGAGAACTTTAGCGAGTCGCTTACAAAGTGTAATAAATTAATAACGCTTGGATTTCGCTAACTTCGTCGTTTTGCATGGTTATTGTATCAAATTGTGTATGAAAAAATTATCATGGTGCCCAGTCCAAACAAGTGTCTGAAAATGATGAAGCTGTCAAAAGTTTCGTTTAAAAAGAGTATACTTTGTCCAAAAAGTGTAGATATTAAAGAGTAACCTTTTGCTCAGACTTTTTGTCCGAGTTAGTTAATTTCTTGCACTTAAAATAGTTATAAAATAAAAATCACAGTGATTTCATTAAAAATATTAAGTAATTGTGCTTTGTCAAAGCGAGTCGTCGTCGTCGTCAGGCTATACCTACTAGTCAACTGCTGGACATAGCCCTCCCCTAAAGAGCGCCACGTTGTGCTATCATAGGGGGTAATGCCCATAATCCCCACGCTGGGCATACGGGTTGGGGATCACAGTTCGGTGGAGTTGTACTGCAGAGGGCGCTGCTGCCCACCCCCCGGTTTAAGGCGAGTAAATGGTCTTAATTTTCGATAATACCGTTAATAAAGTTTCACTTCTGGTATCTTGAATTTTTGGACAAACTATAAAACAGGACAAAGTATTAAAACAACCAGGATTTCAACTTGATAAAGTTCGTTAAATCGCGTTATTACGCTCTTCTGCTAGTTAGAGGAAGGAAATATGTTCCTGGAGGAAATATGTTCCTAACACAGATGGTGGAATATCTTTGTCTGACTGATACATAAAGTAGGTACTTACTGCCAGTAGCCAGAGAGAGGTCGACATTAGATAATCGTACGATACGGCCAAGGCCAAGATGAGTTACGGCCAAGACAAAGATGAGTTACCTACATTGTTCAATTCCGATCCCACCTGCTTGGTATAATCATTTTCGCAGCCGTGGATTTGGTTTGGTTACCATTTTTTATTTATATCAGCTTTTTATTTTCTTGGTTTTTGTATGTAGGTACCTACCTATCTATTAGTTTATTGGCTTTATGATGTTTTCATTTCCATTATAGTCTATCTCTCGCGCATACACAACGAATCAATGTGATTTTGTTGCCAAAATCTGACCTTTTGTTAAGAAACTGTAAAGAAACATAAAATCAGACATACTTACATAGATACGAGCTAAACACAGTAATGTACCGTCCTTTTCGCTTCCACCACCGCCCGCTGTCGGGTACCTATATAGGTAAATATATACAGACTTAATCATGCAGCGAGGGTGACTATACTATGGGTGAAAAAAACAGTTTCGATGACAATGTGAATAGGTACGCTAAATTAATGCAAAAATTTGGCCAATTAGTACCTAGGGAGTAGCGACAAGTCTTTATAGTGTTTCTGCCAAGTTGTATAATTAAAGTTTAATAACTTTTTCCCAGCTTTTCATCACGACGAAGGTCGGCGGGTTCAAAATCTTAGTTTTAAACTCGCTATAACTCTGTATAGACAGCGTAACCAATGTAAACCAGTGGAAACTAGTAGCAACTAATTCAGAGCTATCTTTTGAGGTAGGCAGCGTCAAGAACATCAACCATGAATTTTTAGCAACACCTCAGAACAATTATTGTTCTGAGAGAAACACGCGGTCCTGACGTACACGAAAAATCGATTTATTACATATGTACATACTGCAACTTTCTTTCGATTAATTCGATTACGATCATGGCATGATCGTAATCGAATTAATCGTTTTGTATGGAAGACAACATAGCATGATCATCATGCTATGTTGGCTTCCATACAAATGGGAGTTTCAGTCGATAGCGCCACCTATCCCCCAACACCGGAACTATTATGAGCTATATCTCAGCTATGTTTATTCAGTGTTGCCCGTAAAAGTAACTGATTGCAAGTTATGGCAAAATTTTGCTCACTAATTTTTAAACATTCTTCAAATAAACAATCAAAGTATAAACTAAAACTTCACAAAAACAAGCTCATTTCTAATAAAATAATGTCTTATAAACATACGACAATTTAGAGCTTATTATTTAGAATTATGTTATTTAGATATTATTTTTACCAAGGGGTAGCAGTACCTTAGCAGAAACCTTCGACAGTAATGCTGTCCTGCTTTCGCTAACCAACCTTCCTTAAGAAAAAAAGAGATGGCACTACGTTTATCAATGCACCGATTTCAAGGTGCGTACAGGCCCTACTGTCAAACGCTACCGACTAAGGATGGGCCTAACTGTCCATCGATATCGATAGAAACGTTAAAAAAATTAAGACTTCTTGAATTTAATCATGTAATTAATTATATCAAATTGCATTGTATATAAGTTTTAAATCAATGTTTTATTAACATAATTTAAAAAGCAACACTTTTCCATCCAAATATTTTATTTACAATTATATTCGTCAACGTCAACATAATACTCCGTCTCTTTCTTGCTGAAGGCCTATGCTTCAGAAAAAAATCTGTGACGACGTATTATATTGACGTTACGTTTATTCTTCACATTTAGTAAAAATACAGATCGAGCTAAGACCTTGTATTAAAAGTTAATTGAACAAGTTATCAAAGCTTAATATCTGTATTTATCTTGCAATGAAGTTTGAAAAAAAATACTATTGTTAATATTACGTAAATCCATCTTTGACCGCAATCTTTCGCTAATAGTTGCCCGCACAACGTATTTAATGGGGAGTTTTTCTTTTTGAGTATTAAAAAAAAAGTAGTTCTCAAGAAGTGTGTAGATGGCGCTGAACTGACTACGTTACTAGCCGTGTCCTACGATTTGAGACGATTGATAAACATTGATTGACTAAATATTGTTATTTACATAATGTAAGTTTAGTCTTTTGATCTCGAAAATCCAAGAGAAATAATAAAAAAGTAATGTGATTTTCCGTACCTTGAAGTAACTTACCAAGTTCAGCGCCATCTATCCAGCGACTAGGGAAGTATTTAGAAAATAATAAAAAGAAAATCCCTCATTATCACAATATTATATTGCAAGTAATAATTCAGTAATTCGATGGATGCGGTAATTTGATATATCATGTGATGAATTCTGATATTTAAATACGTTTCGTTGACAGATTTTAGACAATAGATAGGTCATCAACGAAGGAATTTTTGAACGGAAGACTATAAGGATCATCAACTACGTCAGTCTGCAGTAAAATTGATCAAGAAAGAAGAATATGACCGTGGCATTGGCAGATAACAGACATTTTTGCTCACTTCCCATGTTCAGTACTGACCTGAAAATAAAAAGAAACTTTTGATAAAGGCGTAACTACAAAAGAGAGCTGCTTAAATAATAAAATATTCCACTTTTAAACACTTTCGTTTTAGATCTCTTTATAAAAGCAATTTGGGTTACAAGCTACATCCATTATTGACTGATCCTGATAAGTAACTTGACATACTTTGAAGTAAGGTACAATTGGCATCTACATAGTCAGATATTTTTTGCAATAAGGTGATCACCATATGATTTATTAATTGTGAAACTAACAGCTTTAACGTCCATTCATTTAACATTTTGTTTTTACCTTTCAAGCTTTCTTTATCCATCTATCTATGATTTACACTGTTGGAGAGATGGTTTTTTTGTAGTGTGGGTTTTGTGCTATGGTAGTTTGTATTATATTAGTCTATGGTTGTAGGTAGTTTTTATATTTTAAATTCAGGACAAACATAAAACAGCTGATGGGGTTTGGAAAACAAATTGTTTACACGTAGAAATCTTAATATAAGCAACATCGTGATGTGGGAATTTTGGGCCTGTTTTTTTGATATAGTCAATTTTCACATCACACTGTTTACGATTTAGAAATACTGAAATAAAGATAAACTGTTAAATGAATTAAATGGGTGAAGGCACCACTCGGACGCTGTGGTGCCTGGGATACTGTTTGGATGTAGTAGAATTTACTAAAGAAGTATGGTAAAGGGAAAAAAAATTAAACTTTCGTAGTTAATCTCGTTAAGCTCGAATACAAAATAAACTCCTGGAAGCATCCTATTTTGTAAAAACATGTGATAAGTGTACAGTCTATTTATTCTTACTTGTCCAATTTAGTAAACAAGATTCTACCCGTAAACTGTAACTTTTTAGTCCAAAACTGCCATATTTCCATAAATGAAGTAACTTGGAACACTCTTTTAGATAACACGCAGCCAATTTTATAAACATAGTTCATGATAGTTCATGAATTTGCGAGAAAATGTCTAGTTTAGGCATCTAATCTCAATTTTAAGGTTAGAATCTTGTTTACTAAATTGGACAAGTAAGAATAAATAGACTGTATATGAAAAGGTAGCGATAAATATTCTGTAACAAATATTTAACTTTCTTACCATTACTTCCATTTTTACTGGTCTAAGGTGGGCACCACATCTTCCTTCAGGCGTGTTCGCAATAAGTTTCTTCGTCCAAATCACTCGGGTCTAATGTGCCTTGTGCACAGTTTACAGTCGTTTTGGTCCTGTTTGTTATATCTGCGTCTTTGCGTGCCATTGCGTCCATACATCAATTTGGGAAAACTTGAACAAGAAGAAACAGTGGATTATGTACTAAGATGGTGTGATGAACGTGTATCGACTATACTGCTACCGAGGCGAATTTTCATCGACGACCATGCTTTTGCCACTAGTACAACCTACAAATGGATTGGTTTATTTTCCTAATTTTAGGGCGTAGAAGGGTTCTAGAAGCGACAATTACAGTAATTTTGGTAATCGAGTCGTTAGGAAGTTTATTTTCAAAGTGATACTTCATCCCTCGGTCCTTTTACGCGAGAAAACATAGGTTTTAGGTACTCACCTTTGGAAGTTCATATTATAAACTGCGTTTTCTTTGTTTTTTATGTGACTTGCAGCCACCTCGCACTTTTCACTTCATTGTGCATTTATTGTACAATATCCCAGGGTAAGTTGTTTGCACCAAAGTAATTTAGTTATTTCAATTTTCTAAAATAATCCAACGACGTCTTCACAGATTTTACACTTGCGATAACCCGACTAAATTTGAAAACATTCAGAATGCTGGCACTATTTTAAGTTACAATACCATCTTTATTTGGACTCTTACTCAGGGCATTTGGGCATCGTTTTGACAATTAGGCCTGTACGCTGTCACGTGACCATCGTTTCTTCTATTGATTTAATTGTTCTGTGATTTTTACAATCTAATTTCCCAATAAGGTGGCTAATTACATGTCAAAACTAGCAACACAAGATCTTTTATGACACAACAACTTTTCCTCAACGAACAGGTTTCGTTTCGTGAAAAAGTTTTTGATGCTTATTTTTGTTATACCTAATATTTAATTTTGTGGATTTCCAGCTTCGAATTGATTCCTTAGTTTGAGAAAGTGACTCTTAAAATGTGGCTTGACGTGAGAAATTACTCGACAAATGTGTTTTATTGGTGTTTTGAGACAGTGATTATAGTGATCCTTTAGTGGTACTTTTTGTGAGAACCTCCCTAAAAAATAAAACAAAGAAGCGTGTCAGGGAGACTGGTATTAAAATATATGTTTAATTTTGTTAAACTATTATACAGTTTTATTTCTCAAATAGCAAGTACTTCTTTTTCTAAACAAAAGTTTGTTTCAGTGAAAAAGGATACGTAGAGCTTAAATTTTTGGAGTTTTTGATTTTTTATATCATTCAGTCCATTAATTCCTTTTTCAATGAAACAAACTTTAAAACCTCCATAAAATAAACGTTACTAGTATACCCATATATATAGGTATGTATACGCACTGTACCATGTACGGTGCGATAGTAGTTATGAGGTTAGAAACTAGATGGCAGCACTGTATCGATATCGTGAGTCGGCCATCTATACGCCAGTAAAATATACGATTGATGATTACGATTCCCGCGCTTTCGTACTAGGTAACTACCTACTTTCTTTGTTGGCAGCACTGTTGACAGATACTATGCAATATTGCCAGATGAGGCGTTTTATCGCCGTTTGAGCTATCTAAATGACGACCAATAGGGATTAAAAGTCAATTCCCATTTTTGGTTGCTATGATATACTTAAGAGTTCTTTTCAGTTATTAGAGTTCTTTTTTCTCATTATTATCATGAAATATAGATAATTTGTAGCAACTGGAACAAGTTTGCAGTTTTAGCAGCTTCCCTTGATTTTTCAACGGTAGGTACCTAATTAAAATAAATTGGTGAAAACGAAATGGGTCAACTAATAAAATAATAGAAAAAACAGCCTCTATACTCCATGGAAGTGCATAACGAAGTCTTAGTTATGCCATAACTCGGACTTTTAAACGACTTTTATAAAAGTAAAAGTTTTTCATTCTCTGAAATTGATATTACATGTTCAAATAGTATTCAAAACGATCATGTAGTTTATTTATGTCTATGTGGAGATTAAAACTTAATGTTTCAAATCAATACAATACAAATCGTTGTAGGTACAGCTAACAAGAAATGTCTGTGGCATTATTATGACAACGATTCAAGAGAATGTCAAAACATAACGATTCTTTTTGACCCAAAATTATAAAAGCTCGTGTCTTACTAGGAAAGTATAGAATACTTTATTGTTCCTATGCATGTGCATAGGAACGATAAAGTACTGTGTGTTAGAAACGGTAATAGGTAAGAAAAAATATTTAATTACAAATTAGAAGAAATAATTATTTTATTTTATTTATGGCAATGAAGTGATATTAAAGTTATATAAATTACATATAATTTTTTCTATGGTTACAAAATAAAACTATCGCCAAAATCAGAACAGATAATACATTTTTTTTACATACATAAGTGTCCATTAATCTAATCGTGTTTTTGTATTTTTCTGTAAGAGTTCGACCAATATAAAAAGCTGCAATAGTCGTGCAATTTCACGTAGAAAATAGATACATTAACTGTTCAAGACATAAATAATTATGTAAAAATATCCGAATATTAAAGACTATACATATTGAACCGAGCAATTGGAATCAATCACTTCAGTTAAGCAACAAAAGGTGCGGTCCGATGCAGGGTGGTAGACCGTTCCGTGACTACATGACTGGCATGGCTTAACGACTGCCATTATATGATGGCCGGCACCAACGGTTTAGCATGCCTTGCGAAGCTAAGCACATAAGCGCTCGGAAAAATGCCACAAGAGGTAGCACTGACTACATAAAGATAGAGGCACCAATCCAGTATCTGACCGCGCTTAGCCCAAGTGCTTGATTACAATTACACGGTTCCACGAGACCACGAGCGCTTCACATACATTCATACATTTAATGTATTAAATTCTTATAATACCTATATTCCAATCCGCTACTTGACTCTTATCAAATTTGACGCTATAAATGAATATTTCCTGTAGTATTTAACATAAGAAACTAAATTATATTGACTTTGCGAAGTAAGTATGTAGGATGGCTGCGAAATTCGCAAATTAAACAAATATTTACCGCTTTTAATTCGGAACGGTGAAAACGTGATCCGCCATGTTGAAAGCATCTTTCGGTTGTAAACAAACATCTGTCAGCCAGAACCAGTGGACATTGATTAATATAGAACTTACGTCAAAGTGATGTAAATACACCAGAGTTTCAGTAGATAAAGTATCGGGGTCTCTTTTGGCAAGTTTGAGCCAATTTTTTCGTGTGTTTATTTCACTGGGAACACGGATCCACAACTTCCCGGGGTTCTTTATTGACATGTTTTTGCATTCTCAAACAATTAAATAATTGTACATAATTGTTATATTTTGCATGTATACTCGATGAAATCATGGTTTCGTCGTTGTTATTTCACTATGATCACAAATCACTCACAGTTGTTAAATGTCAAACTTTGTTTACAAGACGTTAGGTCTTCAAACCACAGACAAAAATGGCTGACCGCGTTTTTGGCTGTTTAGCAAAGCAAAGTTTTAAAATATATTTTTTGGTTGCTTATAGGTCCACAAAAAATATACTAAAATATGTTTTGGTCTAATGGACGAGATATTTACCATTTAAGACTTACTTGCAAAAAGAGTCAACTAGCGGATTTCTGGACTACTGTTTTTCCTTGGCAATATTGGCTGGCTAGCCTCAGAACAATAACAAGAGCTAGTTATTGTTTTGAATGAGTGGATAGCCCAGCCAACAATCTGGCAACACTGTTTTACGTTCTGTCAGCTGCAAGGCTGTCGCTGTCGCTGATAGGTACACAGCAGCCTAGCGCAAGTAGGAACTTTGAAATTTTTGTTCGCATTTAGCCCCGTTTTAATGGCGGACATATTTTTGTCTCACTCTTTAATACTACTTACTCTTTCTTTGCTGTCAATGTCAAACTGAAAACATAACAAATATGGCGGATCGCGGCACATATTAGAACGTTTTCTAGTTAAAATTTTTGTGTTTTAAGTTTGTTCAATATCTAGCTGTGTGTATCTTGTTGTACAGTGTTTAGTGATTTTCTTTTAATATTGGCACTGATCGGATGGTGTCGAACTTGTGCCATTTGTAAAATAAGATGCAGCCGGTCAAAGGGTACCAAAAGAAAGTTTATGGGTAAATTTCCTAGGGATGAAGACCGGTAAGTATTTCTGGCTACAGTTTTTGTCATCTTGCACAAGAGCAAGATCATAAATTATGTTAAATAACGTAATTAATATACTATGAGAAAAATACTCAGATGTTTCAATGTCATAGTGATGTGCCATACACATATTCAATATCGATAAAAAAATATCTGATAAGTACCTTGGTCAGAATTACTACTCAGTGTATGACGGGTGAATTGCTGTAAGCCATAACAATGTTTCAACGATGCACTATTAGTGGCTGCATTGAATGTTGTTTTTTTTTTTAGATGCAGACAATGGGTGAAAATTGTGGAAGATCTTATATCGTATATCCCCATCGAAAAACTCCACCAACATAAATATGTTTGTAGAGATCATTTCCGGCCGAAAGATTTTTACAACTATTTTAAAAGGAAGCCGATTAAAGAAATGGTGAGTTGTGTTATAAACTTATAATGTAACACTTACTACATTTCATGAATAATTATGTAATAAAACACAAAATACGCCTTGCTTTACGTCGAACATTTCAATATATTTTGCTCCGTCATTTAGAACGCAATATTATTATTACGTCTTAATACGTAAATGACATACTTTGATAAACATTTTTTTACAGGGCTGTATCTTCTCTACTTATAAATGCGCCTCCTCTTCCTGATTACTTACTAGCTGAGTTTCCTTACCACGTAGCCACGTCGCATCACTTGAAACTGGTTAGTGATTGGAATTACTAAAATATTTTTTTTACTAATTTTTAACTTAAAATATTTTTTTATAAAAATGTATTTGATAGTTACATAGTCAATTATGCAGTTATGTGGTAAACAGGAACAAACTATTTTTTTTTCGGACTATTCTTGCAATTGTTTATTTTCAGATTCAGCTATACAAAAACCTATTAGTTGTCGAGCTTCACAAAACAACTCTGGTACGTAGAATTTTCATGTATCGCTGAAGTTTTTTGTAACTAGAGTTTGTTTACTTTGATAAATTACAAAGTGTTATCATTTTCAGCACCTTGTACAGCAGCCAAAATATCAGCTGTTGCTATTGGTCCAGTAGGGTTTGACCACAATTATTGTGGCCTGGAATCTCAGCATATTTATCAGAACTATCCCGGTAAGTAGCATAGTTTACCAACAAATTAATAATCAATAACGACTCAACTTAACTTTTTTTGACGATTTCAGCACCTGAATCCAAACCACCGATTGATGAAGTTCGCTCAGATTGGACACCTCTAAGGAAAAACCAAATAGCTGCTGAAATAAATTCAATAGACCTTGACCACAATTATTGTGATTTGATAATCAATAATAAAATACTAATTTCATTTGTCGTTTTATTGAAAACATTGATTTTTATTAATTTTATTAGGCTAACTGCGGAGCCCCTGGATGAAAATTTATCGATATCGATAAATGTAGTACCAATGTAAGTGGACGTCCCTAATGCACAGACAAGTTGTTATGTTGGTAGCACTTTTGACATTGCATTTTTGCTCTATTGGTTGGTATTGCTAACGGGGCTAAACTCATTACAAAAGCATATAGGGAGGTCCCGTCTCTTATTTATATGCTCTGTGGTACACAGATTATAAAGACTCAGATAGGTAGTACCTAAATACTGATAATGTTTTTGCGTGTTTACAGGAAAAAGTAAACAAACAAAACTTTTATCAATGCGCGATTCACGACACACAATCGTGGTCTACTGATAATAAATAGCGGCTAAACCGTAACTTCTTGCGAAACACCGATAAAGTAATATAAATAATATTCCGTGCTCTCCTGTCTTTTGAAACGTGAAACATGACGAGTGAACAAGATCCCGTAAGTTGCATTACTTATCTGTCTAAGTTGTAGGACCAACAACGATTGTCTGTAATAGGTCATCTCACTCAAGTCTTATCAGTCTCCAGTCGGTAACAATCGAGTTTGTTTATCTACCTATAAATAACCTAAAAATACAGCACAAATTTTCATGTCCAAGAAGCAACTCCACATAACTTAGGCGTACGAAATGGAAGAATATAAAATTTCTAGTTTATTATTGTCATAAAAAAAATGGCAGTCTTATCGCTAAAAGCGATCTCTTCCAGACAACCTTGATAAGTGAACACACATGATAGTAATCAAGGAACTAAAAGGTCTAAAAGTCCCTAAATGGACTAAGGGACTTCTGCATCTGGGCCCTTCATTTTTAAACATTGTTATATAAAAAATAACATCTGAACAATCACTTTCCTCTTACTCCCACTTCTGTCATATTATGTGAGTGATTATTTATTTAAATCCAGATTGACTTGTGACTGGTTTCGCTCTCATTTGCAGAGCTTAGTCATGGTGAGTAGAGGTGGAGGTCACATTGTCACATAGGTTGCTGCAGGTGACTGGGCAGGAAATGATAATTTAGATTTTTATTTTTTACTACCTGGTGCCTGCAACTTCATCTGCGCAGGATTAGCATGGCGTACAAAAGGTTTTGGCAGTGCACGCCAGAACAGCTCGCAGATGTTGAATTTTTTCCTACTTTCATGACACTCACCATATTTTGCATAATTCGCACAATATCCTCATTAATTGTAGCCTATGTGTTATTCTGATGTATAAGCTATATTATTGCACAGTTTAGTTAAAATGCATTCAATAGTTTTTACATGAAAGAGTAAAAAACAACCATCCATCCATACCCACAAACTTTGGAGTTTATAATATTTGTAGGAAGTAGGTTTAGTAGGACATCACCTGATGTTAAAATGCAACTGGCCTTATATTAATGCTGTCCATATTGTGTGGGCAAGATACAGTTGTTCAGTCTATTTCTTTAATTGACTTTTTTTAAATATGAGAAGCAAGATGTAATTATGTAAACCAAATGTATGTTCATTCTGCTTAAAACTCCTAGATACTTGGATCTGAGTTCTTGTCTGTGGGTTCTAAAAAGAGCTTCCAAAGACACATTATAAAAGAAGATATGGGTCATTATAAGTTAAGAGGTAATATGTTGTATGAAGTGATGGCATGGCATTTTTTTTATATTTTGTACTTAAGTATACATCTCTTTTATGCAAACTGTTAAGTTGTAAACGTTTACAGTGGCCAGTCAATTTGTTGATTTTATCTCGTTTTATAAGTGACCAGGGTAAATACTCGGTACAGGGTAGAGACAACATGCACAGGGGAGGATACTTTATGGACAGGGAAGAGAGATAGACATATTAAAAACAGGGTTATTTTAAAGAATCAACTTCATTTATTTATTTTTATTATGAATTATTTATAATCAGACTTGTGATTTCTTAGTAGTCTTTATTTATTAAATTCTTAAGCGCTAGGTAAAAAACATAAAAAGGTTCTTACTTCTCCCTACCGTCAAAACAAAAATATCTATAACTTAAATGTCAATAGTCAATAATGAAACAAAACCTTCTCTAAGTAACAGCATAACATTTTTTTGTACTTAAGTACAAAAAAATGTTATGCTGTTACTTAGAGAAGGTTTTGTTTAATTGAGTTTAAACTCAAAAAACATTTTAATTAAAAGGTACTAAAAAAAATATTTTTCTAAAGCCCGCGTTCAAAGACATCAATCGATACATTAAATGTATAAACAATATGCTACCCTCTCATTTTAAGTTAGGGGAGGGTAGTTTTTTTTAAGGGCCAGGTGGTTAAGGAAATATCGTCATCATTAATTTTGATCGATTTTCCACTTTCATCACAGATTTTACAAAATATCACTTGAATTACATCATCTTCTTTAACATCTTTGCACATTGCACTATAACGATATACGCTTTTTGTATTTTGAAGTTTAACCAGCACCAAGTCTCCTTCGCGGAATGTTTTCTTTCCAGATGTTGAGGGTTTTGGATCATCTTTGTGCAGTTTGGTTTTAATACTGGTAGTTACAAAATGCTGTAGTGTTTCTTGAGGCTCCTTCCTGTGTTCTTGAGATGTAAAATTGAGTAGTGGTTCATCTTCTGAATCGCTAGCTCCCTATATGTCATCAACACGTAGACTAAATTTACGATGTGTTTGTGGATAATCCATAGAACCCAATTGAAAATTACGACATAGCTCTGAGCCACAGAAGCAGCTCAAATTTTTAAATGACGGCAATTAGGTATCATTACGCAAGTGGTAACTTGGTAAACCTTCAGTAGAACCTGATTTTGCTGCTTTTTCTATGTCTAGGATTTTTTTCTTTTGCTCTCCATACTCTTTTAACTATTCGCTGCTCTATGGGAGTCATTTGCTGAACAGTCTTAATAACTCCCTTTTCTTTATACTTTTGATATTTTTCCCTTTTATTTCCTTGATTCTCGCGTAATTTTTTTTTCTAGGTACCATTTTTTCTGTAAATAAGTAATATTAAATTGTAAAGCTATGATGAACATAATTTCAATTAAAGGTTTAGAGAAAAATGTAGAAGTATTCATAAAAACGCATACAAATATATCTCCCCTGGCTATTAAGTATCTCCCCTGCCATCAAAAATGCCAGGGGAAATACGCCAGGGGAGATAAATTTTCGATTGACAATTAAAATAGCTGTAAAAGTGTTTCTTGCATGCAATTCACAATCAAATGTAACAATGTATGCACTCTTCATAGTGGATATTGAAATCTATATTAGCATTTTAACAAATAATTGCTAAATAAAACTTACCAGAGGAGAGACTGCATTCACCCAAAACTTCTACACACAGCGAGCGGCGCGACTGAAATGACCCTTAAAATTGCTGTGCAGTCGGCTTATGCGCCGCTTGCTGCTAGCTTAACGTTACATCCTCAAGGTCACAACTTCTTCGAAATAGCAAAATAAAACTGATTTTTAAATGAAAACAAAAAGCCAGGGGACGAGACACGAAGCACGGAAGACAAATTTCGGCGTTGATATTATTTATGAAAAATTGGAATATAAGTAATTTTACTTATAAGACACCGTGACTAAGTTATTGTTCTTTATAAAATTAACTTTTGTAAAATGATTATTGAATTTTAATATATTCATAATAACTGGTTTACAAATAAAGTCGGCTTGGGGACAGGCCAGGGGAGATACTTTTTTCTTATTTTAAAGCTTATTATGACTAAACTGAGTAAATTTCTGTAATAAATTTAAGTGAGCATGAAGAAAACATTTAGTTTCAAGTAATAAATAGGTTAACTTATAATGACCCATATGTGCTTTTTGGCACTAGTTAGCATGGCGTAGCCCCTAAAGTGAAATACTTTTATTTGTTTAGACAAGGATATGTTTTTATTTTCAGGAACATCCCCGTAACTTGATACCGGAACTCTGCAAACAGTTCTATCACCTTGGCTGGGTTACAGGAACTGGTGGAGGCATCTCAATTAAAGATGGGTATGTTTGAAACTATATTTTGATGAATAAGCAATAAAGCTTTGCTTCATAAAGCGAAAATAGTATTTTTTTTTATAAAATCTCTCAATCCGCTGGAAACATGAGCAGGAAGTCCACTGCAAAGAGAACTAAATTTAATTATAATAAAAAGTTATTTAAATGCGAAAATTAGTTATAAATTCGAAATTAACTTTATTTGTGATTCACATATTTACGGCGATACTGTCATCTGATTCAGAGAACACTTTATTGCACAAACTGAAAAAGATAGTTACAAAATATGATTTCTTATAATAATATATGTCACCGGAAGATAACAAGATCCGCAAGTTTATAAATTACCTAGGAAATTTATAAACTTTCGTAGGATTGTAAACGAGAGATAAATTGTATTATTTTACGCCCAAATTTATTATTATTTATTAATTTGCGAAGTCTCATGGTTAATTTATAAACTAACGGATATCCATTCGTAAGATTGTAAACAGTTCGACCAATCACAGAAGAGCTTTTTATTTTACGCTTTTATAAAATACGGCAAATAACACACTGCTCTCTGATTGGTTGATGTCGACAGTGGCAATGCTTGTGTCCATAGACTTAGGTACGATCAAACTTGCCAAACTAGTATAAATTGATCAGTTTCGATTACCTACCTGCAATCCATTCTTGCCAGAGATGCGTAGTTTTCGAGAAAATGATTGTTGAATTTTCTGGAAACCTAACCTCAAAATCTTGCTGTATGAATGATTTTGTTCTTCTGGACCCATTTTTTTCCTCTTATATAAAAAAAAAACCTAACACCCGAAGTTCTAGGATGGAGCTTCGCTCCGCACGCTCCATCCTGAAACTTCAAACCTAATTTCGGTTTGCAACATTGCGACGTCCCAAAGCTTTAGCTTTATTATAGTCCTACATCATTTTAACGACTTTTTTAATTTTAGACTTTTTTAATCGACTTCTTACTATTTTGGTCATGACCACTATAAAACTTTCGTAGCTCTGTGGTAAATTTCACTTCATCAACGATATTTCTAGATGGAGCAGGAACACGTGACTTATTGAACCAATCAGAGCGCAGGTGGCGTTTCGTTATGACTTACTTATTATTTTACGCTAGAATTTGGTAAGTTTATCAATTTGCGAAAATGTGGGCGTAAGATAATACAATATATCTCTCGTTTACAATCGTACGAAAGTTTATAATTTTGCTAGAAAATTTGTAAACCGGCGGATCTTGTTATTTTCCGGTGACATTTAACATTTCTAAGTAGCATTTCTATTTTCTTAATAGATAGCTTTCATGTTACTTTTGTTGTTACCTGTTTTAACTTTTGGCTACTTTTTATCATAATCCCACGGGAACGCATGTACAGCTAGTTACAAGTAGAAGGTGGAATAGGGAAAGAAAGGTTGGCAGTCCCATGGTGTGGAAGCGTTTATTCTGAGGGCAGTGGCCCGTCATAAGTGCCACAGCTTTTCACAGATCGCATCTCCTGTGACGCAGCTGCACTCGCCTTGTAATGAAATGCGAAATGTGTATACTAAATAATTACATCTATGCATGTGGGCGCCCCCGCTGCCGTCTCTTCCAGTGAGGTTGCTCTGTTAAACGTTGTTGTTTGTACATTTGGACATCCTTACTGATGGGCTTTTTGCTAGTTAATTCTCTGTGACATTAAGTACAAAATAAGTTCCCTGAAGAAATAGTGACAGCCACAAGCATTAATATGTTTAAAAACAAACTGGATAAAACAAAAGGAAACAAAACAGACAAGGAGTTAAACACAAATGTACATCTGGATACAGGCTTCACCAGTTCTATAACTGCCTGCCTGAATTACAAATAATAATAATAAGTACTTAGCCAACATAGATTGTGTGCAGAACAATAACATTAGTAGGTAAAGACTGTTTCTCCATTTTACAGTGACAAAATCTACATAGCGCCGTCGGGTGTTCAGAAAGAAAGGATGCGTCCAGATGACTTGTTCGTGCAAACCATCAGCGGCGAAGATTTGGAGCTACCGCCAGCTGAGAAACAGTATGAAAAACAATGTATTGTTTTGACTGTCTTTGCTCTAGTATGGTATGGTATGGTGTGGTGTCCACAAGTGAAGGATTGTTGGCGTGGATAATTTAGTGAATGAAACTCATGGTGTACCTATATGCAAATATCCAAATAGGCAGTCAAGGTAACGCTCTAACCACAACGAATTTTAAATCGTGAAAAAAAATACATCATCATGATATGGTGGTAAGGTGAATCCTGGTATGGTGAATTTTTGAAATTTTGAATTTTTTTTACAATATTTTGAGTTCTTTGTATTGTGCCCTTTCTGGAAGACAGGGTGATTATTTACGCCCTGTATCTCTCTGTTTCACATTGTCTCCGGTTTCTCTAACCTATGTAATATAATAAATAACATAGGTAGGTACAGTGCTACACAAGAAATAAGTCTCGCGGATGTACTTGCGCAGATGACCAAATTTTGGATGTGCGGCAAGTTGATCGACCAATCAGATAGTTTCATTTTATGGCATAAAAGAAGAGGTACAATTGGCGGCCTTATTGCTGATAGCAATTTCTTCGATTTTATCTATTTAGTTTTCATAAAACCCGAACTCACGCGGCATTTTCGGAAGTGTTTTAATCCATCCTGAAGAAACGGATTACTGGTGTTCATTTCAATGACACGATGTGCAGTGTAGTATTCATTCCAGACTGAAGAAGAGCCAATGCACCCCACTGTTTATGATTGCGTACACCGAAAGAGGCGCCGGCGCAGTCATACACACCCACTCGCCCCACGCGGTCCGCTGCACACTGTTGTGGCCTGGCAACGAGTTCCGCATCACTCATCAGGAGATGATTAAGGTAGTTTCTTGTTTGTTTGTTTGTTTGTTTGTTTGTTTGTTTGTTTGTTCATTTGTTACACTTTATTGCACAATAAAAACGTTATTCAAAATAAAACATAAATAACAGTTTGTGATAAAAATTACGTGCAGTAATAATGATATCACCATCCTTTATAATCAGCCCTTATTCTTCCACTCCACCAATCCGGACTTGGCCCCCGTGGTGGAGTATGGCCTGTACCTTCCTCAGGGAAGACCTGTGCCCCTCGGTGAGGACGTAATGGGTTGATGATGATTCTTTCACTGGTGGACATAGCTCGCCCTCAAGGCAGCGGCAATTGCTGGATTAGGATGGCTGACGACGGAATGAAGAGGCGTTAGTTGGTGGAGGTGAATGTCCTGCAGTGGACGATAACAGGGTGATTGATGGTAGTTTTATTCATTCAAAGAAAAGACCAAATGTGAATTTAGGGATTTATAACTCGAGTTTTGACGCGCTGAGTGTAAAGACTTCAAAGACAATATTATTGTGTATCATTTGTGTTTATATTCTGAAGTTTTCACCTCCAGGGCATAAAAGACTACAAGCTCGAGCGGTTCCTACGCTACGATGAGACTCTCGTCGTGCCTATCATAGAGAACACCCCGTTTGAAAGAGACTTAGCCGGAAGCCTAGCAGAGGCCGTGAAGAAGTACCCAGGAACCAGCGCAGTGTTGGTGCGGAGACACGGCGTCTATGTATGGGGAGACTCGTGGAAACAGGCCAAAACTATGTAAGTATTGTTGCGTGAAAATGTTGTTGACTTTAGTTTCTCATTTAACAACATGGCTTAAGATTTTATTCCTGGAAAAGTTAAGGCAGCCTTCATCCATTAATTATTAGCCCACTTTTAGCAACTACCGTACATACGCCTCCGGGAAATACGGGAAATCGGCTTCAGATCGTCAGTCTAGCTTGCTGGCAGGTGTCTCATGCTCCATTTACCAGTTCGTGGTGTCCACTCGAGAACCTTTTACGGTTCGGTACGGTCTGTTATCTATTTTTCAATAGGGTAGTTAGTTTGTCCTGTGGTTTTCGCACTTAGCCTCATAGTTGGCCCAATGTACAAAGCAGGGTTGTGAGGACACTCCAGACTAATCTCTTACCAGAAAGCCAGCAGCACCAGCTAGGGATCCCAGCTTTCCTATTGTCGATGGCCGTTTCTCTTTCACGCTCTCACAGTGAATCGTCACGTGGGCGGGTGTTTCGTCTTCCTTAAGGCATCCTCGGAATAACGAGCTGTCAGTCAGTCGCATAGTGTGGAAGTGTTTATTCAGTAGGCAATGGTCCGTCATAAATGCCACAGCTTTGCGCAGATCGCATCACCTCAGACACAGCGGGCTGCGTGTGAGGCACTTCGACATTGTTGGTAGAGCCTCTCTGGCTTGTCTGCATTTTCTTTCCGATTTCTATAGTTCGGCATGCTGGGTTTCTGTTTGCAGTCTTAACCATTTCCGAAACTGACTGCATGGTAGAGGTTCTGATCCTTCTACTGTACATTCCGAGCCTCTTCTGACCAGCAGCAGATCCGCAGTATCATTGCCTAGGGAGTCGCTATGACTCTTTATCTATTGTAGGGTGACTCGGTGGTTTATGGACAATTTTGCCAGCTCTTGGTGGCTTTCTCGTATGAAACGTGTTTTTTTTTTGAGGTTGTTTTGAAGTGCTTGTAAGACTGAGGCGCTGTCCGAGGTTATGCGTATTGTATTTCCTCTTGTTTAGTGAGGCTGCTTCTTTGATAGATGTGACCACCCTACTGCCACTTCAGCTTACTAATCTTAGAGAAAAACGTACGTAGAAGGTGTAATGAGCTTCGAAGTCAGCTGACTTTAAAGGTTCATTTAAATCACACCTTTATCGTTATTGTTCTTGCTGTGGTAAATGCCCATTAACCCGATTGGCAACCGTGGGCTTGGGCATTAAAAAAAACCTGAAAATAAACTTTACTTCTTTAGAGTACTAAAGCTGTCTGTCGTTTGTTACAGGACTGAATGCTACGATTATCTTTTCGAAATGGCGGTGGAGATGAAGAGACTTGGACTCGACCCGGAGCAAAATCCTGAGAAATCGGAGCAAGTAAAGAACTGCAATAATACTACGTAACTGGTAAACCTTGCAAAACACAATGTGGCTGTATAAGGCAAACTATATGTAGCGAACAGATTTTTATACCTAACGATCTGATAATATGATAGAAATCGCTAACCAAAACTTTGCACTTCATAATACCGGCAGCTTTTCGGAGAAGAGCGTGACCAGCAAATAGTTTGATTTCTATGGTAACACCAACTCTACTATAAAGCTTGAATAAAAACTATTTTTGTATTTAATTGCTAAGTATAATTTTGTTATTCTTGTTATCGTCAATAAATAGGCAAAATCGTTACTGAAATTGATTTGGTTTTATTAACGTGAAGTAAAATATAATTTCTATAATTTCCTCGATTCCCTGTATAACTCATCAATGATGCTCTTCGATACATTAAGCACGTCTCGTGGAGATAGCTTTTCTGTTTGGTATTGTATTTTCCTCCTATTAATGGCATGAGTATTCGATTCACAAGTTTTTAATATCATTTCTCTTACTTCAGCCAATTGAGCGTGGTTCAGAAAATGTATGGCTTCTTCATCAATAACTTCGTAATTCTGGGTTTTAGCCATATTGTAAAGGGATAAGACGTCTAAAGTAGCTTTCTTCTTCTTTGTCTCAATCACCTTTTTGTGACCCAAAACTTTGACCAATTCTTGGATATAGCAATGGTTTTCTTCTAAATTACCGTCAATAATTTCGATTTCTTTGGCTCCTGGCTTGTTTATGTTTTCTTCGTGTTCAGAAACAAAGTGCTCTTTCAGCTTTGTAAATTGTGAATCGCGGTCTGTTTCTGGAATTTAAAATACTTTGTGTTACTAATAATAAAAACCATGTTTATTTATAGGCATAATGCGACAAGAGTTTTGTCAGGGATGTTACTTTTTTCCGTTAAGAGTTTTCTTGGGCAAACGCAGAAAATCGCGGTATTTACGCCTGTTATGTTGAGGGATCTCTTCTGATAAATAACTCTTTCAAAAAGAAAGGAATTAGAAAGCGCACAGCATCAAATTTGCTAAGATCAAGACGGGTACGCCTGGTTATGCAAGACAAGAAACAATCTTACCTTTCCCATCTCCGTAGGTAAATGAGAAATACGCCCTCATGACTTCCGCGGCCTTCTGTTCTCTAGGGAATTTAGAGCCGTCTTTACTGTAGACATCGTATTCCAGACAGACCAGTTTCTCCTCGATCTTTCGAAGTTCTATGTTATTCTTCTTGTATTTGGAGAACTTCTCCGCGATCACCTTTATGCGTGGTTTCTGGGATACCACTACATTTCTAGGGTCCGGCTGTGTTTCGGTGCATGGGTCGTCTGTCACTGAAATTGCTGAAAACTTAGGAAGATCGACATACCTGTGGTCATACCTTTATAATAGAAAGCTCGAGCTTTTGTCCCATCGAATCAACCACCACAATGTTGTCCCCAAGTTTAAGTACCTACCCGACTTTAAATATGTACCGTAGATAAACTTACTCGTGTCCTCATCTAGGAACTTCGCGACATCGCCGACACTTTCAACAATTTGCCACATGTTCTCCGAAGTAGCCACGCCGACTGGGACCATTCCTTCATCTGTGAACTGCGAGCTATTCTCGACCTTTTTTACGTCCACGTTGAGCAGCTTTTTCAGGGCCTGAAGTTGGTCAACCATGACGCCCGCTACGGGCTGTATATTTTCCACATTGACTTTCTCTTGAGACGCATGTATTTTGAGGGGAGACGTTGCTGGCGTATCGAAGAGATTATTAGACGTATCAGTGTGTTCAATGGACGTTTTTGGTGTTACGTTTGGCGGTCCTGGAGTCCTTGGAATGCTTCCAGCAGCAGACTGCCTTTGCGTCCGGGAGATCTCGAACGAACCGGACGTAACGAGGTATTGCTTAAGCTCCTCGATGGATTTCCTGCGATCAGTTTTTACTCTTGGTCTTGGCAGCCTTGGGGGCAATCTAGTTCCAGTGATTGCTATATACTTCTTGAGTTCGTCAATGGTTGTCCCTCCAGGCGTCGTTGGCACCTTTGGTTTGCCCTTGGTGTTCAAGCGCCATTGGTCCAACCTTCTTGGGTACCGAACAGATGGTGTGTGCGCCCGTGTAACTCTCGGTACAGACATGTGTCGAGGTGGAAATGCGGCGGGAGGCAAGTACCGAGACGCCGAATATTTTCGTTGCGGTATAGGGGACGTTGCGTGGCTTATCAGGTAAGTAACATCGGGTACGGGGGGAGGGGGTGACGAAGCATATCTTGTGTAAGGCAAACTGCCTAAACGCGTTGGCGATGGAGATAAATATCTTGGAAAACCACTGTGAACGGGATTTGAGTCATGACTCCAGCTGTATGGTCTTCCTGGTTTCATCTGTAAAAAGCTTAGGATTACGAGGGCAGATGACGATTGTGGCCTACATAGACCAGAGAAGCTCAAATTATTAAGCTTAAATTGGAGCGTAAAGTCCTGTTTTTAGAAATGGTTCCGAGGAATCGAGGAATCGAATAAAACCATGCCATTAGATAGGTATCTACTTATACCCAAAACTAGTAGGAATTATACCTTGCCTATAGAGACCAGACATTACATGTGTCTACTCAGTTTACTAGCTTTTATAAACCATTTTTCAAATTATCTCACTTGATCCTCCCACTTCAGCTGCGTCAACTGGCCAAAGTCCTTCAACTGCGGCTTCACACAGCAGCAGCGGTCTAAACAGCGATTGGATTGATTCTGCCTCAAAGTTGTTGGTTCCTTCAGGTTCTTCCATTCCCTGTCGTAAGATTCTTTATGATTCTTCCGTTTCCGGTCTCGCGAGAATATCTCCACGGGATCACAAAGTTGGTGGTTGCCTGCGTTTTGGATATGTGGCGGTTGACTCCTGCGCTGGCTTCTCACGGGCAAGTTGCAGGCGGCTAATTTACGTGGGTTTGATTTCTTTGACATAGCTTCATTGAGTTCAATTTAGGTTACCTACTAGCCAAAGGCTTTGGAGTATTTTTTTAACATAGCCTCTTGGTGCCGCTTTTGTCATATGTATGCCTGAATATAGTTTTCTGTCGTATTCTTGCCAATTTTGGTTTGGACTTATCCAAATCATGTCCTAAATTATTTTATTCTCTGCTTTGTTATTGTTTTTCTGTCACGAGATGTCAGTTTGACAAAAGTTCTGCTTTTTCTTCTCGAAATTCTGAGGCTAATCCACCGAAATGAAGGGTTGGTTTAATTTGGTCTGATATTTCACGGTCCGAAGAATGAGTGTACTTACCACGTACTTACTTTAGAAGATTAACTACTAGGTATGTAGAGTACCTACAGGTCTATTTAGATCATCAACGACTGCTTTCGGAAATTTGTTACCAAGGTATAGTACGACATTCAACAATACCTAAGTATCAACAGATAAGGTACCTGAAACCTGCTTTTCAAAGCTAACTTGAAAATTCAACAAAACATGGTGCCTCTGCTAACTCCCACAAAATATCAGTGAAACAAAACGCAACAATTTTTAGAACCAAACAGAAACCGTAGTCTATAACGAACGAAACGCTAAACGTCAAAATGTTGATGTGTGGTGTAGTCTGTGACTGTGAAAGTGAAAAAAAAACGGATTCATTCATTCACTCCACAGGAAAAAAATTTTGGCGGGCTTTTGAAGAGGATAGGCGCGTTTTTTGAAAATTTTTCAAAAATATTTCTGAAAATTGTTAAAACTCGATAAACTTACGCTAAAAGTATTTAAAACATCGTCGTTAGGTTCGGCGAGATGAAAGATCGCCCGGGGGCAAAGCCCCCTGGGCTTTCCGAGGATGAACCTCCTCCCAAATTAAAGAGGGGGCGAACTGAGGACCATGGACGCGAACATCACGGCGAGCAGCAGCAGGATGATGGATTCAAGCCATATCTGAAACCAGGTTACAGGCGGCTGTACGCGGAAAATTTGGTGAGCGATGAATTCATTGTCTTTGTTGAATCCGAAAATGGCAGAATTGGTAATAAAAACCCTGACCAGCTAAACACGATCTTCAAAAATGACGTCAAGGGCGTGGTGGGCATCAAGCGCATCAATGCTAATAAAATTGGTGTGTGCTTTGGACAAGCTTCCAATGCGAACAACTTCCTGACGAATGACGAACTGCTGAAGAAACAGGGCTTTAGAGCCTATATTCCCGCGAGGTCTGTAGAGACTATTGGGGTCCTTCGCTTCGTTCCAACAAGTATCACGAATGAAGAACTGTTTAAGAAACTTGCAGCAGAATTTGAAATTGTAGGCGTAAGGCGCTTTACCCGCAAGGTCGACGGAGAAATTGTTCCGTACAGTTCAGTGTCTGTGACTTTCTTGTCACAGACACTACCGGAGTATGTATACCTAGATCTGTATAGATTTAAGGTCAATGAGTACAGAGCACCACTTCTGCAGTGCTTTAAGTGCTTCAGATTTAACCATGGAGCGAAGTTCTGTAAAGGACTGCAGAAGTGCTCTATCTGCTCTGGTGAGCACCACTTCACAAAATGCGACAAAGAGGATGAATTGAAATGTATCAACTGCCAAGGGCCTCACTTGGCAATTTCCAGAGACTGTCCAGTTAAAAAAAACAAGTTAGAAGAACATGTTAATAGGACTAACTATGCAAAAATTGCTGCTTCAGCCAAAAAACAAGACAATATTGTCAAAAACTACAACTCGAACTTCCCTCCACTGAAAGCCAAGCCTTCGCCAATGATTGCTAGGGCTCCCACAAAACCCATAGTAACAGAACCTCCACAACTTGTGATCTCAAATTCAAATTTAGTCAAAGAAATAGTCAAGAGCGACTTCATCTTAAATGGTTTGGTAGGAGCTTTGGTAACATTGGCGAATGGTAATTTGCCCAAAATCAATGCTTCCATTGTGCAGGAAGTGTTGATTAAATCACTACAGAATAATGGATAAATCATTTATTACAATAGTACAGTTTAATGTAGAAGGAGTTATTAACAAGAAGCCATTATTAATTTCATTTTTATTAAATAATGATGTAGACGTTTGTCTTTTAAATGAGACTTGGCTTAGGAACAATAGCACTTTTAATATTCCTAATTACAATATAATTCGACAAGACGGGAAAGATGGACGAGGAGGTGTAGCAATTTTAGTTAAATCCAATTTGAAATTCTCTACTGTCTCTGTTCCTTTTTACAATTTTATGCATTCTGCTGCAATAATCTTACAAACCAATGCTGGTAATTTATCAATTCTCTGTAGTTATATACCGCCTCCTAATGATAACCGTAGATTTCAGTGCAGAAGACTCAAACAGATTTTGAATATGTTACCGAAACCAATGCTTTTTTCGGGCGATCTCAACGCCCATCACGTCGCTTTTGGGTGTTTGAGGTCTAACTCTCGCGGTAATGAGATCTATAACACACTCGATGAGTATGATCTATGTATATTAAACACTGGTTTTCCTACCACTGTAGGTAGTCCTTCTAAAATGCCTTCTGCAATTGATATTTCTTCTGTCAGTCCTTCTGTTGCTCCTCTTTGCGAGTGGACAGTTCATGATGATGCGATGGGCAGCTATCATTTTCCAACAGTTATAACAATTCACACCACAATTCATAAATACGATATTGGTAATTCCGCTGATCGATATCTTTATAATAAAGCAGATTGGCAGGCTTATGCATCTGAAACAGAGAGAATATTAGGGCAATTTAATATAGACAGTAGTAACCCAGTCAAAACTTACAATGATTTTTGCGAAGAACTTAATCAGATTAAAGATGTCACTATTCCAAAGCTAAGGAAAACTAATAGCATTGTCATTAAAAAGCCTGTTCCTTGGTGGGACAATGAATGCTCAGATGCTGTTAATAAAAGTAAAGAAGCTCTAAATATGTATAGAAGTAATGGTAATATGTCGAGTTACATTGAATATAAAAAATTAAATGCTTTTAAAAAAAGATTATTAAAAGAAAAGAAGAAATACGGATGGACTAAATTAGTTGAATCTTTTAACAGGTATACACCTATAAGCACTATTTGGAATTACATCAAAAGATTCAAACGTGTAACATTACCCAAAATGCCCAAAAACGACGAATGGATTCCAGCCTTCATTGATAAATATGCTCCACCGTCTCCTCCTGAAAAAAACATAGACATAAACTCATTAAATGAAATCTTTAATAACACAGGGAATAGTAATTGTGCTCATCTTTCAGAACCATTTTCCTTTGCAGAATTCACATTTGCTATCAAATATAGAAAAGATACAACCCCAGGATTAGATGACATTCCTTACAAGCTTATTAGGAACATGCATGTTGATGCCCAAAAATCGTTATTGGAAATGTACAATGTATTGTGGATGACTCAGTCCATTCCTGAAGCTTGGAAAACACAATGCGTTATTCCTATATTGAAACCAGACAAGTCTAGTGATGACTTTAATTCATATAGACCAATTTCTTTATCCTCATGTGTAGGTAAATTGTTTGAGTTTATGCTTAAAACCAGATTAGACCATTACGTAGAGCAGAATAAAATCTTACCAGAGCAGCAATTCGGCTTCAGGAAGGGTCGTAGTGCTACAGAGAGCTTTACTTCACTCATCTCTGACATCAGGAATTCCTTTCACAGCCAATCAGCCACCGTATGTGCATTTCTTGATGTACAGGGAGCTTTTGATAATGTTGATCCATCTGTATTGGCAGGAATTTTATCAGAGATTGGTATGCCAGGACATGTCTGTAAATGGATATTTCATTTTCTTTATGATAGGACTATGTATGTTAAATTTAACAACATACTACACGGACCAGGACAAGTTTTTAAAGGTACTATGCAAGGAGCAACCATATCCCCTTTATTGTACAATATTTATACATCTCAGATAAATAAATATCTGACCCAGACTGGAGTTCAATTCCTGCAGTATGCAGATGATTTGTTAATATACTCTGTACATAAGGATGTAAATATAGCTGTAAATAATTTAAATTTAGCCCTCTCTCAAGTGCATAATTATTATTTTAATAAGCTCAAATTGGTTATAAATCCATTAAAGAGTGGAGCTATGCTTTTCTCCAAAAGGCTTTCTCCTTGTAATAGTTTGGTAGAATACAATAATCTCCCTATACCTTGGTTGAAAGAAAAGAAGTTTCTTGGTATATTGCTGGATCATAGGCTAACATTTGAATCTCACATAAATTATATCATCAAAAACGCCTCCAAAGCCCTTAATATACTTCGGTCTCTGGCAGGAGTACATTGGGGGTCTGACCCAAAAATATTATCTATGTTATATAAGAGCATTATGCGCAGCCATTTCGATTATAGCTCAATTGCTTATATGGGGGCAAGCCTTGCTTTGCTGAAGAAATTAGAAGTTATTCAGAATAAAGCTTTGAGAATTATTACAGGGGCTATGTGCTCTACTCCAATTAATGCAATGCAATGTGAGGCTTGCATTCCCCCTTTACATCTTAGACGTCTACAGCTAGCTGAAAGGTTCTGTTTGAAAATGTTAACCCTTCGAGCGCCCCAAGCGCTCGGACAAAAGAAAGTTCAAAGGTACCGCATAGTGCAGGGTCATTTCGCACCGCCATTTTTTTGCATCTTTTTTGTGGACACAGTTCCGCATTTCTCAAATTAGAGAAAGTACTACGTAATTATTCAATAAGTGTTATATATCACTACAATCTGCATAAAATTCCCTATCCGACTATTATACTTGTAATGCTAATAAAATTATCAATAAACTTACATGATATTCAAATGACGAGATGAATTTCACTATCCACGCCATTTTGACACTACTTTGAACTTTGTCTCACTATTTTCACTGATTACTCATTCACTAGCACTGAACTAACACTTATAATATGATCTGCATATTATCTATTACTGTTTACACAATTTTCATACTCTAATTCACCAAAATAAAGCTATAAATGAATAATTACCAGGAAGAGGTAAAATGACACTGACCGCCCATACAAGCGGCACAATCCGGGCTAAAAGTTCGAGGCTTTTTTCACTTTCTTTTCCATCAAATACAACGAAACTATTATTTGAAACATAATCTACACACTTTTCCCAGTAATTTGATATATAACACATAAACAAATACGCAGCGTTGCCTTCTCTAAATAACTTATAAAACTTTAGCGAGCGGAGCAACTCACGACGAAAACGCAAAATGGCGTCTGACCTAGCAAGCTCATGTGGTTTCGATGATAATTCAATTTTTTTCCACGTCACGTCATTTGATTGGTTGGCAAAAGTAATCCTTACTAACCATTGGCCAATAAAACAACAGATATTGTCCATAGAGAATGCACAGAGCATAGATAAAAAGAGTCCAATCTGAGCGTTGCATAGTGTACATACGTCTGTACACTAAGCGCTTGGGGGATTGCGCGCGGCCGGGCTGATTAGTGTACAGACGTATGTACACTAAACGCGTGACGGGTTAACTAAAAATAATAGAGTTGTCTTAGATCACATTTTACCAATGCATGCCACTGAATTGGGCAATTCAGTGGCTCCTTATGCAAATTTTAATCAGATATTAAATGGTAACATACCAACCTTATTAAGAATAGTTTTACATTTGAATGATTTAACAAAAAATTTGCATCAGGATAATTTGTGGCCCCTCTATAGGATGGATCTCGATATTCTATTGAAAAATAATTTTGTACATAAACCATGCATTACGAACCAACAAGATTTACTTGCTTTCCTGGAAAATAATCATCTGTATTCCATCTATACTGATGGCTCTAAAACAGTTGATAGGGTAAACTCAGCATTTTTTGACCCTCAGTTAAAGAAAACTAAATGTTTTAAAATTGACACTAGATGTAGCATTTTTACCGCCGAAGCTTATGCTATCCATCAAGCTTTAATTTACGTTCAAAATATTGATACTTGTAATATAATTATATTTACTGACTCACTCAGTGTATTATTAGCTTTAGAAGGTAACTGCCTTCGTTATAATGTAAATTATCTCATCTATAATATAAAGAATTTGTTAAATAGTTTGTTAGTTAGTGGTAAGGTAGTTAAGTTAATGTGGGTACCTGCTCACCGGGGTATCACTGGAAATGAAGTCGTCGATCGAGCTGCAAATCTGGACCCTGACGAGGATCACTCTACAGACCTCAAATTGCCATTTACTGATCTCCATGTTCATCTGAATGAGAATCTGAAAGCAATATGGTGCAACTACTGGAATGAGATCAGTAAAGAGAAAGGAAGCTGGTATAGAGACATCCAAGGAAGCCCGCCCGCCCAACCTTGGTACCATCGGAAAAAAGACATAAACTGCCGGAAATACATAACCACCCTAAACAGAATGAGATTCGGCCACTGCCAAACCCAAGCTCACCTTTATAGACTCAGCCTAGCCCAAGATTCGAACTGCATTTACTGTGGAACTGAAAACGCCGACCTAAACCATCTCGTGCTCAACTGTCAAGAATTTAAATTGCACAGATTAATACTTATCACGGAACTTGACACAATCAGCTGCGAAACGGGTGTCCCTACACCAACTCTTCTTCCAAATCTACTTAGCAATCCTACCTTTTTCGCCCCCTTATATAAATTCATTATGAACAGTGGAATAAAAATTTAAAGTGACTGGAAAAACTGAACATTATAGTGAAGTGATACGGAAGTGATAAGTGCTCTTATCTGAAAACTAATACTATAAAAAACTAATACAATACTCAAGGCTCAAAAGGACACGGATCCAGGGCCGTAAAACCCTTTATTAAAAAAAAAAAAAAATGAAAAAAAAACGAAAATTGTTTCGATTTATTTGTTTATTGTTGGCAATGAAACCGCCGATACCCATGCTAAAATTGCCACTCAAATTGGGGACACCCCTCATTATGAATTAGCTGCACATGACTTGGCCCCCTTGGCCGGCTCACGGATGAAGAAATCCTGGGATAATGACTGGAAGTTCTCTCAAACCATTAAAGGCAAACATTTTGCCGAAATTCAGCCTGTCATCCCGTTGAAGCCATGGTTTTTTAGGTTTCGTGATTTGGACAAACGAGTGACCTCAACCATTTGTCGTTTACGCTTAGGGCATGCCTGCACACCGGTCCACCTGGCTAAGATCCGAGTGAGAGACAACTCCCTTTGTGAGTGTGGTTTGGACGACGGTTCCGCAGAACACCTGCTTTTCAGTTGCCCCAATCTCCGGTTTTCTCTTATGGATGTCCTGCCTGATAACATTATCCGACCTACTAATCTTAAGCTTATCCTCTCCCAGGCAAATACACCTCTTGTTTATATTATAGGTAAATTTCTTTCAGACAATAATATCAAACTTTAGTTTTTTCAAAATTTTACAAAAATAATAAGGGAAATTAAAAAAAAAAAAAGACAAACAGTTCTTATTGACTCAAAATTCTGACCGAGCCTTGTTCGCTTGTGATTGGCTATAGTCTTGTCTAACACGTGATATTGGCGAAATTGTACTGGACAATCAGTGCACTGAGTCCATAAAACAGAATTGAATTGAATTATTTGTTTATAATGTAAATTTGTGAGCGTTTTTCTCGAAGTAATCTATTACATGAAGTGATGATATTATTAATGAGTAGAAACCGTAAGTACTACAATGTCTTCAACATTGGATAATTTACGTATGTGTGGAGCATGCTTGGCCACCGATGTGAAGATGTTCGACATGGCGAAAACATTCACACTGCTACGCACTCGAACGCTCACGTCTTTATCAATGGCTGTGTCCCGTATGCTTGGAATAGCAGTAAGTTTCTAGAATTAAGGAAGGAATTCACAAAAACACGTTCTTATTTATAAAAACACGATTCCTCTAAAACACTTCTCAGAGGCGGTATACTTTGTATATAGTGAAAGTGATAAGTAAAGTAATTAACTAAACAAAAAGGCTCAATAGGTCTAACATTCGGGGCCATTAAACTTTTTATTAAAAAAATCTCTTTACCATATATAGACAATTTAAACTGCCTCTGAGGAGAGTTTTAATTGTCAAGCCTATATTCAAGTTCCCCTCAATTTACAAGTCACAAGATTCATGATTTTCTGTTGCACGAAAGCTCTAATTAAATATTTAAGCACCATTTTTTTATTTAATGAAAAACCTGTCAAGCTTGTGATTATCTTCGAATTTACGTTGTTCAAAGGAAATGTTACATCCGTTAGCGCCTAATTGGACAGTTGATTAAAGTGTGGAAGTTTCAGGTCTATATGTCTAGAACTAACTAGAACCTGGTCTAATTTGGGTGACAAAATTACATAAATAAATAAATAATGAAGAAATCTTTTTACAAAATGTGACATTCATTTCGTAACAGCGTATTTGTAAGAATTCCTAAGTATGAAATTTCAGGTTGTCATAATGAAGATACTCCAATATAACATCAAAATGTAAGCAGCTTCTGGTGCTCGCATTTAATATTTAGAGTCCCAGTCCAGCTGTAGTAATTTGGAGTTCCGACTCACCAGTTTTAATTTCTTTTTGTTTTAATTAGTTATTCACAAAATAAAAATTAAAACTGTGTCTTTCTTTTTCTTTCAGGGCACTGATTTAAAAAATAAAATGCTTTGCTTCGAATGTGCAGCATTGATGAGAAAGTATGATGAGTTTCGGTACAAATATTATAAAGCTTACCAAGCAGTAAAGTTTCATGCATACAAGGTAAGTTTAATAAGAAACATTAGTTCCCATTTTTGTTATCCAGCTTACCTACAGCCTGCATTCACTTATTTTTGAAAATTGGTACAGTGACAAAGAAAAGTGCCATTTCCCACAATAACGAAATTACCTACATAATTAAACAGTGTCAATAAGCACACAGAATTATTTTTTACTTTATAGTGCATTTAATTTTTTATAATCTCCTATTATTGCGTAGTCTAAAACTTAAATTGAATTATTGTAGATATGTAAGCTACTGTTGATATGTAAGCTACTGGCTTGCTTGCAAACACAAGGCTAAAATTAATCTCTCTACCTGCCATTAAATTTGTTGATAATATGCGATGCTGATACATAGTTATAAATATAATATATATGTTTAATATATTATATTAAACGGGTGCAATCACGATTATTTTATTAGGTAAAAATTGATTGCCTTTTGGATCGGGAATGGTCCCGACGTTTTGGTCGAATTGGCGAATATAGTCAATCATTTTAGAGAGGGTAAGTGGTCTACTCTCAAGTCACTTTTTAGTTTTTCGTAGCCGGGTGACATTACGTTTTACCTAATAAATAATCGTGCGAAGACGAAGATTAACTCTACCTGCCCTTTCAGTTTTTTGGCAATTACGCACTTTTGTTTTAGGTACAGAATTTAGAAAAAGAAGTAGATTTTAAGGATGATGTCACTTTTATGGAACGAAAAAAAATACTTGCTTCACAATTGAAAGTAACACTGAATGTTGCAGTAACCAGTATTTCGCCGTCCAACTCTGAAATAATGTTCTCAGATAATAATGTAAAAACAGAATTCCACGAAAATAAAACAGATAATGAACATAGTATGAACAATGACATATTTTTAATAGACAATTACTCAGTAACTGAATATTTTGAAAACAACCTGAAACAAGAAGCTGATTACCAGAATATTGTTGAATCTGATACTGAAGAAAGTGACTTACCGACTCATAATGAAACAATCGATAGTGTTGAAGAGATAGAGAATAAAAGAAAATGCAATAATAGTAACATAACAGAAACAACCTTTGACCATAAAGACGATGAACCACTATCGAAAATTTGTAAGAACATGAAAAAAGCAGCCATCACAAAGAATAAGGGACCAAAATTCGATGAAAGTCGCTTTGAAAATTTTATGACAGTCACTTCGCTGGCACCTGAAGATGCTAAGAGAGAAGTTGAACTGAGAAAAGAGACTAATAACTACAAGAACTGCACTTTTAAATGTGACTTATGTTTCAGAGGTTTTGAAGCACTAAAAACTTACGATAACCATATGAAAAAACATAGTTCAGTGAGTATTTCAGTCTTACATCCTACAGAATTGTACATTTAAAATCATGTAGTTATTAATCTTTAATTCAGCCTTGAGGCAACCTGAGTTTCTGATGTACGTGTGTATTGACCTTAGCGATTGAAATCGCCAACATCTGGTGGGCACACATGGTATTCAAGCACATGAACTCGCTCTGAGAGGAAGCTTATGCCCTGCAGTAGGACCTAAAAAGGGTGGAAATATGAGACGAGTGGCTACTGGAACTACATACCAATCAAAATCGTTTCAACTGACTTTTGGTGCATTTACAAACTGCATTCCATATTTCGGAAAAAGGGTACAGTCAGGAAAAATCTATTGAACTATTTTTCTCAGTTGGATGCGACAAGATTTTTCGATTTTTGCATTTTTATTAGTATAACCGCGGAGGAGCTGTTAATAATTACACTGAACAGAGACCGCTGTAAAGAGCTGAGTGCCGACCTCCTGTAATGGAGAGGCACTTTAAGAAGAAGAAGTAGTGTAACTCTTAGCTGGTCCGACTTGATCCTTATCAACCACAAAATCGAATGTGATCTTAAAAAGAAAAAGAGAAATAGTACTTTTCTTGCTAACTGTACAAAGTTTTGTATAAAGTTTTCCAAAGTGCTGAATTTTGTCCAAAATTTCCAAGTCGTCGCCGTATTCCGGGACGTTTTCTAGTGGCTAAAATGTTTGTGGTATATTTTATTTCATCCAGCTTTGAACTGGGGGAAAACATAATAATAGTACAGCCCCATCAAACTACCACCGGATTACATTCAGGTCTCCTCAACCACAACGGCGAGTTTTATAGCTACTACTTTTTTTATGCTACTACAAAATTCACAAATATACGTAAAACTGTTGGGTCACCTACAGTTTATAGCGTAGGATGTCCTGTGACCAGGTGGAGCGACGACATTCGCAAAGCGGCGGGCAGTGACCGGAAGAGGAGAGCCGAAGATCGGGCTCAGTGGCGTGTCTTGGGAGAGGCCTATGACCAGCAGTGAACTGGCACCGGCTGATTGTGATGACGATGATGATAGGTGAATTCCGGTATTCAAACCCACGGACCCACGCATGTGATAGTAACAATAAGAATTGTTAATGGACATATTACATAGTCCATCAACCCGGAGTTGGCCCCCGTGGTGGAGTATGGCCTAACCTTCCTGCGATGCAGGAAGAGACCCGTGCCCCAGAAATGGGGACATACAAGGGTTGATAACGAATAACGAACGAATATTACACAGATCTCGTTAGCCCTATACTAAGTAAAACTAAATGAATTGTGTTATAGGTGGTAGCTAACTCGACGATAGATTTAATAGACGAAGACCCGAGACAAACTAGAAAAGTTTGTTTCCTAGTTTGAGCCGGCCGGGGTCGAACCCGAGACCTTCGGTTTTACAGTCAGCGTGCCAAACCGCCGCCGATGCACTATACGACCACCGCCCTGTAATTATGAATGTTAACAATCAGATTTTTTTAGAACTTTGGCGACGAAGAATGTGAGTTCTGCCATTTGAGGTTCAAGTCATCGAAGGAACTCTCCAAACACAGGATTTCCGTCCATAGAAGGAAGTTCTCATGTATGATCTGCTCGTATGTCTGCTTTTGCAGGTAAGTGCAACAATGTTGCCTGTTACTGGGTGTTTGGCTAGATTCGTTTTATAAAGTGTCTGTGTAACGGTGAAGGAAAAACATTGCGAGGAAACCTGAGTGTCTGAGGTGTTCAAATACCTCAGCGCTTGAAATTATCAATCCGGACAGCGAACGTCGATTCTTAATTTTTTTTTACTTTTCTCTCCGTAAGAACCATCCTCGTACATCGACGAATATTCTAAAAAAAGAATTAGCGAAATCTGTTCAGATGCTCTCGAGATTTGCGCTTACCAACACATTCAGCGATTCATTTTTATACTATAGACAAACTGGCCCAGCGAACTTCGTACCGCCTAACAGTCGATTCATTAATTTTTTCTCATTTTTCTCTCCGTATGAACCATCCTCGTACTTCAAGGAATATTTAAAAAAAAGAATTAGCGAAATCGGTTCAGCGGCTCTCGAGATTTGCGCTTACCAACACATTCAGCGATTCATTTTTATATTATAGAGAAGATAAAAACAAAATGTTTGCTTAATGAACGTCAAAGCTGTTAGTTTCACAATTAATATTTATTATGTGGAGAAGAAACTGACAAAGAAACTCCACATCTATTCTTTTCAATGCCTCATATTTTTTTATGTAGTCTATAAACGTCCCAATGCAGGGCACAGGCCTTCTCTCAGAGAGAGATACTACAAAACACAGAAAAAAAACTGAATACTATCCTTCTTCTTCTCAGGCTAAATTATGTAGCCCACTGCTGGACATAGCCCTCCCCTAATGAGCGCCATAGCGCCCTCTCTTCAGCTTGCCGCGTCCAGAATCTGCCGGCAGTTTTTCGCAGATCGTCATCCCACCTGGTCGGAGGGATGTACATTTGTAATTAAAACACAAAAAATTGTCTTTGAAATTATATAAAAAAAAGTTAAGGGATAATCTCGGAAAAATAGAGGGATTCCTAAACTATTTATTCTTGTATTTATGTGTTGTTTTCTATGTATGTACAGTCTGTTAGCTTTTAGAATATACCTCGGCTTCGGCTACTATCGGATAGAAATCGGTCATATTGCAATAAGGTAAGGTTTAGCTTGTATTGTTATTTATAACTTTACATAACTAGTAAAGAAAAGTTGTATACAGAGCAGGAAGTAGTATTACACTCGTGTGCTTTCGGCGAAAACCGAAGTCTACTCTAGAGCCCGAGGTATATTCTAAAAGCTAACACACTATACCTATGAGTGGTATGCCTTTTCTTTCCTGTGATGTGTTAATTTAACACTTTCTTCTCTCTTTCTTATAATATCTAAGTACCAATCTAGAAACTAGTACGGAACCACTGGTGCGCGAGTCCGCCTCGCACTTGACCGGTTTCTTATTATAAAATACCAGTACCGCCTCTGTTCCAGCACGCAAGCTAAGCAGCACATGAGACTTCACAAAGGCTTCAAGTACACTTGCGACCAGTGTGGGGAAACATTCAGGTATATACAACTAAAGCTCCATCCATAAACTACGTCACACGAATTTCGTGATTTTTTTACCCCTCCCCCTCCTTGTCACAGCTGGTCACATACATTTGTGAGCGAAGGTGATCTGTCAGGATCGTGGCAAGTGGCAGTTCCTGGTCTCTGCCTACCCCTCTGGGATACATGCGTGGGGTTATGTATGTATGCCCCCACCCTAGTGTGACCTCACATATTTTGCAATTTTTGTGATTCAGTTCTAACAGCACGGCAGTTCCTAAATTACTTTTATATCAAGATTGCAAGCAGAGTAGTTTTGTGTATTTCGTTAGTAGTGCAAAGTTCGTGTTTTAACACGTAATTTCTTAATGTGACGTCACGAAATTCAGAAGCCCTCCCGCCGCTGTGTCACACAAGGTCCCACTTCGTCGACCCCCTCCCTCCCCCTTGACGTGTGACGTAATTTATGGTAGGTCCCTTAGCTAAATAAAAACTTACCGATGAAGATGGGTTCCTGCGCACCGTGGTTATATTTGATTTCATTCCGCTTTTCTCAGGGTGTACATATAAACGCTAAGGGTGAAGGAAACGTGAATTTCAGAGCTGATCAAATACCTCAGCGCTTGAAGTTGCCAACCCGTGGTGGGGGCACGTGTTAATTAAGCCCATACAGAGAGATAGAGATCAATCAATCAATCAATCAATCAATCAAACAAACAATCAATCCAATCAATCAAACTATTTTATTCCAAATTACACAGAAACTGTGACTTATTGAACGTTAAAATTTAAATTAGGTGTCCATTTCAAAATCTATTATTTTGGAGCAAAATTAACTAAAAACTTTAACATGATTACAGTATGCGGAACACACTTTTCATGCACAAGCGCATAAAGCACCCGACAGAATGCGTTTGTGCACTTTGCGGGAGCACCTTCGCCACGCAAAAGGGACGCCAGAGTCACAATCTGTTGGTGCACAGACAGGTAAGACTTTTGTTAAGATAATGAGATACCATGCCCGACCCAAATGAAGATGGCGAGACGACCTCTGATCGTCTCCGGATTCAGGAATGATGTGAAAGATTTTGTGGAGACTATTCAAAAGATGAAAGCTGGTGTTATTATTCCGAATCAATAAAATTTCGTTTCCCTGGTTATACTAGTTCGTTATCAACCCTTGTATGTCCCCACTGCTGGGGCACGGGTCCCTTCCTGCATCGCAGGAAGGTTAGGCCATACTCCACCACGTGGGCCAAGTCCGGGTTGGTGGAGGATTGTAAGACAGTGGCGGGCCTTACTGTCAGAAGTTATCAAGCCGTCCATAAGGCCTCTGTTATGGCTTAACGACTGCCATTATATGACAGCTGGCACCAACGGCTTAACGTGCCTTGCGAAGCACGGAAGCGCTCGGAAAAATGCCACTAGGGGTAGTCACGGGACGCTCACCCATCCTGTACCTGACCGCGCCTGTTGTTGCTTAACCCAAGTGATTGATTCCAATCACTCGGTTCGCCTAGGCCACGAGCGCGTCACTACATTACACTGATGACAATACAGATGGCGATGTATGATTTAACTGAAGATTGCGCTGTCGTTAGACAACCTCGCAGCCTTTTTGCCAGGTCGGCAGGAGGTGGCCGTGAATAGGGAGGAGTAGAAAAGAATAAAATAGAAATCGTTTAGAAGAAAAATTGATAAGATCCCCAAACTGAGCCCCGGTTTCTGGTACACTACCAAGCCGTTTATCTACTGTTAACAGCTGTGAGCAGTCCAAAGTGTATAAAAAAAAATCATTTAACAGTAGACTAACAGATTGTTAGTGTACGAGAAACTGAGGGTCAGTCTTTTCAATATGATTTCAGGAGCTAAACCAGCAGAATGGTCCCTTTTGTGAGGAGTGCGACATCCAATTTTCATCGGAGACCGCTTGGAAGCGACACCTAGTGCTATCGTCGAAGCATACAGTAAGGTAAGGAGTCTGTGTTTTGGCAAGTTTATATATCTACGCTGAGTGTATCTACGCAAGTAATTATAGATAGATAGATAGAATATCAAACCGGGGGGTGGGCAGCAGCGCCCCATGCGCTACAATTCCACCAAACTGCGATCCCCAACCCGCATGCCCAGCGTGGGGATTATGGGCATTACCCCCCATTAATGGCACAACCTTGCGCTATGGCGTTCATTAGGGGAGGGTGTCTATGTCCAGCAGTAGACTAATATAGCCTGAAGAAGAAGAACATAGAATATTCTTTATTGCACACAGAAATTACAGTAACAGGAATTGTAAGTTTAATACAAATGGCGGCTTTATTACAAAAAGCAATTTCTTCCAGGCAACCAAGGACGGAGACAAGAAAGAAATCAGGGACGGGTAGTCTGTGCAATTTAGAAATACTGAAATTAGGAATTCCACGTTACAAATTTATGTAAACTTACTTAAACCATACATAAATAAGTAAATGAAGAGATATGCATAAATATAATAATTAAATTATATATGGGAAGAGGAAATGATATAATATACCTACGTAATATTTAAGCGACTGCATTATTTAATATAAGAATTATATCTTTTCTCTCTGCAACATCTACTTATGGTATAACTAACGTGACCATTTATTTTTTAACTCAAAACGGGACAGTACTTTATTTCGATCAATTAAATAAGAGGTAGTCAATGAATAACTTTTTCTTAATAAATAATTTTAAATAAGTGTTTTTTATTTAAAATTATTTATTAAGAAAAAGTTTGATAGCTGAGTTAAAAATTAAAAACTATACCAAAATTTTTAATAATATCATAGACCAAATGATTATTGGTAGTTAGCCAGTGTTGGCTAGGTCTACCTCACGATGGGCTGGTTGAGAGAGCGGAATGGGAGGTGATGTGAATGGACTTACTTGGTGATGGTGGATGATGGCTCGCTTTAGCTGTTGGGCAGATGATGAGCGGTGATGGATGAGCTGATGCGTCCAGCGCCCGGAGAACACTCCTGCACTGTTCACTTATAGTCTAATATTGTCAATATATTGTTCTTTGAGCTGATAAAGTTTCTTGGTCACCAAAATGTCTATCACTTCACGAGAATTCAAGCACTTATCACGCGCGTATGTCACAGTGCGAATGTGTATGCAGATGGATGGATAATTAGTAGCGAGCGAGCGGCACGAGCGACGGCACCGGAACGACAGAATAATGAATGAATGACCACAGATTCATGATTACGTCGCGCGATCGATTCTCGCGCGAGCAATTATATTTATACTTATCAGAGGAACAAATTTAATATCGCTGGTGATGATTTTAAGTAAGAGTGAAACTCCTGGCACTTTTTTTATATTCACCTTAATTATCAACATCGCCTTTAGAACTGGAATTTGTAACTGAGTTTTTTCAGATGTCCACAATTTGTTCATCACAGAAAATACTCTTACTACCTAGCGCATTTTGTAGCAGGCAAATAGAGCATTTTCGAAAACGGGACAATTTTGCGTCCCTGAGTTAATTTCGGGGACACCGGGACTCGTAATTATAAAAAGGGACAGTCCCGTTTAAAACGGGACGTCTGGTCACGTTAGGTATAACCCGCTCTCAAAGAAGATGGAATCGCGTAAGGCTCTGAGTAAAGCTGCGCTGGTTATACCACTGGAATGCTATCGGTAACTAGATTACAAATAGGGTCAACGAGACAACTATTACTGTACTAAAATTAATAGTGATCTGTGTAATTTTCATTACTCATACTCGGAAAGTAGGCCTGAAGTTGCCCGAGGAGCGGGTTGAAAGTAATACTTTTCAGTCCTAGGGCGATTCGTTTTCAACTGACACCTGTTAAATCAAATCAAATATTTTTATTCATTACTAGATAACCCTGTGTTCTGCGTATCACCAGTGTCCTATAGACATTCCCTCCCCCGTATAAGTCTTTTAATTCACAAAATACTCACATATTTTCTTACTTACTCACCCACCCTTTTTTTATATTTATTTCTTCACAAATTTTATGTTTAAGAGTACAGTAAGTGCCTGAACACTTCACTAGGCAATCCCGTGCTGAAGTGATCAGATTCCATTATAGATTGCTGTGTAGGTAAGAAGAGGCAGTGCTACAGAAACATATAAAATACATCCAGCGTACAATAAAGAATATTCTTATCTCATCTCATCTCATCTCATCTCATCTCATCTCATCTCATCTCATCTCATCTCATCTCATCTCATCTCATCTCATCTCATCTCATCGCAACTCATCTCATCTTATCTTATCAACAAACAGCACACCATATAGGTTAGACAAACATTCGCTCACATTAATTTACTCACTACGCCCTCCATCCTAACCTCCCTACCTCCCACGCTAGCACTCACTCACTAGTCCTTCCAAATTAAATTCCAGCCACGGGTGCGAGGCGTGCGGCGAGACTTTTCCGGATGCCGAGTCACTGAAGGTCCACTCTCGCCTGCATTCACGAAAACAGAGACCGAGCAATCGTCTCAGCGGTCAACAACTGGCTGGCCCGTGTCCACTGGTAAGGGCTTAATACAGAGAGTACGTAATACATAGAATATTGTAAAGAGGTTCGAAATTTCACTCATGCCGGTGAGTCGCCCATTAGCTCAGTTGGAAAGAGCACTGGCACGGATAGCCAGAGGTCGCGGGTTCGAACCCGGCATGGGTGGAATTTTTAGCCTCTAAATAGGTTTTTAAAATTGTCCTTAGCACGGGTTAGTGCATTAAAAGAAAAGAATATAAGGGCTTAAGAGACAAGTACTATATACTGGGAGATTTTGATATCATCAACCCATTATGTCCCAACCGAGGGACACGGGTCTCTTCCCTGAGGAAAGTATAGGCCATACTCCACCACGGGGGCCAAGTTCGGATTGGTGGAGGCTTGCCGGGGCCTCTTTAGCTATATTTTTTTGGGAATGTTCTTACAACATTTTAAGTAGCCGATTCAGTGTTCAGGGCAAAGGTCTCCCATTTAACTGTCCATCCCTCCCTGTCTCCAGGCCTTTCCTGCCAACCGGGCTGTAAGATCGTGAGGCCTTTCAAATAAAATAATAACTTATATATTAAATTAATTATAAAAATAACTTCCACACCACAGTCACCTGTCCCGGCCCTGCGTCCTGGTTATAACAATTAAACAACAATTGAGTTGGCCGTCGTCGCCAACCCAACCCACAGTAATTTTTCGCTTTTTATAACTTTTCAGCCTGATATTTGTTTGTTACATTTTATTGCACAAAAATTAAGAAATAGAAAAAAACTTAAATAACAGGTAAGTGTCGATGTACAAAGGCGGACTTATTAATATTGATATTGTTACGCTATGGAAAAGTGAAGTAATAAACATGACGAAAGATTTGTAAATCTTCATCATAATGTGGGGGCACATTTATTATTTACAAAATAAACCTATATTTCAGTAATACACTTAAGTTTAACGAAGGTTCAAGCCATTTTTCTTAAATAATTTTTAATCTGCGAGAAAACAGCTCGCAGTGTCATGGCGTCGAATCTGACGTCACGCCTAGGTAAACAAAAATCAACGTCAAGCAAAGCACGGGTGAAGTATACCAATGTTTACCTAAGCGTGACGTCACGCTGCGCGATTAGTGTTTTAGTTAAAACGACAGAAAGCAGTATTATGACCTTTTATTTTATTGAAAATATTGGTAAGATCATTATTTTTATAAAACAAAATCAGTGTTTAAATCCTTTTAATATGTTCTATCCCCAAGTATCGTTTATTTAATACTGTAGTCAAGCCTATTATGGGTAAATAAACCCCCTAACCTCCCCGAGGTTTTTGATTTTTATACGAACCCTCGGCGCGCGTGTCAGTCCCGCACTTGGGCCAGTTTTTTCTTAATTACTGACTCGCCCGCTGAATGCGAGCGGCACAGGACTGGGAAGCTTGGAAAACCATGCGCTCGGCCTATGTTCTGCAGTAGGCGTCAAATAGCTGATGATCATGATTTTGATTAGTGATTTCCCTCCAGTGCGAGAAGTGGCTAGAAAACCGGTCTGCGTACAAGCAGCACATGACTGCGGAGCACCCCGAATCAGAAGCAGCCAAGTGTATCCAAGCGGACGAGAGCAGCCGGCCCTGCGTCTGCGAGTTTTGTGGCAAAACGTTCAAGGTACAGGTTTTTTTCCTACAGACACACTTTTCGGCTCACTGACTTGAATAAAAACTGTCGGAAATGTTGAATGTAGGTTACAAATTATAAGATAATAATATCTCAGTCAAAATAATAGTACAATCGGAAATTAATAATATTTGTAACATTTCGTAAGCACAACACATTGTATTATAGACTTTTAGTCCAGATCTGCTTACGGGTGTTGTTATATCGGAAGAGTGAGACGAGCAACCGACGTGCTCCGTCTCTGCTCACCATGATTAAGCTTTGCGAATCGGAGCGAAACCTGGTCGGACTCTTCCGATATAACAACACCCGTAACTAGATCCGGACTAAAAGTCTACAATATTTGTAACATTTTTATGAACTTATTTGTGTATATTTGGTTGGTCTAAAATAGGGACCTGGAACAGTAAGTTTTCCGGACTTCCTACTAAATAATTGGGTTAGTCAGACCGGAGATTTCCGCACTTAGCCTCATAGTTGGGCCATAGTACGTAGCAAGCGCTGAGGTACGTTAACACTTCAGACACTAGGGTTTCCTCACGATGTTTTCCTTCACCGTCGGCGAGTGGTATTGCTACTATAATTTCACAAATGTACATAACTTAGAAAACAAAGTCATTGGTACATGCCGGGGTTTGAACCCACGACCTCCCGATTGAGAGACCGGCGTTCTACACCGCTCCGCTACCACCGCCCTTAAATAATTGGGTGTGAATTAACAAAGTTACCCGTGATGTCCCATTTTTAGCGCCAGGGCTTAGGATGCTAGAGTCCGAGGTATGTTCTGAAAGCTAATAATATATTCTTTATTGCAAACAGTAAAAACGAAATAAAATTACATAAAAATTTGTTTCAAAGGCGAACTTATCTCTAACAGAGATCTCTTCCAGCCAACCTTAGCATTGGATGTTTAAATTAAGATAGCGGGAGGAAGGGAGAAATATTTATAACTATATAAATAAGTAATAATACGATAATACACTCACATATAAATATATACTTATACATACATAAACGTATTAACTATGTAATGTTAGAAAGGTAGTGCTCTTTTAACCTCTTCTTGAAAGTATATACGGATGGACTCTCTTGAATGTAGTTAGGAAGCTTGTTCCAAAGTTGCGCAGCTCGGACAGTGAAAGAGTTGGAGAAAAAAATTGTGTTGCTGGAAGGATAGTCAAGAGTGTTACGGAAGCAGGAGCGCCTAACAGAGTCTAAAGCTAACAGAGTGTACGACAGTGAGGCCTTAGCTCAGTGCACGTCCTAACGGCACGGGGCGTCCGCAGAAGCCGTGCTTCCTGGCGCAGCACCAGCGCGTGCACGGCGGGCCGGCACGGCGGCCGCGCCCCCCCGCGCCCGCCCGGCACGCCTGCCCCACGTGCCGCGCCGTGCTGGCCACCAGCAGTGCGCTCAGGAAGCATATCAAGGTATCCAATATGTATCCGTCCGTGCACATTACGGTGTTTATGTCGGCCATGTACACTCGCGGTCTGAAAATGTTTACCACCTCAAGGTTGGTAATTGCATGCACAAATCTATTTTAATTAAATTAAATAATGAATATTCATGGACATTATTACACAGATCTCGTCAGCCCTATACTACTAAATCTAAGTACAACTAAATGACTTGTGTTATAGGTGCTAACTCGACGATAGATTTAATACAATAAATACATAGATAACATCCAAGACCCGAGACAAACTAGAAAAGTTCGTTTCCTAGTTTGACCCGGCCGGGGATCGAACCCGAGACCGATTGGTTGCACAGTCAGCGTGCCAAACCGCTGCGCCACCGAGGCCGTCCCTATGCCACATGGTCGATGATATTATCTGATTTGATTAGGCATAGAGCTTAGAAGAAGCAATAGAGATTCACCCAAGCGAGGTTGCCATGGTTTTACAATCAATTTCTATCCTATAGTATTTTTGATAAATGTCATTGTAAAAAATTCAATTATGTCAACTTTTAAACAAAGAAAAGAGTTTCATCATCAAAACGTCATACATTAAAAAGTAATACGTATCTAGATATAGCATTTTAGACTTTACTGCACACAGTGTGCTAAAGAATCTAATTTGAAAACTGATAAACATTTTTAGACCGCGAGTGTATGTCCCTTATGTCCGTCAATAAACCAGCGTTTCAAAAGACGGTTGTGGCTCTCGCGCCTAACAACTACTACACTAACATTGGCCTTTTCATCTACATAATGAGATGATTTATACAGCGTCCGGTGGCATCTTCACTCACACTAGATGGGTGAAGGAACCACTCGGATGCTACAATGCCCGTGACATGGTTTTAGAAGCTGTAGGCTTGCCCGGCACCTATACCATCCTGCTGTTTAGTTGGCCTAGCCGACACTACACTACAAGTAAAATCCACCAACCTAGTCAGTAAATTGACATTTGCGATGTGACCAGTTTATAACAGAAAAATAATAGGGATGTCCACAATCGACATAACAGAAAGAAAAAACCAGATAAATTAACATAATATGAGCACAACATAAATAACCGAAATATACAATAAACGGAACAAAAAAAAAGAAACACATAGGTTTAGCCTGTGGTGTGTCTAAATTGCCAATTTAGTCAATAAAAAAAAACTAAATTGAGTATAAAGTCGCCGCGATTTTTTTTCTGACGGATGTTATCGCGTACTGATGATTTGTTAGGGAAGTATTTTCGCGAGATTTTTTTTTTCGCAAGTGCGTGCATCTTCGTACATTTTCCGTCTCATTTTTTTTAATCTGAATGTCTCGCTGAACCGACGATTGCTGGCAGCGGCTTGAATAGCCGAGGATTGAGAGAAGTGACGTATTTTGCGGTACCTATGTCTAGCAAAGAACGAATACAAACTGAAGGAATGAACTATTTTTTTATACATTTTCCATATCTCTCAAATTTTTTCGGACAAATTGCTCGGTGAATAATAGCGGAATCTTTTTTTTTTGGTATTAAATATAGAGAAAAAACATTACCACGTTTTATCTTTTATCATTTATCCTCTCCGATTGTGTTTCTCCGATTGTCATTTTTTGTGCAAATTCTCAATATCTACCTATGTTTGAATATCATAATTGTGATCTTAACTGACCTTGTGACCGCCAACGCCGCTGCAATTGCACTAGCCAACTATTCTTCTTCTGCTTCAGACTATATTAGTCCACTGCTGGACATAGCCCTCCCCTAATGAGCGCAAGGCTGTGTGGTGTCGGCCTGGATAATAGCACCAACCCAAATTCTTCCCGTGGGTGTCGTAAAAGGCGACTAAGGGACACAAACCGGAGGGTGGGCAGCAGCGCCCCCTGCAGTACAATTCCACTAAACTGCGATCCCCAACCCGCATGCCCAGCGTGGGGATTATGGGCATTGCCCCCTAATGATAGCCAACTATTGCCCAGGAAAAATATAAACTGGTCAAATCGCTGACACGAAAAGGAGAAGAAGAAGTGACCTTAACTATAAGTTTGCATCCTAGCAAAATATAATTTTTATCTCTTGTGCCTTGTGATTTTGCTAAACCGGGTTTAATTATTTGTTTTCATTACTATCGTCAGGTCCGTCATTTGAACCTGCGGCCGCACAAGTGCAGCGTGTGCAGCAAAGCGTTCCCGACCAAGTGCGAGGTGAAGTATCACGTGCGGTACGTGCACTGCAAGGTGCCGTGGCCAAAACGGGACCGGAGTAGACACAAGAAGGAACCAGACGCGACCTAAGGTACATTTATTACTAGCTGTGCCCCGCTGTGTTCGTTATCAACCCTTGTATGTCCCCACTGCTGAGGCACGGGTCTCTTCCTGCATCGCAGGAAGGTTAGGTCATACTCCACCACGGGGGCTAAGCCCGGGTTGGTGAAGGACTGTAAGACAGTGGCGGGTCTTACTGTCGGAAGTTATCAAGCCGCCCGTAGGGCCTCTGACATGGCTTAACTGCTGATATTGCACGACAGCCGGCACCAACGGTTTGACGTGCCTTGCGAAGCACGGAAGCGCTCGGAAAAATGACATCCTGCACCTGACCGCGCCTGTTGTTGCTTAACTCAAGTGACTGATTCCAATCACTCGGCTCGCCTAGGCCACGAGCGCTTCGTAATTTTGTTTTATTTTTGTGTTACAATAGTTTTTTTTTCACTTTCACTTATCTGCGGTCTCATTAACAATAATGGGATTAATGGTCTCACCAAGAGCGGTGGTAGCGAAGCGGTGTAGAACTCCGGCTTCTCAATCGGGAGGTCGTGGGTTCGAACCCGGCATGTACCAATGACTTTGTTTTCGAAGTTATGAACATTTCATACCTCAGCGCTTGCTACGTACATTGGTCCAACTATGAGGCTAAGTGCGGAAATCTCAGGTCTAACTAACTAATGGTCTCAACAATGGGACCACGAGAAGGCACCGCAATGGTGTATTATTCCCTCTTTTCTTTCTTATCGTCAGATTCGTCGATTGAACCTGCGACCGGACATCGGTGGAAGCAGCTAAGCCTTCCAGGCCAAGTGCGAGATGAACTGTGCATTTAACACGTCTGGTACGTGCAATGAAAGGTGCCATGGTCCAAACTGAACCGGTAAGGTGGCCCAAACCCGACCGGCGATGGTTCGAAAAGGAACCTAACGCGATGTAACAGTACTAGAACTTTCAGGTACCTCTGTTGGTCTGTGTATTTGTAGAAAATGATAACTAAAATGGGATGTTATTTAGGTACCTCTTGTGTTTAATAAAGATCTGAAGTTAATCCTAATTAGTTTTTGATTATAATTCATTATTTTAGACCTCTCTCCATGCATCGTAATATCAACAGAGCTGGGTACCTATTTTTTATGTCCTAATAGCCGGCGTGCCATATTTGTATTTTTCATTTTAACCAGCTTTTTTCTACATGTAAACAAAACAAAATGTTTTCTCTCCAAGGAATTGATTATAGAAAAGAACCACTGGGATTGCTTTATAATACTCAATTTACTGATGGCGTCTTATCTAAGGCTCAATAGGATCCTTTGAATCTAACAATAATAGTTACAAAAGTGGAAAATTACTTCTTATTTTAGAACTGGTTACAAAACAGCGAAAATAAATTCTTTTTTGGTAACTGGTTACAAAACCATGGTTACCAAAGTGGAAGAAGCCAATATGACCAGTAGGTAGGTGTCAACGCGCAATGTAATGTGCTACAAAGAAAACACTACAGTAGCTACTACATGATCCGTAACCTATAGTTTCTTGTAACAGTTTTACTTGTTGCGACTGCTAAATTCCAACTGGATTTTTCGCTGACGCCTTTCCAAAAGAAAACGCAGAATAACAAAACCAAAATATTTTTCTCAAACGAGCCAATAAAGCGAACATGATAGACGCTTAGTGACCCAAATTCTTCCCGCGGGTGTCGTAAAAGGCGACTAAGGGACTCAAACCGGAGGGTGGGCAGCAGCGCCCCCTGCAGTACAATTCTACCAAACTGCGATCCCCAACCCGCATGCCCAGCGTGGGGATTATGGGCACTACCCCCTAATGATGGCACAACATATAGCCTGAAGAAGAATTAGACCTCACTTGAGCCGCGGACAGTAGACGACTGTAGAAGCTGGCGCGTGTCGTGTTTATGATAGAGCTTTCCGAAACAATGAAGTTTTTATTGGCGTCACATACGTAACATAACCTCACGCCTGTATCGCAGAGACCAGGGACTGCCACTTGCCACGATCCTGACAGATCACCTACGCTTCATCGACGTAATTAGTCGTTTCATGCACGCACACCGACCCCTTTGCTTTCGCCTTTGCCAACACCCCACTAATTGTGGTATTCACATATCAAATAACATAATACCTATGTACCTATTTGTGATGTCATTTCTAGGGAAAGTATAACGCATATCAATCGGCCAATCGGCGGTTTCTTGTAGCAGTTTTACTCGCTGCGACTGCTAAATTCCAATAGAATTTTTGGCTTACGCCTTTCCAAAATAAAACACAGATTAACAGAGCCAAACATATTCTTCTCAAACGTGCCAATAAAGCGGACAACATGATAGACGCTTAGTGACCTCACTTGAGCCGCGGACGGTAGACGACTGTAGAAGCTGGCGCGTGCCCCGAGGCGCGAGACGTAAGCGTGCGTATTGTGACAAGGACCGCTTCCGTGTAGGGGAGGCACGTCACCACACACATGCGACACGTCGGGTTCAGGATCTTCTGGACGCCGCGACCGTCTATTAGAATCTTTAAGGAAGGAGGGAAAAGGTTGTAGTGTTGGTTAGTTTTCGAACTCATCATAACATAACATTTACATACAGGCACATACATTGCTTCTGGCCCCACACTAGGATACCCTGTGTCGTGGGAATCAGAAACAACGACATCACAAACATGTAAACATCCAAGACCTGGGGGTTTTTGTCCTCAGTCGGGGCTCGAACCCGGGACCTCTTGCATGGTAGACAGATGCGCTACCGTTGCGCCACAGAGGTCGTCATTGTGGAGCTAAACGGCACTCGGCGGACCGTGGGAAGTTTTTTACGACGGCTCAACTTTGTTCAGCTCATAGAACATTTGTGTCAAAGTAGCGGATTGCCATTGGCGCCGGCTGTCACGTAATGACAGTCGTTAAGCCATGTCAGAGGCCTTATTACTTGATAACTTCTGACAGTAAGGACCGCCACTATCTTATAATCCCCCACCAACCCGGACTTGGCCCCCGTGGTGGAGTATGGCCTAACCTTCCTGCGATGCAGGTACTCTATCCCAAACACTGGGCTTTCCATACAATGAGATGAATTATACAGCTTCCAGTGGCAACTTCACTCACACTAGATGGGTCTCTCCACTCGGACGCTGCAGTGTCTTGCCTAAGTCGGGCTAGCCCACATGAAAGACAAGTCAATACGTGCGGATCCAACCAAGCCGCATGTTTCCTCACGTATCCAAAAACTTTGGAACGAACGTTCGTCAAGTTGGCTGGATCGACGTAGACTCTATCGATATCAACCCTTGTATGTACCCACTGCAGGGGCACCGGTCTCTTCCTGCATCGCAGGAAGGTTAGGCCTGTGGCCATCATGGCTAAGTCCGTGTTGATGGAGGATAGTGAGACAGGTGGCGGGCCTCACTGTCAGAAGTTATCAAGCCGCCCAAAGGCCTCTGACATGGCTTAACGACTGTCATTACACAACAACGTGCCACGCGAAACACCGAAGCGCTCGGAAAAATGCCACTAGCAGTAATCACGGGACTGTCACACATCCTGCACCTGACCAAGCCTATTGCTTAACTCAAGTGATCGATTCCAATCACACGGTTCGACTAGGCCACGAGCGGTTCGTTTAAAACTTTATCCTTAAAAATATGCAACACTAAATCCAGTTTTGTGATAACTGCTGTGGTACTAAATATTGAATTTAAAATTGTTGTCAACAGATCGACTAAAAACGTATGTAAGGACGAATAAAAAAGCAATAGCAGATGTAAGCTTACCTCGTATCCAAGTATGCACTTGACAACCTTGGGCGGGGTCCATTTGACAATGGCCGTGTGGTTGGACACGCGCCGCACCGCCACCATGCCCACTTTGAGCGCAATGCAACTGCTGTTCTTGCAAACCTGGGAATAAGTTATATAATAAATATTGTATTAAGTATACTTTATTGCATTAAACAGGACATAACATGCCCTCTCTCTTTTCTCTCGTCTCGTCTCTCATTACAAATCAAGTGTAGTGGAAGTCGAACGCACGAACTCTGGTTTGCTAGTCAAGCGCGTTACCGCTAGACCCACGAGACGGTCAAAGATCGATCAATCAGCCTGTATTCATCTAATGCTGTAAGTCCTCCAAGGCTCGCTACTTCTTTTTGTTCTCGGCCTGCCGCTACTAGCATTCTACGGTCAACGATCCAGCGTATTGGTGGGCGTTCTATTGGAGGTCTTCACCCGAGAACCTTTGTACCCCATCGACTATTGGTTCTTTGGTTAATTTCATAAGTTCACTCCCCCTTCGACTTGCTAATCTTGTGTGGAATATGCCAACTTTCGCCCATTGCCAGTTAAAGGCCTCCATGTAGGCAAAAGTAAAAAACCGGCCAAGTGCGAGTCAGACTCGCGCACCGAGGGTTCCGTACAAACCTGTATTATAGACCTGAGTATTTGGTATGAATTTCAATTTAATACCTCTACGCGTTTATGAGGAAATGGGTAGTAAGTTTAAAATTATTAAAAAAAAATATATTATGTGATGTAACTAAAAATTTATGGTTTTCGTAATTTTTCCTTTATCTATGCTATAAGACGTTGCTTCGTACCAAATTTCAAGATTCTGAGTTCACGGGAAGCACCCTGTAGGTTTTGATTCCCTTGCAAGTGTCGAAAATTTGCGGCATAAACGGCTGTATCTTTTGATTGCGTTGGCTTAGAAGTTTGATTTTTTCACAGCTTTAAGGGACAGTAGACCTGATTAATTGATATAAATTTCAGCTTCATACCTCCACGCGTTCCTGAGAAAAAGGGTCTTGACAGACGGACGGACGGACAGACGGACAACAAAGTGATCCTATAAGGGTTCCGTTTTTCCTTTTGAGGTACGGAACCCTAAAAATCACGAAAAAAGTACTCTTTCATGTCGTGCTGCAAAATGGGGTGGGTCTCATTATTTCTACTTAGAATAACCATTGTCGGTTATTCTGATACTACATGTATCACTATTTCCATTGCGTTTTTAAAATCGCGACGCCGATTTTGCGGTCGTTTATCAGACGCGCAATTTTCTCTACCAATAGATACCTCTATTTATGCGTTTTCATAAATCGCTTATAATGGTAATACTGAGACTGTTTGTCAGAGAATTCGGGTAGGTAGCACTATTTCCATTCGATATTTTTCACGTCAATGGCTAATGTGAGACGAATTTGCATTCTGGCACTATCAGAATTTCCATTCCAATGGAAAATGGAAATAATGAGACCCACCCGCAAAATGTAGCTCGATCACTCTCATGGTAAAATAATTACAATCATAATGAGTTTATTGGTCGACGCTATTATTTGCTAACCACTTGTGCTCATGCACAGCATGTGAGCTACTGCTAATCAAATCATTTTTTATGTAGATCTTGCTGACCAAATATTGATTTTAGGGACTATTAATTAGGTATCATTTACCAAAAAAGACAGCAAGATTCGCGACTGTTCGAAAGCGCGTTGAAATTATATTTCCCACGGAAGCGGGCTAAATCCAAGAAATCTGATTTCAGTGGAAGAAATTCGTTGAAAACTTACTAGTGCCTTTTTCTCGTGCGTTGGATGTCTGGGACCTTTCAACTGTAGCTCCTTCAAAAAATCCTTGTAACGCTGTAGGTCCTGCAATGCAAATCAACCTTCATATAAAAAGCCTACAACTTTTATTGACCATTCCTTGATGAAGAATCCGAAATCCAGTAAACGTGGTGAACATATCCGATGAAAATACACGTAATACAGCGTGCAGCAGGTCAACATTTACATTATTCCTTGCAAAGTCGCCTGTAAGGCAACTGAGGCGAGGGTTTACTTGATGTGGACTGTACCCAAAATAACCGCAGAGTGATAAAAACCTATGGTGCAGTATCAATTTTAGTACGTATAGTAAGTATATTTATTTTATTTATTTAGAATACAAAACAGGTTACAGACATATTTACCAAATTTACATACATTATAGATCAGATCTAGCCTATAACCCTAAACTTGTGTACCTAGCATGCACTAAGAGTAACTAGATTAGACTGAAAACTTATATTAATTTATTTTAATCGCTCAGGGTGCCCTGAGAGCGCCACGGATAGCTTTTATAAATACGTGAAATTTATGAAAAATAGCTATATCCACATCTGTGTTACCTGCCACCAGATCGTTGTAACTACGACGCATCTTAACAATATAAAGACAATAACTTTATTTAGAAAGTCAAATCAAAAGTTTTACTGAAAATAGCACAGAAACTGAGATTTAATGAACGTTACAAGTTAAACTAGGTGTCCATATCAAAATCGAAACCATTTTGGAGAAAAAATGTACAAAAATCTCTAAACTTAGTCTTATCAAAGTCCTTAATTAACAGATTTTACATAATTATAAAATATAGAACTCATGCATTGTACTCAGACATCATTGTCATCTAAATAATCCTTTATGTAAGCATTTAAATGACTTATCTTAAGAGATTTTATTATAGAAACGTACTATACAATACCTCATGAAGGATGTATTAGCCTTTACCAGCCTAGTGCCAACTAACTGAGGAGGTTACCTTCGAAACATCTTTTTGGGCGTCTTCCGTATGTGATTCCAAATATTCCGCTTTATCAATCTGTTGTTTTTGGTCCTGAAAATAAAGTCATAGAGATTTTTCTTCTCTGCAGTCGACTCAACCGTCACAAGTTCATTAAATTTTTGCAACTATGAAGTGCGTAAGAACTGGAAAGTAGCCTTGGAGCTCTCAAGCTCATAGAGACCTCTGCGAAAGTCTGCTGAGGCGCCACTACATAAGACCTCCACTGTGTGGAGTTGCCCGATGTTACCTACTCCGAACTGACGGTTATAGTTTGGCAAAGAAGTCTAGAAATGTAAAAACAAAACTTTGTATAGAGAAAAGTCACTTTGCGACTTTAGTATGGATATTGTTGCCATAATTAATATCTAGACTTTTTTGTTAAGATGTACACTCTTGTCTATATTATTTTTTTAATGCACTAACCCGTGCTAAGGACAATTTAAAAACCTATTTAGAGGTTAAAAATTCCACCCATGCCGGGATTTCAACCCGCGACCTCTGGCTATCCGTGCCAGGGCTCTTTCCAACTGAGCTAATGGGCGACTGGCACGGATAGCCAGAGGTCGCGGGTTCGATTCCCGGCATGGGTGGAATTTTTAGCCTCTAAATAGGTTTTTTACTCTTAAGTCTATTTATATGTATCCTAATAAAGATAGGTAGAGAACACTTTTGCACAACCAGAAAAAAGAATATCGACAGAAATATATTCAGTTGACGTGAAATTCTTACTTTCATTTCCTGCAACATTGACAAGCCTTACATTGGTGACCCCGACTCGAGTTGTGACCTGAGTGCTTAGTGCGAGTTTTTTAACTACTCGATCGCGTTAACGTAAACTCATATTTCTATGGCATCGAGGAAGCGCCACCTAGCGACAAGTATGGAAATTAAAATTGCTGAGTGCGAGTTGTAATGGTTTACGTTGAGAAGTGAACACGTTTACCAGCCAAAACACGAATAAACGCGATTGCGAGTTGTACTGGGACAGCGTTTTGCCAGTTCGAACGGTTAACTTACTCATACTCACTACTCAATGCTCGATTAACGCGGTAGTAAAGTTATTCGATTGGATCTGTCAAACTCGCACTAAGCACTCTGATGGACAGTTATGCGTCAGAAGGGCTAGACTCAACTCACCGATACGTCGTCCTTTTGCGAGTACGGAATGCCAGTGTCCTCGAGTTTCTTACTTTGCGTTAAAAACCGAACTGACTCCTGTGACAAGTAAAACATGCATTAGTCTTGAAACAAGAGAAAGCCTTTTTGTTTAATTCCGCGCGTTTAAGTTTGTAATAATAAAATAAAGAGCGGTCTTGCACTGTCCGATCCGAATCCGATCAGAGTCCGAAAAAATACGGTCCCAAGTAGTCGCAGAACTATTTCTACGGTAGTTTACGCACTAGATCCGGCTTCCGACATCCGATCGACATTTCGTCATCCGACAGTCTCCATTTCGGATAAGATTATTTATTGACGGACTGAATCCGAGCTGCGTACCAGAGTGAGGCGTGGCCGGGGCGGGAGGCATCCAGTTTAGTTCTGTTATGTGTGGCAGTAGCTTGCATCATGTTACTCTATGAGTGGAAATAACGTTTTTGCCACACCTGGCAATAAAGTGGCTTTTTCCGCACGCTGCGCGTACGGAAAAAGCCGCTTTCTGGCCAAGTGTAGACATAAAAAGATGTACACAACACGGGAGGTAATAAAGAAAGCTCTCGATCGCATATTTACGTCCCTCGCTTGCAGCTCGGGCCGCAAACTTCTGCGATCTCGGCCTTTCTTTGTATTAGGTACTACCCTAGTTGTGTAATGTACTATTATAGGACAGCTTGGAGTTACCCCTGAATTGCTTGGATTTTTATTACAGATCGGACTAGTGGAGTTTTTTTGTCCATGTTATTGGAGTTTTTTTGTCAATTTTTTGGAGTTTTAATAATAATAAATACTCATGGACATATTACTTTTTGTTGAATATTTTTTTGGAGTGTTATTGTCCATTTTTTTATGTATGATCTAGATTTTTAAATGGACACCTAGTTTGAATTGTAAGCCGCAGTTTCTGCGCTACCTTGAATAAAACTTTTTTAACCCGAATTAGGTACGAAATTTGCGGACCCGTATTTTCACGGATTCGGATCGGACGTAGTGCGAAACTCCTCTAATACATCCACACGACACGATTGCTCGTCACGTCCCTATATTAAGAGCACCAAATCCTGAGCGATTCCAATCGTCTGTCAAATTAGTACAGAGTTTGACAGATGACTGGAAGTTGTACGAGACCGACGACGCTAGTTGCACGTTAAGGCGCGACTTTACAGTATCTACATTTTAATTTTGTATTGTATTTTTTTGCGTTAAATAGATCATTTTTAAATGGCAATTAAATTTCAATTAATTGTAAAATTTTAGCGCCACCAAACGCTTGACTCGGCCCATACAGAGAGTCCAGAACGCATGCGCTAGATTCTGTTTTACTATACCAAAAAGGGCTCACGTAACACCGTTCTTAAATGAAAAGGGCATACTTAAAATGAAAGCGCGACGGCAACTTCATCTCTCCAATCTTGTGCATAAGGTGGTGCATAGAAAGATACCTCTTTATCTATACACCAAATTTGTCTGGGCTAATGATACATACATTCACAATCATCGAAGAAGGCAGCTAAATCTTATGATAATTCCAAAGCATAAAACGTCGCACTATAGAGGCAGCTTTAAATACGCTGCGACAAAGATTTGGAATGATCTACCACCTCCCCTGAGGGATTATATGACATCCTTAACCTTTAAAAATAATTTAAAAAAAGTTCTTTTAGACAGACAAATAAAGAAATAATATAAATAAATGATATTATTAAATAAATTGTAATAGATTTAGATATTTAGCCTTGCCGAAGTATATTAAGTAGGTCACAGACCTTCAAAGCAGACCGAAACGATTTAATACTTACATTGAGTTTATCCTACATGTAAAGGAGCGACTAATATGTAAATACACAAAATGAAAATTGCCCTGAAATGCCACAGTATGATGACTGATAACGATAATGTTAAAAAAAAATTGCCATATTTCTATATTTACTTATATCCTAAATTTTTAAATTATTTTTATACAAATAAAAAAAAAATATGATTATTGAAAATATGTATTGATGTCATTAATTAATTTATTTATTCAGGAGCTGCTATAGCCATGTTTTATTATGGTTCCAATTCAATTTTATATTTTATAACATTAATTATATTAATGGTAGTTTTGATGTTGATTTGAATGCAACTTTTACTTTTATTGATATGTCAATTATTTAATTTAACCCCTGAGTGAGTGTATTAGTATTTTATTTATTTATTAATTTTATAGACACGTAATTGTAATTGATTGATTTTTATAATATCTTGTATTTAACAGGGATTTGCTGAAAATCAGCGTTGTGTTCAACACAACATTTATGCTGAGCGAATTCCTTTTTATCAATATCCTAAGTTTGTATAATAAATTATTAAGGTTTTTTTTTTAATGTGATAATGATAAATAAATGTTTTTTCAATTTCAATTTCAATTTCAATTTCATTAACCGGGGTGGGATTTGGTGCGCATTATTAGGCCCCAGGTCCCAAACTAAATTCACTAAATTAACTAAGTATGTAATGAACTTAGTCTGTCTTTTTTGCGATAGTTAAACCATTTTTCAATTTCAAACTAGGATACCTTGTTCTATGGTAACCAGGCAGCAGCATCATGAAACGAACGAAATACCCCCCCCCCCCCCCCGGCTTAGGTCATTTGTACAAATCAAGTACGAATGCCCCCAGTGGAATCGAACCCAAACTCGGTTTTTCAGAATTTTCGATTTTTCATTTTAACTATAACAAAGTGTTACATTTTGGAATTTCTTGTTTGACAATAGAATTTATTTATTCCATTCCAAATACCCTCTGTCAGGATGGAAATAGACTTCTGATTCTTTAGAATACGATGAAAGTAAAATTACAAATCAATTCACTCACTTCAGGCTTCTTCGAAGCTATAGAAAACCTTGATTTTATGTCTTCCATGAAATTGATATTATTGTATGAATTTCTTTCTTGATCCTGTATTAACACCAATTGTTAGTCAGATTCACCGTCCCTAAAAAACTGCATTGAAAAATAATCTGCTAATGGCGCTTCTACATACTACGTTGAATAGAATAATTGAATTGATTCTATAGTAACTAAGTAGATAGATAGATAGAGAACACTTTATTGCACAACCAGAAAAATATTACAACCATAATTCTTAAATCTAAGTAATGTTATACAATTGGCGGTCTTATCGCTAAGAGCGATCTCTAGATAGAATAGAAGTAGATAGGTGCTTACTGTTAAGCGTTTTGAAGCTAGTGATGCTCTGGATATTGATAGTCCTGTATGAGCCTGCGTAATCATAGAATAATTTCTTTTCAATCATTAGTATCATCATTTATTACATGCTAACTGGAGCCAGGACCACCAATCGTCGGTATAAAGGTAAAATTCAGTAACTGCAAATGTGCCTAATCGTAGAAAATGCGCTAATGTGAATTTGAGATACTAAATGTAATATTTAGCACAGAAATAAAAACGCTCACCCATCGTTATTTTTTTTTATGAGTTTACTAGATAGTTTAAAAACCTATTTAGAGGCTCAAAATTTCACCCATGCCGGGATTCGAACCCGCAACCTCTGGCTATCCGTGCCAGCGCTCTGCCAATTGAGCCAATGGGCGACTCACGGCATCAGTGAAATTTCGAACCTCTTTACACTATTCTTTGTATTACGTACAGGCACCTTAGCACGGGTTAGTGCATTAAAAATAAAAATAGTATAATTACTAGATAGTGTTATGTTTAGGCAAAAATAATTATCAGTATATAAAAAAAAATGGAAAAACAGTTAATGAGTTTTACCTTTATACCGACGAAATTAGAATATTAAAGTACTTTAATTATGCCGCTGGAGGTAGGTACAGTTCCGTTGATCTCACATAACATATCACATCACACTTATATTAAAAAGGCGAAAGTTTAGGAGTGTGTATGTTTGTTATTTATTCACGTCTAAACGGCTGGAGCGATTTTAATAAAATTTGGTATGGAGTAAGCTGACACCCTGGATTAACATATAGACTACGTTTTACTGCGGGAAAATATCTTATTCCCATGGGAAAATTCATAAACCGCGGGTAACACCGCAGCTAGTTAAAATTATTTCTGTGGTCGTGTGGCCGTCCTTTTATTTTCGTGGGAAACATACAAACTTTCTTTTTTTTATACTATTTTTATTTTAATGCACTAACCCGTGCTAAGGAACAAATTTAAAAACCTATTTAGAGGCTAAAAATTTCACCCATGCCGGGATTCGAATTGAGCGGGAACCAATTGAGCTCAATTGGTAGAGCGCTGGTACGGATAGCCAGAGGTTGCGGGTTCGAATCCCGGCATGGGTGAAATTTTTAGCCTCTAAATAGGTTTTTAAATTTCTTTTTTTTACGTAGCCTCTATGTTTGTGTCCTTTAACAAACTTTCACTTTTAATTAATTACAATATTCTGTATTTACTAAGTGCCCCTGGCTTTAGAAACCACTGGGGTCTGGGGTGTTCAGGGCAAAGCCTTTTTAAAGAGGTAGGTCGTCGTCTGAGGAACCGTGGCTTGGACTACCGCTCCGGAGCATATCTGATGCAGAGGATATCCCTAGCAGTGCAGCGCGGTAATGCTGCCAGCGTTATGGGAACCTTTGGGTCGGATATGTCTCGGGCCGGTTTGATTGACTAATTTTATTTTGTTTGTATTGTGTGTGTGTAATTCTGTTAGTTTGTTTTTGTTTAATTGACTATTGTGCTTATTTATTAATAGTATTTTATATGATATGACGATACTGTTGTGGATTTCTAAAGTTTAAGTTATTTTTTTGATTGCATGTGACATTTTTCTAAGAACTTAAATTTACATTCACTTAAAAATGTGAATTCCTATTCCTCACTATGAATACAGCATACTTACATTGAGGCTTAAAGGCGGTTGCAGACTTTCGAACTGTTTTCTTGGATGAATAAAGGCGTGACCCTGTACAAAAAACTAACACTCGTTAATTAAGAACACGTACTCGTAAATTCACGGATAATTTATTGAAAACTTACTTCCAACTTTGGCGGGCTGCGGTATTCGTTTTTGGTGATGTTGAGGTTCACCCCGAAATTACGATTTTCATCCTGTTAATTAAAATATCAGAGCGTTAACATAGTAACAGTTATACTATTTTTATTTTTAATGCACTAACCCGTGCTAAAGACAAATTTAAAAACCTATTTAGAGGCTAAAAATTTCACCCATGCCGGGATTCGAACCCGCAACCTCTGGCTATCCGTGCCAGCGCTCTACCAATTGAGCCAATGGGCGACTCACCGGCATCAGTGAGTTTAAATAGGTTTTTAAATTTGTCCTTAGCACGGGTTAGTGCATTAAAAATAAAAATAGTATAATCATGTGGGTACAGTGATATCGTTCCGATGTAAAACCTAACTGCAAAGTAGGTAGTCGGGGCTGTAAGTGATGCAATTTGCTTAAGCCAGATGTCGCTGCCTGTACGTAATACAGAGAATAGTGTAAAGAGGTTCGAAATTTCACTGATGCCGGTGAGTCGCCCATTGGCTCAATTGGTAGAGCGCTGGCACGGATAGCCAGAGGTTGCGGGTTCGAATTCCGGCATGGGTGAAATTTTTAGCCTCTAAATAGGTTTTTAAAATAGTAACAGTTGTTTACGTTATGAAATGTTTGGGTAATTTATGTTATACCTAAAAAGGGCGCCTGACGAGACGATTGGCAAAAAAAAACAACGCCGGGTCGCAATGAAACTTTTCTAATAATTTTGTTGACAGGACACAAAACGAGGTTTAGAATTGAAAGTAAATTAATAAAAAAGAAATTAGAATCTCAAATCTTCCTAAAGAAACTTTACACGAGGCTCACATTTCTGTTTCATTAAGTACCTAGTTTATTAGCAATCTTAGGCACGGTTAAACTTCTATTTGTGATGGAATCATAACTTTTATAGTAGTAGGTAATTTCCATTATATTTAAAGACTTTTTAAAATGGTATTTACAATGAAATTTACAAATTACTTGAAAGGACACAAATGTCTAAATTAAGAATAAATATAAAGGAAATTAGAACCTCCAAAGCCTTTTCAATTAATTTTTTCGCGAGGCTCAAGTTTATTAAAATTAGTTTCGATGCAATTTGACGCAGCCAGTGAATGTTTGAATTTTGTAATGCCTTTTTTTTTACTTAAAGTAAAAAAACTTTAAACTTAACTAAACTTTAAATAAATAAATTATTTTTGCATTTTAATGCTCTACCAAACATCGATTTCAGTCCTCTAGATGCATTGCGATCCGATTTTACGTTTGTAAATTAAAACCCAACTACGATTGCAAGGAAATCCTCACTGCCTGTACGTAATACAGAGAATATTGTAAAGAGTTTCGAAATTTCACTGATGCCGTGAGTCGCCCATTGGCTCAATTGGTAGAGCGCTGGTACGGATAGCCAGAGGTTGCGGGTTCGAATCCCGGCATGGGTGAAATTTTTAGCCTCTAAATAGGTTTTTAAATCCTCACTACTTTACCCTTTAAGTATCTTTGAAACAATAACATTTCGCAGTTTGTTTTTGCAAAGCTGCTAAATAGGTACTATTTTCCGGTTTTTCTTACAGTTTTCCGTTTTGGTGGCAAGGTGTAAGAGTAATCTATGTCTTGAAAGAGGGTGTCCCACATGTTTTCTTTATACATTACTCTTTGCTTCGGCGGTAAGTATGAGAAGTCATCCAAATCAGATTTGCTCTGGAAAAAACGATTTTGTAGCACTTTTAAATCGCCAATCATAGCACAATCGTCAAGTAACCCATACGGGGATACCTCTAACTTTTTATTCCTGAAACACGTCCACAGAAAGTATGTTTTACGAAATCTTTTCTTCTACTTTTTTACATTTCCATTTATGTTATTGAAAGTGAAATTGTTTTTATTGCCAACAAATATACTTACTTAAATAAATTTGAAAAACAAAATTTGCCGAAAGGCCTTATTATATGCTCAGCTTAAAGTCGTCAGGGAACATGCTCTACTGGCGACGCTGATTTTCAGCAAAAGCCTTCGAGAGGTTAAATACAAAATTACAGGAGATACAAATTTAATCAGTCGCTGAGCGCATAATAAAGTTTTCATGTTTGTCCAATAATTTTAAGTTTTATAAATTATTATTTTTTATAGTTCTTTATTGTAGAGTACTACCATTATTTAAATTCTAAAGTGATTTCTGTCAACTATTCCAGCTGTGGGTTATTTAATGTGATAATTTGAGATTGATTCAGGTAGGTTCCAATCGAATTAAATACATACGTCCGATGTGCCTGCATCGTAGGAGTTCGACCAAATATGTGGCTGCAAAAATGGCATATTCGATAGTTGGGTTACCTCCATTTTCAATTTCGCCTGGAAACAAGAATCATTGACTATATTCAATTTGGAATTCCGCTAATAATCCAAAGGCATTTCTGTATTGTTTTTTACCAGTGCTCTATTCTCATATGCTGTCTGTTTATACGCGTTGGCATCCCATCGGTTGGGCTGCACTACAGCTGACTTCGTATCGTCATGTGGGGCCTCGACCATCGATATAGGCCTCACTGAGATGCCAATACTTTTCGTTGTCGGTTTAGCATCGTTCAAGTGAAAGTTCTTACGCATACTCGACCATTTTCTTGTGTGCCTCTGGTGTTGAGGGGTCTCCTGTGCACACAAGTAATTTATAGCACAATTTACAATTTAAACATAACATAACACAACATTTACATACATACACATACATTGCTTCTGGCCCCACACTAGGATACCCTGGGTCGTAGGAACCAGAAACAACAACATCACAAACATGTAAATCCAAGAACTGGGGTTTTTTTCTATCCCCAGTCGGGGTTCGAACCCGGGACCTCTTACATCTCTTAAACGGACGACTTCTTTTTAATGCGCTAGCGCCACCAATGGAAAAAATCATAACTTTATTTATAATACGTTTTCATCTAAAAGTATCCATGAGAAATCGAGTTCCGCTAAAAATCGCCTTTCTAAAATGATGGTTCTTAACAGTAGGTTTTAAAAATAGTTGTCACAGTTAAGATTTTTCATGTTCACTTTTAGATAAAAACAAGTTTTAATTTTGTTTCTATTAGTGGCGCTAGTTAGTACCCCGAAGCACCTTTAATAAATAGCTGTACTTACAATTAGGTTGTAAGGTCTGTCATTCATACCATCTTGATCGACATTGTCTTTGAAAGCGCCTGTCATTTTATCAGCTCTTAATGTGATTCCGTCTTTGAAAACTCCGGTAAAATTTCTACGTTCCGAGTCAGGCTCATTATTTGTACTAGTCATAGGCTTAGAATCTCGTTTCGCAGCGTAAGAACTGCTCAAGCCTTTATCTAAACTCTCATCGTATAAAATACACTCGGAGTAACTGTTATCGTATGTTGACAAGCCTTGATCAGTTTGTTGCTGTATTTTTGAAGAATATGTGTTTTCTTCCTTAAGTCTTGATTCCTTATTGGTGCTTTTGCACTTGAGGCATGTTTTAAATTTTCTTAAAGGAGATAAACATCGTTTCGGTTTTTCTTGTACCAAAATTGTTTCATTGTGTTCTTCCTTCTCAGAAGTACTTTCGTTTTCATATCGGTTCTCTTGAAATTCTGACGGGATAGGTTGAAACTTTTTCGAAAGCGATTTAAAATTTTTATTGGCCTTCTCAAATTTGTGCAATATTTTCATAAGTTCCATTGAAAATGTCTTAGCTTTTTTTAGAGTATTTTCTAGTCGTATGTTGTATACTTGAAGTTCAAATATGTTGTTATAGTATTCAAAATTGTTGCTGTCATGAATACTGATTTGCGAGCCATTATCCAGCTCACTTTTCGTATTCATCCAACTATATTTCAATGGAAAATCTGGCCTAGAAATCTTAGTCGCATGTAATACATTTGGGTGTCGCAGATATTCTGAACTAATGCCGTCGTTTGGTAGTCTATCTTTCCTTTTCCGCTCGTTATTTGTGTATTTATCGTAGTTTAAAATGTTACCAAAGCTTTTATCGACAACGCAAAAGTTGCAATCTTGATATCCACCTCTGTTTAGTTTTTTTGTGCTGCTTGTATCAAATAAATTACGAATTGTTTTTGAATTTACTTCATCCAATGCATCTTCATTTGCAAAGTTGTCTTGGTTTTTGCAGGTAGAGGAAATCTCTTCAGTCTTCGTTTTATCTACGACATTTTTATTATCTGTAGGCTCAAGTTGTAGACTCAATTCACTAAAGTCAACTTCATCGCTTTTCGTTTTAGCATCTTTTAACACAGTGATAGATTTGGGTTTACTTCCTAAGTCAATTTTAATAACAACATCCTTTGTCACTTCTACAACAATACATTCTAGAATTTCATGACATATTTCATAGATAATTGTCTGAACTAGCTTCGAAGATCCAGTGCTTATGTTTCGAGAACTAGTTGTTAACTTAGAACTGTTGTTTTTTAAGGTGTATTGCTTTATGTTATATATTTGAAAATTTTTTGTTGATACTTTAGGGGTGGAGTGTTTGTGTGCCTTTGACTTATGTTTGACGTTTGGAACAAAGCATGAAGAGTTTTCACATATTCTGCTGCCGTTCTCTGTTACTACCGATTCCGAAGACCGGGTAGTACATTCTGTTTTATAGTCATTGCAAATATATTTTTGTGAAACGTTTACCGTTTTCGGTCTTATCTTTTCTTCAACCTCAAGATCTAATCTAGTTTTGTCTTGAGAAATATCGAACTGGTCAATAATATTTTCGTTTCGGCCACTAGAACTATCATCTGTGTATAGTGAATCTAAACTTTCAACTTCTCTAGAATTGTTCGAATCAGGTGCACTATCACTGGTTGCGCCATAAGGTTTTAGCAAATCATAATTTTGGGTACATTTTGCTGATTTTTTGGAGGTCTGGAACTTTAACTTGCATACTCTTTTGGTAACTTTCATATCATCCTGCAAACTAGAACCAGTGTCAGGCGCATCTATTGAAACTAAATCATTTCTGGAATGTGAAATATTTGGTTTAATATTCGCCACGTCTACAGAGACTGTTCGTATGTCGTAATCTTGTACACAACCTGCATTTGGTTTACGCATAAATTTGTTCTGGTTTTCGCATTCACAGGGTTCGTTTTCAAGATCGGAGAGTACATGGCCGCAGAAATGGTATGAGCAAAGCGCACACGTGCATTGTTGCTGTATACCATCTGTCCCTGTAGACATTTCGCGGGTAACAACAACAGGGGGCTGTCCCGCGTTTTTCTTGCACTCCTCACATTGACAACGTGAGCAGTCACAATCTTTAGGCTCTGCAGGCAACTCTACGTTCTTGTACGAAATGCCTATGCATTGTAAACATTCACACGGCTTACAGTTACATTCCTTTTCAGACTCTCGTGTACATACAAGGCAACCGCATGGCTTGCAGTTGCAGAAGTCTTCACTGCTATCCAGAGCTGCTAGTCTGTCATCAAACTGGTTTTTCGTGGTGAAGCTTTTAATTGATGCCGTAGTTTTAAGACACGCACAGGGCTTACATTCACAACTCTCACTGCTTTTCAGTGTGCTTGCGTCGTTCATTGTTACGATGCACTCGCACACTTGACAATTACAATTTTTGTAGGCTTCCAGTATTCGATTGTAGATATCTTGTTTGGTCAGAAGTTTCTGGGATTTGTTAGAGTTGATGTTTTGTTTATCCACATTTTCTCGAAGTGTTTTGCATTTTGTTTCTGATGTTTGGTTTTGCACATTTATCGGCTTGGATGTAGCACTGGATCTTAATGTATTGTATTTTTCCCCAGACGGTATTAACGGGGTGTTTTTTGATTGTTTTTTAACTGTTTTGGCTGTTGTACCGACCGGTAAATTCTTGATATATTTCTGTTCTTGTACATTATGCAATAAGATTTTCGTATCCATTTTACTAGCTGTAGAGTCTTTAACACCTGATGTAACCGACTGCTCTATGACCGTTTTACATGTTGTATTCGGTGGTATTTCTTTCGTGCAAAACATAACCTTTTGTTTTAGGAATATGTTGCATGATGTACTAGATGGCGGGTCATTGCTGCCAGATATATTCCCTTGATCAATGACTGATTTAGTTATTTCATTCGATGAAATAACTTTGGAGTCTTCATCGTCATATATGACGACTTTGAATGATTTCTTAGGAAATCGCCTAGTGTCTCTAGTCTGCTCTAGTAGTGCATCGCAATCTACAGAGGATGAACACTCCCTCATGTTTTCAATGTATTCTCCAACCGAAAAACTCTTCTTTTCTATTTTCTCTATTCCGGTTGAATCACGTATTGTTGAGTACGATAGGTCTTTGTTTGATTTGTTTTGGCAATTTTCAGTATCTTTTAACTGTTCTAGAATTGTTCCACGTGTCGCACAATGTGTGGAATCTCTATTCTTTTTTAACTGTTCTTCGACAGTATGTATATTTATTACGTTATTTGACATGCATATGGCACAAAGTGCGAATTCCGAGGCATCTCTGTCCTCTAGTTCAATCACTTTATAGGATTTGCCCGGGAAGGCCCAGCTATCTTTAAACTTATCTGGTCCTATACCACCAGTTTTAAAAGACTCGCTGTTCTCCATTTGTTTGCTGACCAAAATGTTCTTAATGCTTTCTTTTGGCGCTTTGACTGACTCATGCGTGGCACTGGTTAAAAGTTCCTGGACATCTTTTTCCTCTTTTCCGACAGGATCACACATTGCATCCTCGTCCTTTACTTCAATGCATTTGTAAGATTTGGTTGAAAAGTCGCTTGTATCTTTATTATGGTCTAAAACTGCTCCACAAGTTGGACAAGACTCCTTTGACTCGAAGGCCTTAGTGCTTTCATTTGGCCTTCCGAGTGGCTTGCATGTTGCAGAGGCTACACTCTTCGGGGTATCTGCATCATTGTTTTTTTGCTCTTGACCGACTGAATCGTTTGTACCACAGCGTAAAAATGCCTTGGCACATTTATTCTCTCCTGGAACCATTTTGTATAATTTGGTTTCGAAACCCTTGGTCTCTCTTATATGTCCCAGGTCCGTTCTGCATGTACAAGACGTAGAATCTATGTTCATTTTAATTTGTTCTTCACCGTCTTTCTTTTGGACATTATCTGACTCGCATATTGCGTGGCCTGAAGTATCCCCGTTTTCTACTTCGTTCATTTTGTAGGATTTAGTCGGAAAGTTCATGGTATTTTTGATCTCGTCTAAAACTACACTACAAATTGAACAAGGCTCTCTGGACTTTTTCATTTGTTCTCCGACCAAAGAGTCCTTTGGCTTTTCGATCAAGTTGTATGTTGCAGAGGGTGAAATTTCGTGGACATTTTTACTAGAACCATTTACTGGAACCGCTTTGTAGGACTTGTTACAAAAGTTCTTGGTTTCTTTAATCTCTTCTAACACCGTTCCGCAAGTGACACAAGATTGAAATTCTAGAGTCTTTTTTATTTGTGTATTAACCAAGGTGGTTTTGCTTTGGTGTCCGACCGGTTCGCATGTTGAACAGACATTGACTGACTCGTATGTTGGAGTGGGTGAAACTTCGTTGGCATTTTTGTCCTCTTCCTTAACCACTTTATAGGATTTGGTTAGAAAACCGTTAAAATCTTTAATTTGCTCCAAAACTCCTGCGCATGAACAAGCTTTAGACTCTTTGGTATTCATAGATTGTTTTTTAATTGAATAGTCGAGATATTTCTTTACTTTAATGTGCTCCAGGAAAAAATCGCGAGTAGTACCAGATTGAGACTGCTTTGTTTTTTTATTTAAGTCATTGACCGAAGAGTTGTCGATGTTGTTAACTTGGTTTTCGTGGGACTCACAGGTTGTACAGACAGATTTGCATGTTGTACTCATCATTTTATTTTTGCCAACGTTGTCCTTTACTTTAACAATGTTGCAGAATTTGTTAGAAATGCTCTTAATGTCTTTAATGTTATCTAATTCTGCTTCGTGAGTTGTAACAGACGACCCTTTATTTCCCTTTATTTGTTCTCTGACCGATGAGTCATTCCTATCTATCTTTGGTTCTTTAACTGTCTCGTATGATGTGTGAACTGGAAGATCGTTTCCATATGCATTATCTAATCGAATCACTTGACACGGTTTCGTTGGAGCGCTTTTGGTGTCTATGATTTCGTCTGGGACACGTAATGCTGAAGATGAAGACTCCATTTCATTTTTATTTTGGCCTCCTAAAAAGTCATCACAAACTTTATTTTTTTCTGAATTTAACTGGCTTGTCACACAGGGTGAAACCTCTTTGGCGTATTTTTTCTCTTTTAGAAAGATCTCACGGGCTTTGGATGGAAGAGCCTTGATGTCTTCATTTTGCTCTCGTATTGAAAGGTAAGTTAAACCCCTTGGTTCTTGGATCACATTATCCGTTGTACTAGTTGATACTTTTTTGCTATTTATAACCTCTTCTTGATTTCCCTCGCTTGATTTACATGAAACATTTGTATCGGGCATTTCTTCGCATATATTACAAGACGAATTTCCATGGGTGAGTTTAGTGCTTCCACGTGCTCTCTTGAATGTTGTTATGGATTCCTTGAAAATAGTCGTAGTTGGAGTTTTTGTTTTTCCATCACGAAGCACCTCGTGTGTTATGACAGGTGGAAGTTCTTTGATGTATTTCTCTGGTTCCCTACTCTCCTTGCTCTTTCTAGCAGTCGGGGAGTCCTTGATATTAATGCTGCCAGATACTGGCTTTTGTTCTAAATCCGTCTCGCAGGATGTAGGAGTACGAAATGTAGAACAAGTGTTACTTTTCGTATCTTTATGTCGGTAATTATCTGTGTTAGGTGCACTATTTGGCAAATTCTTTGTGTATTTATTAACTTCGCGAACTGCATTGGGATTTGTATTGGATGAAGACTTCTTGAATTTTGTGTTAGTTTGGGTAGTCGTCGACGACTTTTTTATTACAATTCTCTCCTTATGATCTCTAAAAACCCTTTCTTTAATTTCTCCATAGCCAGTGTCTTTTGTGACAACTACGTCTATTCTCACTACATTGTCGTCGTTTATGTTGTATTCGTTTGTTTTGTTATCCGTTGCTTCACGGACGTTCGTATTGTTTGTGGATTGTACTTCGAACATATTACAACAATGGTTATCTTTATTAGAAGCGATACTGCCACGAACTGTTACTTTATCACATATATGGTTTGTAGGTCTTATTGATGAAACGTTATGCAAATTATCAATTATATTAGAAACTCTTTGGCCTTTATCTGATACTTTATGATCACTTATTTGGTCTGTAGGTAGAGTTTCCGTCATGTAACGACAATTGACCAAACTACATTTGCTGCAGGTGCATTTTTGCAAACAGCTCTTATGCCTTCGACTGAAGCATTTAAGGGAGTCACAACTGGGACAAGAACATGAACTATGAGTAGACTGCAACGGAGACTTTTTATATTTTAGTCTGGTTTCCATATTAACAAAATTATTAAAATAACTCGATTATTACACGTGCCGGTTCTTCTTATTAAAATCTTCTGTGGTCTTTATGACTACGCTCTTCAAACTCACTACTTTCTTTGGACTTAATTTCTTTAACGATAGTCTCCTTTGACTTGTCGCTGCCTCCTTTACTGTTGGACTTACTGTCGGACTTACTGTTGGATGTCTCAACTACACGACATGCGCTATCTTCTGACTTCTGCGCCTTATTCACACCTTTAATTTGTTTCAAACTTGACCTACTTCCTTCTTTATTTACCAGATCACTTTGTTCTTTAGGTATAGTATTACTGAATTTGCTTTCAACTTTATTGCTTGAACTAGCTTTTGATCTTACTTTACTTCCTACTTTGTTATCTAAGTTGCTTAGTTCTTTACGACTTGTGTTAGTTTCACCTTCTGGACTAGTTCTACTCGACTTACTTCGTCTTTCTGGACTAGTTTTACTTGTCTTACTACGATGTCCAGCAAGATTTTGTTCCTTAAGGCTTAACTTACTGTCTTCTTTTTTAATGATCTTACTATTAACTTGATTATTTAGATAACTAGCTTCTTTTGGGCTTGATTTACTTCCTGCATTTTTGCTAAATTCTCGTTCGACTGAAGCATTCAAATCTTTTTCCACACCTGATGTATCAGCGCAAATCTTGGTCTACAAAGAAAAAGTAAATTAAGTTTTAATGGTCCGATTGGTAGGAATTGAACCCACGAGTTTCGTGTTTGCAGGCACGTGATTCGTTGATTCCCAATTTATTCGGGTATCACTTTGATTTTATAGATAGATATAAGTAGGATGTTATTGGGCATTCTGGACCAGCTTCCATTCGTTTGAGCTCACGACGCACCGCGCCGGTTGGCGCGGCTTGTCGTTCACTCAAACTCATTACATCTGTTCCAGAATACCCAATAATATTGATTGATTCTGAATTTTACTTGCGGCAGGAAATGAAATGATGTTAGTAACACAGATAAATACTGAAGTTTAATCGTGATGATCGCATTTCAGTAATGAGGACATCACTGGTAACATATTTCTCCAAAAATGAAATTTGTTAAACAACCTACATCACTAAATCTTGAGAATATTGATGTAGGATCTGAAAAAAATACATATCGTCACGGAAAGCTTTTACCAAACACCATCCGTTGTATAGTTTGCGGACCGTCTAACTGCGGAAAAACAAACTTAGTCCTTGGGTTACTTTTACATCCTAATGGTTTACATTTCCGTAACGTGTACGTTTATTCGAAAACGTTGTATCAACCAAAATACATATTTTTAGAGAAGGTAATGAATCTCGTTCCAGGAATACGTTATTATAAATATCGCGATAACAAAGAAGTCTTAAATCCAAGCTTAGCGTCTCAAAATTCTGTCATTATTTTCGACGATGTTGCCTGTGAAAATCAAAATAACATTCGTGATTACTTTGCCATGGGTAGACATAAAAATATAGACTGTTTTTATTTGAACCAAACTTATAGCAAAGTCCCAAAACAACTGGTTCGCGACAATGCAAATCTACTCATCATATTCAAACAGGATGATATTAACTTACGTCATATTTATGATGAACATGTGAACACTGATATGCCTTGGCATCAATTTCGCGAACTTTGTTCACAAGTTTGGAAAGATACATTTAGCTATTTAGTGATTAATAAAGACTGTCAAAGAAATAACGGATGCTACAGAATGAAATTCGACACCTTTATTACTTTCGACGAGTGAGATACATAAATGCCGTTTTTTTTAAATCAGAAGCCACTTTCTTATCTTCTTTATATGCGAGTAGTTGTAAAATAAGAAAAAATGTGTGATGAAAAATCAATTAAACAACAAATAATTAAGTCTGCTGAGGCTGTTAAAAAGAAGGTTCAAAACATGAAAAATACTAAAATGGATTCTGAGTTGGCATTAGAAACTATGTTCAAACCAGTAACAGATCCACTTAAACAGCTAACGAGAACCCCGTATCAAGAACAGTTAAGTAATGAAGATGTTGATTCGCTTGAACATTTAGCACGACAGTCTACACCTACGAAGAAACGAAAATTTTCTGAAATTAGCTCTTCAAGGGAATCACTCCAAGAGGTATCGAATGCTAGTAACAGCGATGATAACATAAGTGACTCTGAACTGAATCAAAGTCTTAGAAATAACATGAGTGACATATTTTTTGAAACAAATTCGGATGGTGCTTCAACACCAAATGCAAAGTCTTTATCGTCATGGTCTTTATCATCAGAAGTATTCAAAGATGTACCTTATGGAATTAGATTGGAAAATGGAAAACCTATGATAGGATCAGCACCGCTCTCCATAACTAATGATGCATTTGAAATAGCAGGTCATTCGTATGTCAAAACTAATGGACTCAGTGAATTACTTTACAAAAAAAATCCTGATCTAAACATTATCACTGAAGATGATAAAAGGAATTATAAATTTATACTAATAAGCACAAACGCTCATCGACGTAAATATGATCCCAATCAACCAATCAATAGCAACAGAGGATTTAAGTATTTACAAATTGTAAAACCCTTATTATGTTCCGCCAATGTTTCCAAAGGAAAGGGTTTATCATTGCTTAAAAAAGTTGATAACAAAGTAGATTACATTTTTTGGAATGATCCAAACGAATTAGTTGAAACATTGAAATTATTAATAGCTTCGAAAGATGCCGGTAATACTGGCTTAGATGATGAAATTGTATCAGTTTTAACAGAACTGAAAAAACGTGGTGTGATATAAAATGAATAAATACTTATGTAATCTATATTTTATTTTATTTCTACTCTAACCTTCACACTATTTACAAGATGAATATAGATAAATTTGGACATCATGTTCATAAAAGACTGCGTGTGTCAGATCCATTAAATTTGGTTCCTATAAACACAGGGCTAAGTAAAAATGAGTCAGGAGTTTACGACTTAAAACAATGTATATTGAGAGGATTACCGTTAGCTGTAGCAGCAGATGAAGCTGTTAGCAAGGAGTATGTAGAAAAAAACAATAAATTATATTGTAAAAAACAAGATTTCATTAATGAACTTAAAAGTATAAAAACTCAAATACAACTGCTACAGAAACAGTTAGATGAGAAGTGTTCAAAGGTAGAAGCGAGTAATATTATTAAAGATCATATAGTAGCACTCAGAGACTCATCGAAACCAGCATGAGCAAACAATCTGTTGTAAATGAAATCCATAAAGCAGCTAGAAGAAATTTCCCACGTCGTTCTGTTATTTTAAAAGGGATTGATGATTTATGGCAAGCCGATTTGATTGATATGCAAAACTATCAGAAGGTTAACAAAGGATTCAAATTTATTTTAGTAGTCATCGATGCTTTTTCTAAATACGCATGGATCGCTCCATTAAAGAATAAAACAAAAACTGAGGTGTCTCTAGCGTTTGATAAGGTTTTACAAGAAGGCCGATCACCTGCTAATTTACAAACCGACAAGGGTACCGAATTTCACAATGACGTTTTTCAGAAGCTTACGAACCGATGGAAAATAAATCATTATTCAACTTATTCAACAAAAAAAGCGTCTATAGTAGAAAGATTAATAAGAACTTTGAAGAGCAAGTTGTTTAAACATTTTAGCTTGTTTGGAAATTATAAGTGGATTGGAGAACCTTTATGTGATATAGTTAAGAGCTATAATAATACTATGCATCGCACTACAAAACATATGCCGTCTGAAATAAACAAGTTAAATGAATCACTCGTTGCATGTAATATAAACAAATCACAACCTTCCTTACCTGCAAAGAAAATTAAATTTCGTGTTGGAGACTTTGTCCGTATCAGCAAGCACAAAGGAGATTTTCAAAAAGGATATACACCAAACTGGTCTACCGAATTATTCACTGTTGTAAAAGTAATAAAATCTATACCCACAACATATTACATACGAGATCAACATTGTATACCAATAAAAGGTTGTTTTTACGAACACGAACTGCAAAAAACTAGCTGTCCCAATATTTATTTAGTTGAGAAGGTAATTAAAAAAAAGGGAAACAAATATCTTGTTAAATGGCTCGGCTTAGGTCAAGAGGAAAATAGTTGGATTAATAAAAGTGCTATAATAAAGCATTGAAGTATATTACTACAGATTAGTTAACTTATTTTTCATTACATCGTTAGTTATGAAAGGGAAAGGACTTCTCAATACTTTAATCAATAATTTACCAATAGAGTTACACTTACCAGGCTACAACTACTGCGGTCCAGGTACTCGATTACAAGAACGTTTGCAAAGAGGCGATAAAGGCATAAACCCTTTGGACAGCGCTTGTATGCTGCACGACATAGCTTATTCAAAGTATTCAAGTTTAGAAGATCGGCATAAGGCTGACTTAGAGCTAAGAAAGATGGCAAAGCAACGATTAAAATCAGAAGATGCTAGCAGAGGTGAAAAAGTTGCATCATGGTTGGTGAATAAAGTAATGAAAACAAAAATTAAATCGGGTGCTGGAATTAAATCATTCAAAACTTCTATGGCTAAATTAAAATCGCATCTGAAAAAAAAGAAACCTAAAAATATTCAAGATGCTATTCAGTTTGCATACTTAGCAGCAAAAAAAATATTTCATAAGAAAAATAATATGAAGCTGCCAAGAATTATTCCCATCCCTAAAACTGGAGGAATACTTCCACTCATTCCTATTTTTGCTGGTCTATCAGCATTGGGTTCTTTAGCTGGAGGTATTGGTGGAATAGCAAAAGCAGTTAATGATTACAAGTCAGCCCAAAAAAATCTTTCTGAATCCGTGCGTCACAATAAAATGATGGAATCGATCTCCTTAGGCAAAGGTTTATACATCAAACCATACAAGACAGGTAAGGGATTGTGCGTACATTCTTCAAAAAACTAGTTAAAAGGTTACCCAGACGAGCACTGAGTAATATAGATTTAATATATTATACTCGGGACATCCCATACTTTCGAGGTGTCTATATGAGAGACACTTTACCAAGCAAATCAAATAACATCGAGTGCGCTATCCTGAATCTAGATAATTCAATAAATCCGGGAACTCACTGGGTAGCCTACATTAAGATAAATAATTACAGCGTGTACTTTGATAGTTATGGTTTAAAACCACCTGTAGAATTAATCAAGTACTTAACAAAAAACACTAACGTTTATTATAGTTATATGAACTATCAACAAAACAACACCTATAATTGCGGTCATTTATGCATAAAATTTTTAAAAACATTCTGGTTGAAACATTTATATTAAGAAATCATAAACTATTCTCACCATTATTACGATGTCATTCACGCTATCAATAACCGGTTGTAAACCAGCTTTGTCAACATTTTATTCGCCGGCTCTGCAGCTTGATGGTGAATATGAATGTGGGCTGATCTTTTTTTCGACGTTTAATTCGATTCCTAACATAGAATGCTACAACAACAAATTTCATTATGGCGACAACGAAATGATTGAAATACCCGAAGGATCATACGAGCTATTAGATATAAATGACTTTTTAAAAACAAATTTAGTAGACTGTACGTTTAATTTGATATGTAACAATAACACTTTGAGCACAAAAATAATTTGTTCAAAAGATATTCATTTTGAGAAATCCGGTTCAATCGGAAGGATATTGGGTTTTGGAAATCAGACTCTTAAAGCTAATATATTACATGAGTCTCTCTTCCCTGTAAACATTCTACCAACAACCATCGTTCGAATAGAATGTGATATCGTGAGCGGATCGTACATAAATGGGAAGCCTAGCCATATAATTTACGAATTTGCACCTAATGTACCGCCAGGGTACAGGATTATAGAAATCCCAAAAAATTTGATATATTTCCCAGTAAATCAAAATACAGTTAGCGAGATTAATATAAGGATTTTGGATGCAAATAACAACCTTATAAATCTACGACAAGAAGAACTACAGTTATATTTACACCTAAGACGAAAATGATAGATTTCATAAATAAAACATTGGTACCCGAAACCAAAGATCTCAGTACAACACATCCACCGCAACAGAAACCACCTGCTAAAAAGAAAAAACTGACTAAGGAAAATAAACAATTTCTCAGATACTTAAAAGTCATAAAATGAATATCTTAAATATCTTGGATTCTTTCGCCTACGACAACAGCATTGAAAGCTACCAAATCCATTCGTATAAGCCCTACATTAATAGTTTTAACAAAAACGATGAAATACGCATTCCCATCAATCAACAAGACTTATACGTCTTACCGTCACAGAGTACACTATACATCGAAGGTTCTATCACAGTGCACCGTCCAAATGGCGATAAAAAAGAGAGAGTGAGTAATATTGAGTTGGTGAATAATGCAGCGCTTTTTCTTTTCCAAGACATTCGATATGAACTAAATGGCGTAGAAATTGATAGGATAAAAAATGCTGGGATCACAACTACTATTAAATCATTGCTCTCGATGAATGAAAATGAATCAAAAATGTCACGGCTATGGGGGTGGGACATTGATGGAATAAAAAATACTACTGGTAATTTTTCCGCCTGTATCCCATTGAATAAAGTTTTAGGTTTCGCTGAAGATTATAATAAAATAATAATGAACTGTAAACATGAGCTGGTTCTTTTGCGTAGTAATACAAACCTTAATTCTATTAAATTAACCACTAATGAAGTGTTAGATGACATAACCATTAACAAAATTGTATGGAGAGTACCGCATATAAAAGTATCTGATCGTGAAAGAGTTAACTTGCTGAGATGTTTGGAGAAAGATAGACCTATCAGTTTAGCATTTAGGAATTGGGATCTCTATGAATACCCTCTTTTACCACAGACTACAAAACATACTTGGTCTATAAAAACCACATCTCAATTAGAGAAACCACGTTATGTGATTATTGGTTTACAAACTAATCGGAAAAGTTTAGGTATGAAAGACATGTCTCACTTTGATCATTGTTATGTACGTGATGTCAAGGTTTTTTTAAATTCAACTTACTTTCCATATGAAAGTCTCAATATTAAGTTTACTGAAGAAAGGTATATGATATTATATGAGCAGTACGCTAGATTCCAACAGTCTTACTATGGACGTCGGTGTGAGCCGTTGTTAAATCTGAAGGATTTCAAAGATAAAGCACCATTATTTGTAATAGATTGCTGCAGGCAAAATGAGACCCTGAAGACAGGTCCCATTGATGTTAGAGTAGAAATAGAGAGTGATTTAGAAATACCAGATCAAACTTCTGCTTACTGCCTCATACTAAACGATTGTGTAATCGAATATAAACCACTTTCTAACATCGTTAAAAAAATAACATGAATTCTGAACATATTTTTGTAGATTTACAAGGATTTAGAGATTATAAAAATAATTTTATTATTAAAGAGTTTGCTCTCGCTACTAAAGAATTTACTATGGTCTACTTGGTAAAACCTCCTTATCCATTTTCTACTTTATCAGATAGCGAAAAAAAGCAAGTTGTTTGGTTGGAAAAGAATAGAGGAATTTATTGGCGTGAAGGTTTTATTGACTACCGCGAATTTCATAGGTTAATTTATAGTTTATTGAGGAATAAGAAAATTTTTGTAAAAGGTTTAGAAAAAATCATGTGGGTAAATAAACTTTGTGGTGATTGTTGTGTTATTAATATCGAGGAAAATCAATGTCCTAATATAAAATACCTGCATGATAAATATAGTGTATGCAATTTTACGTGTTTTTCTCACCACAAACAATGTGCGTTGAAAAATGTACTATGTGTCAAGAAATGGTTTTATGAAAATAATGTTATAGAATTTATTTAGAATAAGCAAGTATTTATGTAACTTTTTTATTGAAAGTAAGAAATAAATGTAAATGTATTTAAAAAAGAAAACATGTTTTATTTAATTAATTTTTAATTTAAAACGAAATTAATAACTATTGCACATATTTTTAGAAATGTTCTTAACTACGTTTTCCACCATGTCCATTATTTCGTCTACAGGATCTATCACAACATATTGGGCACTTAACACCGCACTTTCACTGTTTGTGTCCTTACACTCATTTAAGTCGAATACTTCTATTTTTATCAACCGATTTCCTCTTCTTGCCGCCTTGCTAACCACATATGATGTAGACGTGGAGTCCTTTGCAACCCGTTTCCTTGAAGTCTTACTTTTCCGCTTCCCCACGTCTGATGGAGCCGGGTTTCGTATTTCTTCGACATCACTATCGAACCCACTCAAAATATTTTGCGCGTAGTAGTAAGGGTCAGTCGGATCAGTCTCGCCTAAAATCTGAAAAAAACAAAAAAAAAAATTATTAAAAATATTCAAACCTATTTCAAACTGTGTAATATAAATTGGATGGAAAAAAATAATGCTTACCGAAATCGACATGTTTTCACGTCTGCTGATCTTCTAGTTGGCTCGAACGATGCAGTAACAATAAATTACTGAACCACCAAATATAAAATGGATTTGTAGATGAGTGTAACTTACCTATTCATACGTTTCGATCGCTCTAGAAAATTAATCCTGTCTCTTTTAATACATATAAGAGTGAGCGAGCTCGAATTCGTAGTCAGCATTATCAATATCGAATGTGTTTGAATCAAGTATGTCATTGCTGACTAAGTAAATAGTAGTCATTGAACCCTTGCGCGCTATGCAACATCGATGCGCCTCCCTTGCTGTTTGCAACATCGCTAACACCTTGACTTGACCTACTTTTGACTGTCTCGTCGGTCTAGTGATGATAGCGTTTGATTTGATACAACCATTCTACAAATTTTGATACACAGTCTGATCCCCGATAGCTGACGTAGCGATTATACTTGGCATCCACTGTACAAACAATATAGTAACCAAACGCTGAGGGCACATGTTGTTGTAGCAGGCTAGTGCTCGCAATGTTAGGGTCTGCTTCACACCCCAGATGACGTTGAAGCATAGTCTCAAAATCAGCATAAATGATAAAGGGTATGTTTTGTTTTCGTTCGTAATTCTTAAATTGAAGAACCGACCCTTGGTTAGGAAGAGCTGTAGCAATACCACCACATGCATGAATGACTAGTTCATTAGATGTTTTAAAAAATAACAGACATGATGAGCAAAAATGCAGTTGCTGATGGTGTTTAGATATTTGGCTTCTAACCAGACGGGGAAGGTTTTTGATCAAACAAAAGTGAGAGCCCTCATCATTCTCGAGAAATAGCAGATGAACGATATTTTTCGCAGTGGAAGACTCTGATCTGTATAGTGGACCTACAACAGTTTTTTTGCCTTGTAAGCCATACACAAAAATAGCGATATCTGGATTATTTTTTTCAAACACCGGGATGTCAGAAAAAGTTACTGGATATGATAAGCCTTGAGTGTTAAAAATATCGCGAAAATCGGGATAAGACGAGACACGATCGGGGTGGCTCTTTGAAGGGAATAGAGCAGCTGTAACACACCAAAGAAAACAATAAGGATCATCATTTTTTATATTCAAACATGCTTTTTTGTTTTTTATAAATTTTGGTAAATCTATAAACGATGACCCACTCAATGGTTGATATTTATTTACATTGATTTCCAAATGAGAGTTACTCAAAAATGTCCAACCGCTATCTCGCTCTTGAAACTCTTCAAGCTTTTTTTTCAATGTATTTATGATTTCTGAAAAAATGGAATTGAAGTTGTGGTTCATGTGTATGGTAATGTTTTTCGTGCCAAACGATTTTAGTTCTTGCAAATCGTTTTTGTACATAAGGAAAAATGAAAAAAGCTCAACATTGACTTTTATGCAAACGTGTTTTTTCAATGAAATATCAATCAGAGATTTTAATTTATTATGGATAGACTCGAAAAAGGTTTCAATTGAGTGCTGACCATCACCGTTAGCCTGTATCTTATAAGTTGCAATACGATTACGGAATGCAGAGGTCAGAACCTCAACATCTTCTGACAAATGATGAGTTGCGACTTTGCTTTTGTGGTCAGTGCTGCGCATATGACCCACCCAACTTTTTGGGTTGACAAGAGTTTTGCAAGTAATGCAATAAGGCATTGTAAATAAAAAGTAGTAAGATTGACCAGGAAACAGATAATTAAAATTTAGGTTTTAGACACAAAAATAAATAGGTAAGTAGCAAAATAATATGTTTATTATAAATTAAAGGAATTTTATTTTATATTTATCTTATCACTAAAAAAACTCGCCTCACTATTATCATACAGTGAATAAACTTGTTTAATAAATTTCTGTAATACGTCCCAGTGCGGTGTGTCCGTATCAGTCTGCAATTTTATTACCATCAACGCTTTTTTCCACCTCTCTTGAACGTTGGTACTTGCAGCATCGGTAGTGTTGTAGACCTTCAATTCTATATAGAATTCTCCTTCCGTCGTTGCTGTCCGACGAACGTGACCATTGGCGACCCGCGTCACTAGACTCGACCCCAGTTGGTGCTGCTCGGGAGTCGCTTTAGCGACCTTCTCTGCGTCTCGCAAAATCCCGAAAAGATCTCCCACCGTCTTTTTCTTTAAGGTGCTTGCAGACCTGTAAAAGTGAACAATATATTTTAAAACATAAGTACCTTCATAAACTTATACCTATATTCCGATTGGGTAGGCTATCTATAGGAGATACACATACATTGAACGAGTATGAAGTGGATGATAGTTTAATATGAAGGGTACATATCTACTTTTGATCTATCCCATATATGTCATTCTTAATAAGCAAATATCCCAAGTGATTCTTAATAAGCATATCTTACATGGAAAACAAAAATACTACGCGAAGCGGGTATCGAACCCACGACTAGTAAGATGCAAAGTAAACAGTCGACAGCATGTTAACCTTTACGAGTACATGCCTGCAATGTAATCAACGATTCAATGACTCAGCGGTGTGCTAGAGTCAAATGACGCGACAACGTAACAACGAATAATATAACGAGACTAATTCTATTCCAGTAAACTTTTCCCTGGATGTAAACATTTACCGTAACGATCAATGTTAAGCCGGGTCCGCTGCGCCATGTTACGCGTGTTACAAAAAATGTAACACGTTATTAAAACAAAAATGGGGAGTGGTATTAACACTTTACGTGTTACGTAACGTAACGTTATATAACAAGTACCTAACGTGTTATACCATGTCCCACTTTTATTATATTTAAGTGTTACGTTTTTTGTAACACGCGTAACATGGTGCAGCGGCCCCGGCTTTAGGCTATAGAAAATAAGGTTTAAGGGTCAAACCTATGGTTTGAATTATTAAGACGAATAAACAACTTTTAGTTATGAAACAAACAAATAAACAGTTGTTATCTCTTTCAATGTTCCAAGATTTTCATCAACAGCTTGATTACATCGAGGGAATCGTCATTTGAAACGATGTGTAAAGTGTACAATCATTTATAATAAACTATAGATGTATTGTATTCTTACCTAACTGTCTCCTCAACGTAGCTCGATGCTTTGCGTTTGGAGCTGGTTGGAGTCTTTTGCTTCTTACTCGACTGCACAGCAATAGGTACACCAGAGAATTCAAACTCGGAGTCAGACCTGAAATAATAATAACATAGTTTTATACCAGTCTTATACATTTAACCTAAACGATTTATACACCGTATTGTAATTACTATACTAGATAAATGTAGTGACTGGAACATATTTTTTAGACATAGTTCGGGACATAGTTTTCATATAGGGACTAATACGGTTTAGTCAGTGGAACACGTAAAAAAAAAAATTAGGATGTAAATAAATATACTTACTAACATTTTGATACCGATGGAGTGACTGGTAGCGAGGAAGTCGTAGATAATTACACCACACGGAGACTGTACTGAACAGCGTTATCACGTTATCGGAAGTGATGAGAATTTTAGATAAATCAGGGTGTTATAGGTTTATATCCTAAATGTGTATGTTGTTTTTTTATTACAAGTACTGTAATGAAGTAAATGCGAAAATCGCCTTTATTTATAGGTGTATGAATATAGGTGATTGTTGATAAAAGTAATACATATTACTTTTTAGTATCGAACACCCAAAATTTTTGCTTTGCCTTCAAAAGTAGGTACTTAACCAAATCATCTTGACCGGTAGCAAGGTCAAGCCTATATGTTATTCTCATAATGTCAGCACTATTTAATAGCTCAAGTTAATGTGGCTGGTTGCCATTGCAACATAATGTGACCAATATATCGATTATTGTAGGTAAGATGTTTCGCAATCAGAAGCTTGCAACGGATCCAATAACGTTAACGTAGCAAATTCGTAGGTTTCATACCTAGGTAGGAGTAAATAGTCCTAGATACACATGTTGCAATTTACTTTAGATTTTCTTGATCTTAATCAGATAATGTTCGAATTGGGTGAATATTTCACTATAGCAGAAGAAAATAAACTGTTATTTCCAGTTACCAGAAATCGGATGATGAGCTAAATAGGAAATTATAATTAATTCCTCTAGCTTATCCATAGAAAACATCGTATGATATCGATGAAATTACTATATAAATGTATTTCAGGATAAATAATACTTATCTAGGTATTCTTTATAAAGCATTTGGTAGACTCCACAATATTATGTGAAAGTCAAACATTAGGTATTAATGATACCTACAGCTAAATATTTTGATGCAACGAGTTTTTTCCGTGTGGATCTTAGACTAGAGTATAGCTAGTATAGTCAACCTTTGGTTATCTCTTATGTAGGTGATACATTAAAATATTATGACCCCTATAAATTCTTTATTTATGGGTTATGTAAAATTTACTGTATTTATTTTACTGTATGTTACAGATAAATTTAGATAGAAAATGAACGAGAACTGATGTTAGAAAACTGTTGAAAAAATATAAAACTATCTGCATAGGTTCAGTTACGTATAATGGGATGAGAATAATATCTTCAAGTTTCAATTAAAAAAAGACAAAATGCTGTCGGTCGTATTTACAAAATCATGATTTCTTAAAATACTTTAACATCAAGTCTTAAAAAAATAATAACATGGAAAATGCTTTATTACCGGAATACCTTTAAGGAATGTTCAAAGGAACCAACTTTTATAAATAAAACTGTACTTTTTGACAACATATTTTTTCTTACACCGTGTATACTTCGTATCAAATTTATAACTCCTGCGTCAACAGCTAAAGGTTGACAATCCCTGCCAGCCACCTATCATATTCGCATTCGCGTTAACTAAAGTGACACGTTAGTAGGAAATAGATTTCCATTAATGAAAGTATACTTTTATGTGTCAGTGATATTATCATTAATTCACGATTTTACTTAAGTATACCCAAGGATTCAAGTAACTGTAGAAGTACATTTTTCCTACTGTGCAATGTTTTGTGTTTTCCGTAGTGAACGATAAACAGGAGACTTCAATCTGATCACTAACATTTTTGTGGGAAAAGTAAGGTATTCTTTGTGCCGACCATAAAATATGCCTAAAATACAAGTATTTCCTGGTTCTGCCAATCACCCAGTATTTGTGTCACATGAAAAGGATCACAAAATTTTGTTGTGTTGGAATCACCTTTTTTACAATGGGAGACGTCAATCTGACCATAAAATACAGTTAAGACGAAAATGTTTTGTGTCACTGTTGCGCAAGAAGGTTCATCACATGAAGTCAATCTGATCACAAAGTAATTTGTGGTGCTGAATCTTTCTAACAGTGGGAGCCGTCAATCTGACCACAAAATATGATTAAGTTGAAATTGTACTTTTATGTTATTGTATGAAGGGCCATCACGGGAAGTCAATCTGATAACAAAATTTGTGGTGTTGTACCTTGTTCATGTGGGAGACGTCAATCTGACTACAAAACAAACTGGGTTGAAAAAGCAAAGTTTTGTGTCACTGTTATGAAAAGTAGACACCAGTGGTGTTAAACTCATTCAGTGGGAGAAGCCAATCTGGTCACAAAACTATGACTGGGTAAATACAAGTATCACTTGGAATATTTCATGTCATTGTCTTAATGAGGAAACCTAACCGATACCGCAAATAATGTGTGCTGTTTTATCTAGTATATTACGAAACTGCACAAAACATAGCTAGTGGGTAAATACAATTCAGTTGAGCTTGGGGATCCTTTATTTAATTCAACTCAGTGACTATGCGGACCTATCTCCACCAAGATGATGGTGAGTTGCATTCACTCAAGCTTCCTAGTGTCATTCGTTTTCATTGATGGAATTTATCATAAACTGTGTAGGTTGCTCGTAAAATTATTGAAACTATAAATTAGAATCACTCGATGTTATTGGGTATTCTGGAATAGCTGTAATGAGTTTGAGAGAGCGACAAGCCGCGCCAACCGGCGCGGTGCGTCGTGAGCTCAAACGAATGGAAGCTGGTCCAGAATGCCCAATAACATCCTACTGATATAAGTACAGAATATTTCTTATTGTACATAGAAATTACAGTAACAGAATTATATTAAAATATAGTACATTGGGGGCCTTATAACTAAAGGTAATTTCTTCCAGGTGTATTTAACGTCTGAAGCTTTGTGCCTGATTATTTTAACGCCTGAAGCTTTGTGCGAACAGGATCTATGATTGTCTCGACGATTCATTTGGAAATTATAACGTTTACTGCTTTAGCTGTACATATTTTGCTCAATATTAAATGTTAATTATCTATTATGTAATGCCTGGACAAGAAGCCGGTCAGTGGGCAGACCAGCGGCTTGATGCATGTTCGGACGATGTCGTTGAGTCGGCGGAGGTTCCGTGGATGCGGCTGGCAAGAGATCAAGAGAGATGACATTTTGGGGAAAAGGCCTAACCTTAGTTAGCACTTGGCAGCGCTGCGGTGGGCTGAAAATTATGCTGATGAATGCCTTTACCTCGTTCCGATATTATCATCATCCTTTGCTCGCTGTATACCTATAACGCAGTGTGTCTAAGTCCAGTTATAAGTGTACAGCGAGCAAGGAGGAATAATGCATATCTCGCTCTTGAACCAATACTCAATGAACCTAAGTCTCTTCTTCTTCTTCAGGCTATAGATATTAGTCCACTGCTGGACATAGCCCTCCTCTAATGAGCGCAAGGTTGTGCCATCATTAGGGGTTAATGCCCTAAGTCTCACTAAGCCTTTATCGCTATTGAACCAAAAAGCAATTACCTAAGTCACAATACGCCCACATCTCGTTTGCTCTAGGCATAGCGACATCGGCCCTCTTCGCTATAGGCCTACAGCCAGAAAAGGATCATCATCATCATAATCATCGTATGAGTATTGGGCAATTTAGCGAAAGGGAAATAGTAAAATGTTTATTACGTACTTTGCATTGAGTTCTTTCACACACACCACATCCCAGTTTACTTTTCTTTCTTGCCCCAGATGACTCCTGCAACACGTTACAATAACAACTAGAAATTCATAGTTCCTTCCTGTATTCAATACTTAATTAGGAACTTGTGGTCGCTTGACAAATTGAGCTATAAGTAAGGCTCATTGTTAAAAAAAATATTGATTGTAGATAAATTTTACATGATATTTTTTCTATCAAAACTAACTTGACTTCTGTCACGTCGACAATGACGCTTTTTGTTATTTTACAGGCCACTGACCTCGTTTTGTAAGTGGGTGGAACTTGGTTTTTTAGTCCATAATAATCTTCATCGTTTTATTGAATAAGTAAGTTTTTATAAGTAAAAATATTCACATTTTACTTAAATTTCATGAAATTACATTAAATTTCAGATTGGATTGGTAAATTGTAAAGATTTTGATTTAAAATGCGTGAGTTTCGATGAAAGACATATCAAGATTGTTTACATTTTTTTAAGTACTACCTACCTAAACAAATGGACCATAGTTTGATAAATACACTACATACAGACTACATAAACTCACGCCTGTATCCTGGAGGGTTAGACAGAGACCAGGGTTTGCCATTTGCCACGATCCCGAGAGACCTCTTACAGGGTGTAGCAGAAATGATGATAGCGTTATTTTAAATTTTACCACTTCCAACGTACATTGGCCCTTGCATCTACGCAATGACATGATTTATGCAGCGTCCAGTGGCATCTTCACTCACACTAGATGGGTGAAGAGAGTCGATGGCAGAAGAGGTGCTGTAGTGCCTGGGAAATGGTTTTAGACGGTGTTGGCTTGCGCAGCACCTATACCATCCGACACTTAGTCGGCCTAGCCTACAGGAAATACTAGTCAATACTTGCGAAGCCAATCAAGTCGCGGGCATCCTCACGATGTTTTCCTTCACAGTTCGCGTGTGGTACTGCGACTACAAATTCGCAAATGTACGTAACTTTGAAATTAAACACAGTCATTGGAACATGCCCACATCGGGAATCGGACATGGGTCTCTCGCTTGCGAGTCCATTGTTCTACCCGCTGAGCTACTACCGTTTCCAACGTACAGAAGTGTAATTATTTTAATTTATCATACTAATGTATATTAGCTGCTGGAAGACATTTAGTGAGACTACCACAGGACCGAATGAGTTGGCGTGAAAGAGAAAACTTCTATGCCCAACCGTGGTCTTTGATTATGTACAGATTAGATGGATACGAATTGAATTGATTTATGGCGATGGATGGACATGGACACCGTTAAGCGAAGCTTCGGGAGTAAGCTGTCCTACAGTCACGTTAGTCATGAGGCTTCAATGACAAAGTAGAAGACTAAATGACTAAGTAAAGCAATAACTTCACACATCAAAACCACTTGACCTGGCCCTAGAGTCTGATACTTACATAGTGTTTCAATAGAATGATACAGGCACGACAATGGTTATTTGCCTTAATTTGGCAGTCCACAAAGCAATAGTAGTACAATGTAATCCGCTATTTGACACGTATGAAATTTGACGCGATAAATGAATATTTCCTATAGTATTAATAAACCGAAATATATTGATTTTGCTAAGTAAGTATGCAGGATGGCTGCAAAATTTGCAAAGTAAAAAAATTTTTTCCTCGTTTTATTCGTAACGGCGAAAACGCTATCCGCCATCTTGAAAGCAACTAAAGTATGTAAACAAGCATCTTTCAGCCAGACTTACATCAAAGTGATCTTCACATAAATACACCCGAGTTTCAATTGATAAAGAGTCGGGGTCTCTTTTGGCAAGTTTAAGCCACGTTTTTCGAATGTTAATTTCACTGGGTACACGAATCCACAACTTCCCAATTTTTCTTCAAATTTTGCTGTTTAGGAAAATAAAGTTTTAAATTACATATATTTTTATGTTGCTTTTAGGTCCTCAAAAAATATACTAAAATATTTTTTGGTGTAATGGAAGAGTTATTTACCGTTTAAGACTTACTTGAAAAGAGAGTCAAATAGCGGATTCTAGGGGTAGGTATAACCCGCGCAAATTAAATCTCTCGCGTTAAAGATCGAATCGCGCAAGGCGCCGAATTAAGTAGCACGGGTTTTGAGATTGGTTACTAGACTACCGATAGTGTGAATGAAACGACCATTACCGGACTCAATACCCCCCCCCCCCATTTTATGCTACTATTAAGAAAGCTCTGTATTCATTGAAAAATAAAACAAAAACGACAATATTTAAATACTTTTAATTCATAATTAAAGTTATCGTTGCGCTACAGGTAAAAAAAAGTAATCAAATCGTTATTATTTCGAGAAAAATATGAACACTAGGTAATCGATTTGTGAAGGCCGCGAAATTATTAAATTCTTTTATTAATATTGCGAAAAATATTTTATTTACAAATAAAAAAGAACTATCAAACTCAATTGGCACGGAAACAAAAACTAGAAATTAGTGTAAATTCGAAAAATTCGTATTGAAAAGTCCCACATTGCTTAATGTTATTTGTTCGACATTTTGCGCTTACTGTAAAGACAAAGCAATATTTTTACGAGTACCTCTATAAGTATTGTTATTTTACATGAGATTATTATATACAAGTCGTTATCGTTAACTATATAAAACTGGCTACACTAAACAAGGCACCAGAGTGAGGTCGGTGGAGGTCAAATACCTGAAACAAAAAAAAACTTCCGTTAATTTTCCTCAAGTGAAATAAACTTGAATATTCTCTGCAGATTGTTTCGCAATAGTCCAGTGGCACGTAAGAGGATTCTTCGTCATTTACTGCTAATGCTCTAATGTCTGTTAGCTTTTAGAATATACCTCGGCTGCTATCGGATAGAATTGGATATAGTGGTGTAATAGAAATATCGGAACAAATTTATTTTAAAAATAGTGAAAAAATAACTTTTAAAAATAGTGAAAAAAAAATCTTATACAGAGCAGGAAGTAGTATTACACTCGTGTGCTTTCGGCGAAAACCGAAGCCTACTCTAGAGCCCGAGGTACATTCTTAAAGCTAACAGACTATTTATTTTATTTTATTCTAGATCTCAAACAGTTGTACAACAAACATTAGCGTAACTTATCAATAGTAATAAAGTTCAGTATCATCAAGTACAACCAGCAGCATTTTATACATTTTAGTCCAGTGAAACGTAAGAGGCTTATTCATACATTCGTCATTTACTGCAGTAGAATTTATTTTATTTTTACAACAAACATTACCGTAACTTATCATTAATATTAAGGTTCATTATCATCATGTGCAACCAGCAGCATTTTATACATTTTCTATGCTTGAATGGATCACATTACTTTGTTTCATCCCTTCGGCGGTTAAAATTACCGGAGTTTAGAAACCAGTTTCCTAAAAGGATGTTGTTATCCTTCGACTTAACTGGTTTCCTAAGTAATATCGTTCGTTATCGTTATCAACCCTTGTATGACCCCACTACTGGGGCACGGGTCTCTTTCTGCATCGCAGGAAGGTTTGGCCATACTCCACCACGGGGCCCAAGTCCGGGTTGGTGGAGGATTGTAAGACAGTTCGGTGTCGATTTCGGAAGTTATCAAGGCGCCCGTAGGGCCTCTGACATGGCTTAACGACTGCCATTGCATAAAAGCCCGCACCAACGTGCCTTGCGAAGCACGAAAGCGCTCGGAAAATGCCACTAGCGGTAGTCACGGGACGGTCACCTGACCGCGCCTCTTGTTGCTTAACTCAAGTGATTGATTCCAATCACTCGGTTCGCCTAGGCCACGAGCGTTCCCTAAGTAATAAATTGACTTTATTACTTAGGATCGAACACGTTGACGCGATTAAGTGGGCTTGGTACGAGTATATGCGGCGGCTAAATATAGGCAAATATATTGATTGAGAGGTACTTACATATTATTTAATATATTACGAATATCGATTTCACACATCAGTGCTCCAAACTATCGCATTTGTACCCAACGCACAAGATGGACAATTCTGTAAAACAAAAGAAATAAATCGTTAGACAGTGAGTCTAGGCATTTTGAATACAACATTCGGAATACAACGACACTTACAACTATACTTTCTATTGCGTTCGCCAACTGCTCTTCCATTATTTTAACATCGCTGTGGTCCAGAACTTCCTGTAATATGAGAAAGTTATTGTTAATTTCATGTGAAACGGCTTTCGAAACTCCATAGTTTGCCTTTTTTTTTGTTTCCACAACGATTTATTCGTATTCAATCCTTGCAATCATTTCTATTTCTAAATGTATAAAGGTTGATAAGCTACAGACGTTTGTAAGAGTAGATTTAACAACCGCTTTTGCAAAACGCTACATATAGTTAGGGACGCGAGTTGTATAGTATAAGGGACGGGAAAGATTAAAGATTGCGATCAAAAGATTCAGATTTCTATTTCGGAATAATATACTCGATGAGGCATGAGTAAAAATTTACCCACAAATCCGAACAACTCTTAACTCAAAACCAACCCCCAAATATAAATAAAATATTACTTGTGAATGTGACCTTCTCAGTTTTCAAGGTCAGGGTTGAGGAGCTTAAAAGTTGTTTGTTTTGATGAACTTCTACTCATCACCCCCAGTAACTCCCTCAAGTTTCAGAGGAACTTTATAAAACATAAAAACACAACACGTTTGTAAAAACATTTTTTTACAAACGTAAAAAAATAAAACTAATGACGAACCTCCTGACAAGTCTTGACGCAGTCCGAGATTTCGGGCAGCGCGGCGCAGAGGCGCGCTGCTGCGCACGCGCAGGATACGCTGGCCAATCGCGAGGCGCCGTTTAGGACGCCCGCGTTGCCCTCCAATCGGAGCGAGGCGAAGTCGCCGCATGCGGCATGGGGTGACGTGTAATTGGGCACCGTGTACGTCATAGACGAAACTGTGCGCTGCCACTCCTGGAAGTTACATTTGAGTGTGATAGGTTTATTTTTCATAACCATATCACATTCAAATTCTCGTTGTAATCTATTCATTTGCTCTTATCCGAACTTTGACGTCACTTGCTTGGTGAGTCAAAAGAGCCAGCATCAAACTTTAAGTAGGTATTGAGGGTAAACTACTGTATTTCCCCCTTGATGAAACATTTAAACTGGATTGTAAAAGCGAGGTAACAGTACGTATTCTATGAACTCTGAACGCTCAGCTAAACCTAATTAAGACTTCTATTCTCGATATCTCTGTTAGAAAGTGTCCCTAATTCGTACTCTGATTTGTTTTGGTCTTTTAACAATCTACCTGAATTAGATTACCTAAAGAAAACTGGTGTTAAATCCCATGAAATCCCATCCACGAACCCATGAAAAATTAATATCAATTAGAACACAATGATATTAGCCAAATGTTGTATGTTGCGTTAAAACGTGGTGTCTTAGTCACAAAATGTGTATGAGTGGTTTAATGACAGAAACCATACTGACCTCAGTGTCCGTTTTCGCGTCAGCGTCCCCTATCGATCTCACGAGCTCCTTAGATATGGCCATTAGGAGGTAATTGACGATCTTCGCTTTGGTATCATTAGTCACTTCAGGTTTTGCTTTCGCGGGCACAATTTCCTTGCAGAGTCTCGTCAGGTCATCGTCTACTGTATTATGTATCCTGTCGAATAGGTCTTCTATCAGTTGCCCGACCAAGTGGCTTCGCATTGATGGACAGGAGCATCTGGTGTCCGTGGAGATATAACCCATGCTGTGGTGCATTCTCCCGTAGTCTATCTTCTTTGGTACGGCGGTACAGATTGTATATCCTTCGTCTATGTATTCTGTTCTATCTGGCTTCAGTTCGATCCTTGAATGGTGAAGGGATCTCATAGCTTCGCTTCTCATTTCTTCTAACTCCTCAGTTTTTATTGAAAGCTCGTGGCTCAGAGTCTTGACCTTCTCCTCGCCCTTCCTCTTGCACTGGGCTAAGGCCTTTTGTGTTAAAGCTAGCTGTTTTTCCAGCGATTCGACCTGAGAACATATTTTCATGGCTTCTTATAGCTTCGTCCAAATGTACACCACTGTAGCCATGCAAATTACACCACTCCAAAAACGCGTGAAGTCGAAACACTGCTTTGTGAAGCGGCCCCGAGCGTGAAACCGTGATAAAACATGCAGACATGCAAAGCATTAGACACCAAATAAGCAAAAATATTCTACAGCTACTGACGCCAAATTGTAGACCCAGTTTTTGTTATCACTGAGGAAATTTCAATAGACCCAGTCGATTGAAGTTTTCTCATTGATAACGAAAAAACGAGATAGAACACAAAGTCTTGAGTATCGTCACCTAATGGTGATGATCCGTTCACCAAGTCTTTAACTGATTCTAAGTACCTAATCTAAAAATTATTGGAATCCCATGATATTAGAAAACGACCCATACCCATAAGCGAAGGCACCAAAACACTTACCTCTTCCTTCAATTCAGCGACTGTGGTGTCTAACTCCTGGTTCTCTTTATACGTTCGGCTCAACTCCTTCCTTATACTCTCCAGGTCACCGGTATACGTCGCCTCCATATTTTTCGCTGCTTCCTTGGTCTTCTCCAAATCTTCTTTAGTATACTGGTTGACTCTACGGAGACGGTCCATTTCACTCTGGAAAAATAATATTTTTCATGGTTACGCATGGTTTGAATAATTCCTACAGGAGAATTGCTACCTATTGGTAAATCCGAGAGCTAATGGAAGGTGTGAAATATATATGTGGCCAAAATAACCTTATTTATTTATTGTATGGCGCTCAACATTGAGATACTTTGCATTCAATCATCATTATAATATGTCATAATTATTTGTTTGTAAGAGCTTTAGTTAGAATTTGTTCTTCTTCAAAAACATAGCTGACCTTCCGGTAAGATTTTCGAACCCAAAATATCCTAAGATTATGGGCAGCTGCGATCTTACTATGCCAAACAATTTTTGATAAGCTTTCCAGAACCGTTAGTCTAAAAAAACGAATTACCCTGAACTTCTCATTGAGAACCTGTAAATCCTTAGATGACTTTTTATTCTCGGCCGAGGCATTGCTGATGATCGCAGACAACTGCTCGTTTTCTTGTCGAAGTATCGCTGAGTCTCTTTCCGCCTTTTCTAGGGCTATTCGAGTAGCTGATTCGGAGTCTTCAAGCTCTTTTATTTTTCTTTTGGACTCTCGGCTTTCTCTCTCGGCGCGTTCTAATGCAGTCTGCGCAGCCTCCGATTCTCGTTTGGCTTGTTCTAGTGCTAAAAGGCTGGCCGATCCCATCGCCTCCAGCTCTTCCACCTTGCCCTTGGATTGGCGTAATTTTTCGGCCGCCGTTTGCGCCTCTAACTCGATCGCTTCCATTTTCATCTTCATTAGCTCGCATTTGTTGGATACTTTGCAGACCTGCAGAGAAAATAACCGCTTTTAAATTCACTCAACATCGAAATGAGGCATACCCAAGAAACACGATATACCTAGAAAAGGAAACTAAAATAGAAAACATTAGACGAGAATTGCAAACGCAAAGACAGCGTGTTGAGCGCTACGAGGCATCTGCAAACTTTAAGTGAGATATGATATTCAACCCTTACATCTAAACAAGTCCTAATACTAAACCTGGACAAGCATTTACTGCAGGGGAAGTGACGCTTTTTTAAAGGCAAACCATTAAGGTTCAAGCCGTTCTTCTTCTTAGCGTGTCGATAGCAAAAGAATTTTTATTTAGCTGTTATGTCTCAGGACGAAACGGTCTAATCCGGTCCGTTTGGTGCCCGCGCACCAAATTTTGATCGATTCCAATCGTCTAATTTGTCAAATTCCATACTAATTTGACAGTTACACGATTGGAATCCTTTAGGATGATAATAATGAAGCTGATCCTCGAGTCTGTTCTCTCGACCTTGTTCCTACAGTAGAATAGATTTTATTTACAAACCGATCGATCTTACTCTGTAAGATCGAGTAAGATCGATCGGTTTGTCAGTATGCATCTCCAGATAGAGTGGTTGAGTTTCCGCAGTACATCCCCGTAACCACTTGTGATAATTCACCATAATTCTTACATTCTGACTTGTTAGGATTAGATACCTGATCTTTGAGTCTGCTCTCGCGACCTTGCGCCTCCTCAATTTTGCTCTTGTAGCCAGTCTCCATCTCGGCCCACATGTCGTCTGCTTGCGTCAGCATCTCCAGGTAGGCGCCCTCTCGTTTCTCCAGCTCGGCCACGCGCGCCCTCAGCAGCTGCTGCGCGGCTTGCAGCTCAATGAGCTTGTGCTCTTGATGCGGGTCCGCGGGTTCCTGTGGAACGGGTGTGATTATATAACATAACATTTACACTATTTTTATTTTTACGTAATACAGAGAATAAAGTAAAGAGGTTCGAAATTTCACTGATGCCGGTGAGTCGCCCATTAGCTCAGTTGGATAGAGCGCTGGCACGGATAGCCAGAGGTCGCGGGTTCGAATCCCGGCATGGGTGGAATTTTTAGCCTCTAAATAGGTTTTTTATAACATTTACATACAAGAACATAAATTGCTTCTGGCCCCACACTAGGATACCCTGTGTCGTGGGAACCAGAAACAACGACATCACAAACATGTAAACATCCAAGACCTGGGGTTTTTTTTTCCCAGCCGGGGATCCAACCCGGGACTCCTAGCATGGTAGGCAGATGCGCTACCACTGCGCCACAGAGGCCGCCTTGTGATGAGTATTAGCAAATCATTGTCAAGATAAGATAAGAATATTCTTTATGTAGGTACACCAGAACATATGACAAATTAATAAGCTCGAGCTTACTGCCAAAAAACAGGTGAATAAGGCTGATTGAGTTCACGATTTGTCGGATCTGTTTTTAATTACAGTGAAGTTAAGTCCATATTAACATTAAAAATTAGTGGAACCAACACATCTAGTGGAGTTTAGTTTTATTTCCGGTGAAGACTGTAATACTTTGATTTTTCCAAATGATCACAAAAACATGAAGTAAACCTAGATATCTTTACTTCATGTTTTTGTTCGCTTCCTATGTTGCGTTTGCCAGTGGTCTCCACTCAAGGACTTTTTGAAACAAATCGAACTTCAGTTCTTCGGAATATCCCGCTGCCAGTTCAAGTTACTAATCTTATAGGCTATGTATGTCACCTTAGTTCTTTGTTCTTTTGTCTGATTTACTCCAAGAAAGAGTCATTTCTGATGTAATTCATCGAGGAGACTCCCAGCATTACCCATTCCTGAGCACGCCGAGCGCCTTACTACATAGATACATTACTACTACTGGCACGGATAGCCAGAGGTTGCGGGTTCGAATCCCGGCATGGGTGAAATTTTTAGCCTCTAAATAGGTTTTTACATAGATACATCCAACTACTTTACACAAATGATAGAGTAGGATTATATTAATTGAACCAATCAAGGTCATGATCTAAAGAATCACGCTTGTTTTGCTATTGTCAGCATCGGCTTTGTGTGACCTTGGTTATGAAGTTACCAAACAGCTGCGGGCTCTACGTACATTTTCACGGTCCCTCTCCTGTCGCAGCTTCACCTCCAAACTTTCAATCTGCTTGTTCAAATCTCTCTCCTTGCAGTTGCACTGGGCATCGACAGCGGCCAGTTGTTTCTTGAGGTGGTCGACCTCCATCTGCTGACGTTGTATGCTGTCAGACAATTCCTTCTTGGCGCGTTCCACTTGCACCTCCATTTGTTTCTTCTCAGCCATAAACCTGGAAAAATATGATTTCGGTAAATTTGACTAGAAAAATTTAATTGTTACGAGAGAAAACTAAAGAGATTTGTTGGAACCGTGGCCTCTTACTCTCTTTTTCTCCCTTTCAAAAAAACGCGCGTGAGTTTGTAAATGTATGTATTTTACTTAGATAACATTAAAATGATTTAATCAATGATTATATTATTTGGTTCTTATAATTTGTTTTTTTTTTGACTAACCTGGACGTGAATTGATAACTACTGTTATTTTTTTAGGGCCTATCACTAAAGTTAGAGCGGACTGAAGAACCAAATATTCTTATCTTATAATATTAGAAAATTAGTATCCTATTTGGGTTCGAGTAGTGAGGCCTTACGATGACAAGAAAACATTTCATGGGGTAGACCATACTCGGAATCGATAGAGTATTCCTTCCAGCTGAAACTGTACCCTCATATTTGCATAGAGTACTTACTCGCGAATCTGCTCTTCCATCTGGTGCGCTGCTCCAGCCGTAACCACAATATCGTCGACAGTTGATCGCCGACTTGAGTCCCTCCGTTCCCGCCTTATTTTGGCGATCACTGACTTTATTTCAGGGTTCAGACTCAAAGCTCCCATGCGGTTGGTGAGAGCACGCTGGAATGGTTAAAAGAAAGGTATTATTAGTATTTTATTTGTCTAAATTTTCTTGCTTATTCAAAAGTTTTCATTAATATTTCGATTGTAGATGGGTATCGAATAAAGGAAGCTTTATTGTACAGTATACAGATGAAGGTAGGAACTTAAGTGTCCGGCTGTTGCCGAATCAAAGTTACCTACTGTCTGGCAAGCCAAGCGTTGCAAAGCAACTTGGCTCTAGTTATCCTATCCTTAAGGAATAATGGAGGATTTATTTACCTCGTCTTTTGGTGTCATGCTCCCTCCAATAACTTTCGCCATGTTCCATGCAATGAGTGCTGGTACCGCTTTCTCTAAATCAGCTAGCCTCCTTGTTACATCAGCCTGAAACATTATATTGTTACATTTGTAAATTTATAACCCTAAACTTGGTAAGAATCCCATTCCGCTTACAATTATTCTTGGGATGATTGGGATTACACTTTAGACCGCTTTTTTACACTTGGCCTCATTGCCTGATGGGAAACGAAGACGGGGAAGGTGTTGCGTTGTAGTAATAGGTATACAAAACATAGCATTTCATTATGTCGAAAAAGAATCGAAAGATTCATGGATAGATTTTAGGATCGCAAATGATGAGTAAAATTATTGTAGGTATTTATTTGTTGATGACATGACATTTGATTTATAGCAAATTGTAGCGTGTATACCTCTTTCGCCAGCATAATTTTCTCTTTCCTCTGGAAGTCATCGATGAGACGCTCGGCTTGCGCACGGTTTAATTCTCTCTGCTCTGCCATGTCTCTCAATTGGGCTGTGCACAGTTCATAGTCTACTTCAAGCCTGGAAGAATAAAGTTTGATTTAGAGTAGACATTTGCGGTGACGTTATTTCTGGATTTGCGACCTTAAATGGTTTTCCGCCTTTTTATAATCTTGAGGATAGAGGACAGAATTTACTTACTGCTGCCAATGTAATCGAGTATCATTCTCAATCTCTTCCAATTCACAACATTCTTCTTCGAGCCTCTCGTACCTATCTTGAAGTTCTGAAAGTTGCGATTCGAGTTCCTGCAATGAAATAAATCACCGATTACTTATTTCAGTTACAATATTGTGCTCATAACACCACTATCAATGTATATTTTGGTTACGAGAACATGTACTTGTTTGTAACAGTATAGTCACTTACTTGTACTCGGTTTTCAAGAATGAACTCAGTCTGTAGTCTTTCAGCTAGCTTTGCCTTTTTCACGTCCTGTGCCGCCTCGTAGATCGAGACTTTCCCTTCCAAAAACTTTAGCCTCCTCTCGTAATACTGTTTGTGTTTTTTCCCCAACTTCACACACCTGCACTCCAGGCCTTCCCCGTCATCTTTTACGTTTATGTTACGGTTTCTGCCTTGCCTCTCTAACTTCTCTCTTATGCTATTCAGTCGCTGTATTTCAGTGTTCAGTTCACTGTTCTCAAACGTCTCGTTCACGTCTGTCTGTGTTCCTATGGATTCTGTTTCGACTTCTTCGAATATGCCGCTTTCTTGCAGCACGTTACTCGGTTTTCTCTCATCCCCACAGAGGCTCTCTAATGAATCGCATTTGTAGCCTTTGTTCTGGGAGTAAGGGGATACGGTAGCGATGGCCTTGTGGGTTCGGTTTGATGGAATGTCTGTGTCGAGTTTTGTTGGTTTCACGTCACATGTTCTCTTCGGTTTGATCTGGAAATGAAAATATTGCACGATTGGGGTTTATTGGATTTTGGGTGTTTGTTTTGTTAGAGAATTTTTAGATGGACAGATTGTAGATGCCAATGCCACTGTCAATATTGTTCTTCTATACATGCTCTAAAATGAGGTTAATTTGACTCTCAGTAAGTCAAAATACTTCTTGATGAGTCAATACATATTTAGCTTTATGATAATGGTCTCAGATCATATGATCTGAGATAATAGTTAACTTTATAAAGGTTAACCGGTTTGTGACTAATCATTTATCTCTTCTAGGTTTTCCTTACAATCTACTTTTCCCCACGATATTACACCATCTACATAAATTTAGCTCGTAGAGATCCTAATAGTTGCGAAAACAAAACCAAGAAAAAACACTTCACACACCTGAAACTCGTCTTCGCTCACGGAGCTGCTCAGCGCCTGATAATTGTATAGCATCATCAAGACCTGTTCCAAGCAGCTCCTGTCCTCGTTCGAGCTCGCGTTCAGGATCATGTGCTCCAAGTGTTCCTTCACCGGACTGGGCTGGAAGAATACTTCCGAGTCCATGATGTCGGCAAGCACTTGAGCCTTCACGAAGTCCTCTTTGAAATCTTCGTGGGAAGGCACGGTGAGGTTGCGCCGGGAGTGACAAGGACTGCTCGGAATGTTGGGAGACTTGTACCCGGAGTCCATACGCTTCAGCTCGGGCGAAGCAGAGTCCTTGATGCGGGAGCCGGGTGACACGCAGCCGGAGTCTGAGTCGGTGAGGGTTTCTCTTGCGCCCTGGGGTCGGGGGAAAACATAATTTAGATGTGTAAGTCTAGATGGCCTTGCCCGCATTTTCGCCGATTTAGGCATGTAAATATCCATTCCTATAGCAATGTTTTTTTAGCCTACATTGGACAATGGAAATAACTAAGACTTTTTAATACTACGTCGAAAGCTAACTTAACTCCAGCGATATCATTCCGATATAAAACCTAACAGCAAAGTAGATACTCGGGGCTGCAAGTGATGCAAATTACTTCAGCCAGATGTCGCTGCCTGTAGGTAATACAGAGAATATTGTAAAGAGGTTCGAATTTTCACTTATGCCGGTGAGTCGCCCATTAGCTCAGTTGGAAAGAGCGCTGGCACGGATAGCCAGAGGTCGCGGGTTCAAATTCCGGCATGGGTGGAATTTTTAGCCTCTAAAATAGGTTTTTTAAAATTGTCCTTAGCATGGGTTAGTGCATTAAAAATAATATAACTACGTCGAAAGTTATGTCAAGTCCTTTGCTTTCATTGAAGATGAAGAGAAAACGTTTCTTAACAATCATAAATTGTGGATCTAAGTTGAACAATTTGAAAAAAAAACAAGCTCTAACTTACTAACCTACAGTTAATTTTTTGAAGCACCTAGATTAATACCAAAATTACTTTAAACTCTAAAACGCGTAACTAATTCATACCGCAAAGGAAACATAAAATGTTAACACAATTACATACCTGCATAAATTTTTTTTTATACCTATATGACTATATTTATTTTTAGTACTTAGCTATTCTATTGTAAACATTGCAACAAGAAAATTCAACACGAAACCAACTTCGTAACATCGAAACACACGACACCCTCTAAGGAACTACCGAGATACTCTGCCACATTTTGTTTACTCACAACCGCTCTACATGTGAAGCGGCCCAGAACAAGATGCTAGATAGGTTCTCTGAGCGCAAGCAGAAATAATGGACCGTGAAACAGAATTCTTAGCAATAAATTGAAGAAGAAAATCTACAACATATTGCACACATCGTTGTCTGAGAGATGATGCACCGATGACTTCAGATTTCTTACATTTGCCTATGAATCTATGAAACGCAAAAGCTTAACTCTGCATAATGAATTACTTACGACTGCAAAGAAGCCATATCTTAGATGCGTGGATAGTAAAAATCTGGTATTTTTAAAGAACGGTAAAACAATTTGAGGGCTTTGTAGAGATTGTAGGTACAATCTCTGGCCATTTACCTTCTTCCTTAATTACAGTAGAACTTCTGTGATGCATCCTTGTGCTATTAATTTTGATGTATCGGTGGTATGACTGTGTCTTTGTGCGAATATAAGCGAATAGAAGCGCTCGTGGCCTAGGCGAACCGAGTGATTGGAATTAATCACTTGGTTAAGCAACAACAGGCGCGGTCAGGTACGGGATGGGTGAGCGTCCCGTGACTACCGCTAGTGGCATTTTTCCGAGCGCTTCCGTGCTTTGCAAGGCACGTTAAGCCGTTGGTGCCGGCTGTCATATAATGGCAGTCGTTAAGTCATGTCAGAGGCCTTATGGGCGGCTATGATAGCTTCTGACAGTGAGGCACTGTCTCACAATCCTCCACCAACCCGGACTTGGCCCCCGTGGTGGAGTATGGCCTAACCTTCCTGCGATGCAGGAAGAGACCCGTGCCCCAGGAGTGGGGACATATAAGGGTTACACTATTTTTATTTTTAATGCACTAACCCGTGCTAAGGAACAAATAGGTTTTTAAATATAAGGGTTGATAACGATACCTAACGAATTTATTAGAACGCATTTCGCATGTACAATGCGATCTGCCTGCTTATTAGTTTGTGCAGTGACCGTGGTATGTAATTAATTGGTTATCTAACGAGATACGATCGACGAGAAACTAGGTGTGTAAACAAAACCTACATTAGTATCAAGAGATCTTATCGAAAGCATAACGTGACCAAACATTGATAAATAAAATGTTTAAACAGACCTTGAAAATTCAAGGCAGATCGTCTCGTGGCTTAATTTTTAGCGTTGTCTAGCTGGTAAGTACCTATAGACACATATTTACTGAAAGGTAAAGCTGCTATTTCTGTTATAAATACCACAATTTAGTTCCCTGGCATACCCACGGTCGCTTGCTTATTCTCAGAACTGACTCTACCTTGACATATATGGCAATTACTTTCAGAATTATAACTCTAACTTTTGACCTATGACAGTGTCCTCAGTGTTCTTGCAAATATACATAGTCAATCAAATGCTTACGCAGGATAAAATCTACTAAAAATAATCACTTTATTTCCTTGGCTCCAAAAGCTTAAAGTGGATTTAAAACGCCAGCCAGTACCACGCATCACATTTGGCGTAAAATAATACAATTAAGTACTTTCAGAACTCCCACTTATCACTTATAGCACCGAACACAATGTTCTTGTACAGAACAAATCCTTATCCTACAGAACTTATCACATCTAGATAAGCTGGAGCTTAGGATCAAACTTCAGGATACCGATCTGTGTTCCAACTCGTCCCTATGGCATCACTATTTTCAAAATTTTCTTGTTATTAAAATCAATATGGAAGTATAAAATTACTTTTAAATTGAAACGACACAGCTTATCGATAAAACCGTACAAAATCCGAGTTTCCCGCCGTAGAACGAAGCTACATCTACCTACCTTGTCAGGGTTGGCATCTTCCAGCTCTAGGAGCCGGAACTCCATCAGCTCCAGCTGATCGCGCGCGTCGCGTAGCGCGTCCGTAAGCCGCGTGCACTCCCGCGCAGAAGCCGCCGCGCGCTCCTCGGCTGCGCGGCATTGTGTACACGACTGCGGAATAGTGTGGCCGTGAGCTCGGATCCGATTCGGAACCTTAGAGGGGTGGGGTGGAGAAAAAGTCGCCTTACTCGTAGGTGGTTGTGTAAAAAAGAACTTTAGGTCGGGTGTGATTGTGTACACGACTGCGGAACAGTGTGGCCGTGAGCTCGGATCCGATTCGGGCCTTTCAATAAGTGGGGTGGAGAAAAGTTACCTTTAGTGGTGTCAAAAAGAGCAATAGTAGGGTTGTAAGTTTGATTTGAATAAGGAGCTGGGGTCCGAAAAATGGCTAAAGCAATTTTGATAGTAAACATTGTAAGGTCTTAATTGTACCTCAGCCTGTATGAGTCCAATTAGGAATTTTTAAGGTTGACCGGAGAAAAGTTGGCTTGGATGTATTCTAGGTTGGTAAAGGAGTGTCACCGATGCTGGGTATGAGTTAGGTTATGTTTCTGGGAAGAACACTGAGGGCAAGCAGATGAAACAGTTTGAAATTTTTTGAAAACCTCAGGTTGGATTAGATTTATGGCAACTCAGCAGGCCAGATAAACGAGCAGTTAAGTTACAATGAAACTTTGGTAGATAAAGTTAAAGCAAAACTGGTGCAGGTGCTCAGAATTACTTTGTATCGGGCGCCATAGAACCATATCACTCGTTCTCATAGTACTATTTAAAGTATAACAATGGCAAAATTACAATTATTATAAAAATAACAAGAAAAAAAAAATTTACAATTTGATTAATTTAACACAGTACAATGATAGGTACTTAAAAGTAACCGACAACGTCAAAAAAAAGGAGAGCTGTTACGTAGGTACATTACTACATTGCAAGAGGCAGAGGGCTCTACTGTTTAACATAGGTACATGTGGTACAATGTACCTAGTATTATCTATGTGACAACCTCCAAAACTATGTACACTATAAGTTAAAAAAGTAATGCAATAACAAACAAATAATTTCAATAACAAGTAAAAAATGTTGTCAGATTGCCTGTTATTTTGTTGTAGTAAAACACTAAGGGCGAGAAAAATAGTCGTTGCTTAGCCCAAGTCCGTACTCAAGCTTCCCTAAGCATTACTTCAGGCTAACTTAGCTAAGTATCAAAGTAGACGTTTGCTTACCTAAGCATGTTCTTAACCAATGCTAAGAATTAGTCCGGGTTTTGCGACTTAGAGAGTGCCAAAGTACTGTCTATGATAGACAAATCGATTCTTAAGCAAGTGCTTTCGCTAAGACTTGTTCTTAGAAGCGACTATTTATCTCGCCCTAAGCCATCGTCATCCTACTTAACAGCCATCGTGACGCAAAGATAAAGGCGCCTCGCGTACGAGGTGACAAAATGTCACTCGCCTTAATATTGCAATATCCTATTGTCTTCTGACACACTCTATAGCGTAATAGAGTACAGAGGGTTCACTTGTGCCAAGCAGATCCTATTTCGCAAGGAGTGATGTGGCAAAAAATCAAAGAAACTTAAATAAAAATAACCTACAACCAGACTGCTGAGCAATTACTACTAAGCAGAAGGGACCAATCAAGGTTATTCGCAAATAGTGATATTGTCGAACTTGACACCCACCAGTTTAGCTGTTAATGCTTAGCAGTATGGCTGTTCGTTATTTTTAATCAATCAATCACTATACTTCGAGCTAGCTTCGAGACAAACCAGCAATGGTTCAATGGAGAAGTAGTTAATAAAATTAGGAAGTTACTGCTTTATTTATTTTTTTATGTTTTTGTGTTTCAATGTTTTTTTTTGTGTTATGCAGTTTTCAAACACGACGAATAGATTGATATATTACTTGTCAAAATCTGACTTGCGGTTATGGAGTAATGAGGGAATATCGAACCGGACATACATACATGATGATACATACATGATATATATATATATATACGAGCCAGACAAACTGCCCTCCTTTTGGGCTCCGCCGCAGTCGGGTAAAAACCATCAGCCTTTTTGAACTAAAACTTTCGTAAGTATAGTCTGTTATCTTTTAGAATATACCTCGGGCTATAGAGTAGGCTTCGATTTTCGCAAATTTTCGCCGGTTTTCGTACTGATGATCGAGTTCTGATTTCGAAATATTAGTTCCGATATTTCTATTACACGAATATATCCGATTCTATCCGATAGTAGCCGAGGTATATTCTAAAAGCTAACAGACTATACTACAAATTCGGAGCGAAACCTGGTCGGACTCTTCCGACAAAAAGCTTAGTAACTTGATCCGGTCGTAATCAAATACCAGCCTTGTTTATAAAAATACTATTCCCTAAAACGCTTCTCACAGCCAGATAAATGCTTGTAAACGGAAAGACGTAAACACAGATTATTTAAACTGCCCCTGAGGAGTGTTTTAGAGGAATCTTGTTTTATAAAAAACTATGCGTATACAATAACGACCCCGTTTCTATTTCGAAGCTACTCCCATGTAGGCCATTCTCTCTTTGAGAGAAAACTTTGCGCTCTACATTTGGACGTTTGGAGACAGCTTTGCTTAAGTGTTGATATAGCAACAGTCGTCAGCACATCAATCTTTACATTTATGCAATCTGTTCAGTTACGTTACGAGTGACTTTGCAACTAAAATATAAAGGTGGATGTGCTGTCGACTGTACTGGCTACTTTCCAAGAAAAATATTTAATAACTATTTATCTGTGATGTTCCTTAATGTACCTTTCACGGCGATTCAAAAACGTAAGAACAATCCACATTAGAGAGTGCAGGCGCAACGATATAATCTAAAATAAACCGTAAATACTTTATTATTTTGTAAAACATCGTGAGGAAACCTGAGTCTCTGAGGTGTTTACACACATCAACGCTTTAAATTGTTAATCCGCGGTGGGCACGCGTGTTAAATAAGCCCAGTTAACTTCGAGTGTTAGTTTTGATCTTAATTTAATAGACGAAATCTTCTAAAATATTCTATGTCTAGATAATAATGCAATACTACGGTAGTGGCATTTTGAAAAAGGTGGGAACCACTCTACATAGCTAGCTAGAGTTACTCAGCAGGCTCGTCATTCGATAACATGACTGGTCGTCTAGCTGTCAAATTAATAGTATGACAATAGAGGTCGCTAGAGCTTAATTGTAGCTAGATTTATGTAGCAATGTACAGCTTTAGTCTGTTACCCTTGAAAGTTACGCAAATCTATATTTACTAATGCATTTTTTGTTTTAATTGGTTTTAACTGTATTTAATATTAAACTATGCATTAATTTTTACTTCTGCGCTGGACTAACGATAATTCCAGTTTTTTTAATGAAGCCTGTTATTAGTATGGGCTTAATTGCAACGCATGCCCACCGTGGATTGGCTGAGGTATCTGAACACCTCAGACACTCAGGTTTCCTCACGATGTTTTCCTTCAGTTACTTTTCCTTCATTACTTTGATGAAGTTATTAGTTTTTAAGGGTAAGAAACATACCTGAGAAATAGGAGGACCTATTCAGAAACCTACACTGCGCGTGGCCCGACACGCATGTGCCGTTTATTTTTTTAGATTTTAAACTGCACCACTACAGAATCGTCATCTTATTCAGCACAGCACTGCCCACTGCTGGATGTAGACCTTGTCCCCCAAAAGCCATCTCGAACGATCACCCTGGGACCTTCAGCCGTTCTCATACGACAATCAGGCGGTCACTATAAAACCAATAGTCCAAGAATCAATAACGGTAACCGGTCTCATAAAATTTTCACACGATCGCTACTAAAAAAGTAATCCAGTTTACCGCTAAGCATTATTAAGTAGCCAGCCATTTACTAAACAGCTCTTTAAAATGAGCCGCTTGGACAAATTAGCGTTTTATCATGAAAGCACTCGATTTGATGTTTGCTTGGCACGTTATATTTTCAGTGCCCATTCTAATTTGCAATTAGTGGAATGTACCGCAGACAGATGGTTCGTTCTACCGTTTTCTATATCGTTCCTTAGATAAAGGATAGAGGATATTAGTGAATAATTGTAACCACAAATAAAAAAAATTAATGCTTTTTAACGTGTGTCTATTTATACACTAGCTTTTTCCTGCGACTCCGTCCGCGTGGACTTAAGTTTTTGCAACCCCGTTCACTCCCTTAAGAGTTAAATTAAAAAAAAACGGCAATACATGTGTTCAATTAATTAATTTTATTATATTAATTTATTTATTTTAAGTTTCATAAAATTAGACAACATTCTTTATACCTCCCATACCAATTTTGGCAACCCTATACGCCCCCTTAGGGGTAGAATTTTTAAAAAATCCGGTGTTATTCCTTGCCTTCATTATAGACCCTCTGTGCAAAATTTTAGCTTCCTAGGTCCAACGGCTTGGGCTGGGCATTTATGAGTGAGTCAGTCAGTCAGGACTTTGAATTTTATTTAGAAGATTGGACATAACCTTATCAGACAATCCCAAAAGTACTTCTGTGCCTATCTTCTCATTTTATAGTTTGAACAAATAGATCGTGAAGTGACGGTATGACGAATGCATTTATTCCATTACCACGTCCGTCACAAAAGGTGGTTTATGTAATCTAACGTCGGTGCTGTAAATCGTGTAATTCAAGGCCAGAGTAACAATAGAGAATAGTAACTTGAGAACTGTCCGTAGGCCTTTTCTACTACGTACAATGGCACAACCTGGCTAACCTCCTGTTTCTGGTTTCTCTAACAAGCCGTTCATCTACTGTTAACAGCTGTCAATTAGTGCATACACAGCTGTCAATTAGTGCAAAATGCATACAGAAAAAAAACATTTGACAGCTGTTAACAGTATATTCGCGGAAATCTCAAGTCGAACTGACTAGGCCTTTCCTATAAAGCTGTTTATCAAATGTCAAATACGAATTAGGTCCAGAGTACATCTGGACTAACCAGCTTAAGCCTGTGCTACACAGGATTGACGTAGAACGATGTCGTATAGAGTAAGCAACTCTAGCTCCGTCTATTCTGTGAGGGCTTCGTCCAGTCCTTTTAGTACATACATTTTGTATGAAAGCAAATTGGAAAGATGACGCGTCTTTCCCGTGTCTTCATTCCACGACCATCCTGTGTGCCCCAGGCTTAGCTAGTTGGCCTAGCGAGCTTGTACTCTTCCTCGGTGCGTTGGCCAGTTGGTGACGAGAATGTTTTTCTTTGCACGGTATGCTGTTTCATGTTATTTCATAAAACTGCGCTGCGTGAGACGAGTCTCCCGTAGTTGAGGTAACTAAAAGCATGGTTTGTGGGTACCCGCGTCACGTACCCGCTCAACGCAGCTGAAGGTCCCAGGCAGATTTCTGGCAACGGATAAATAAATAAATATTCATGGACATATCTCGTACACAGATCTCGTTAGCCCTATACTAAGTACAACAATATGATTTGTGTCATAGGTGCTAACTCGATGATATATTTAATACAATATATACATAGATAACATCCAAGACCCGAAATAAACCAACTTGAAAAGTTCGTTTCCTAGTTTAACCCGACCTTAGGTTCTACAGACAGCATGCCAAAGCGCAGGGCCACCGAGGCCGAGGTTGAGAATGAGCAAGCGGTAGCTTGCTTTGAGGTAGGCCTCTGTCCAATGGAAAGGAAAAAGACAGACGGATGATTGATTAAGCGAGTAAGATGAAACAGACGATACTGACCCACATGTCGCTGTTCGGTTGCGGCGACAGCGAAGGCGGCGCTGAAGACATGGACACCGCCGAGTCAACGTCGGATGGCGGCGCCTCCTGGAATCACCACGGGTACGCCTTTAGTGCCGTCGACAACAGCTTGATCTTAATATAGGGTCACCCCAACTAGAATTTGTCTGGCACGGTTAGCCAGAGGTCGCGGGTTCGAGCCCGGCATGGGTGGAATTTTTTGCCTCTAAATAGGTTTTTAGAATGTGAATTTTACAGCAACGCTTGTTTTATGACTTTGCGATTTAGGTACATGCTCTACCAATCGGTATATTATCATTGTCCCAAATAGTATTGTAATATTGTTTTGAGTATTACAATATTCAAACAGCACCATTTCAAAATAGAAAAAAGTAAGACATAATAAATCTCGTGTCACAGTGTTTGTTAATGAAATGTTAAATTGTCATTTTTATCAAGTTTTTTGTGTATTTGGAAGGTCTGAGTAGGTGGTAGACTAATTAATATTTCAACACCATGTTTGTCGGATCAGCTAGTAAGTATATATAAAGAAGAACATCGAACGAAAGTTATAAAAAAATTAAAGATCAAAATTTGTTTTAAATGACAAACTCTGACATTTAAAGAATTTGATCCTTTATGAGGTACGAGTAACTCTGAAGCTTAGTTACAGAGTAATCCGTACAACTAAATAATGTGTACGTAGATTTTGACTAAGACGCTTTCGAGTAAACATAGGCCTCTTCAGACCACGAAGGATTGCGTTTCCGCTCTACTGCAAATTATTCTCTTCACACAAGTTTGGAACGCAAGTGTGGAGCAATTAGTTTGCGCTTCAGGAGACCCAGTGTGCATGGCGAAACCATTGTTGGCATGGATGACCTACATAACGTAGCTAAGAAAGGGAAGCGTGGAAACGTGGTATTGTATCGATATCAACCCTTGTATGTTCCCACTGCTAGGGCACGGGTCTCTTCCTGTATCGCAGAAGGGTTAGGCCACACTCCACCACGGGGGCCAAGTCCAGGTTGGCGAAGGATTGTAAGACAGTGGCAGGCCTTACTGTCCGATATTATGAAGCCGCCCATAAGGCCTCTGACATAGCTTAACGGCTGCCGTTACATGACAGCTGGCACCAACGGCTTAACGTGCTTTGCGAACGTGGTATTGAAATAAAGCAAATTCGGGAAACACTTTCTTCATTGATTACTGTACCCAACCAATTAAGCAAAGGTTTATAATCCGAAATTAGAATATTTTCCACGTATGTCAGCGTATGTAGTACTGTAACGATGTAAACATTTTTCAAAAATGTAACTATAGACTTTTTTTTTTCAGAAGAAGCGATTAATGCTTTTGGTGAACAGAGAAAAGTTTTCGTCATAATCGGACTAGTAGCAAACTCTGTCTGCTCCTACGTCTGCTAAACGTCTCAGTCTGACTACCCCACCGGCATTCAAGCGTCAGTTTATGTAGGTATAGTGTATCTTTAAATTTCGGGTCAAGTATCAAGATTGTATGTAAGAGGAGAAATAAAATTAAGAATTTTAAATTTAATTTTTAGTCATTAGCGACTTAACAGTGTAAAGTCGCTAATGACTAAAAATTTAATAAAAGTTTCCTTCCAAAGGGACTGATCGGACCGTCACAGCAATGGGTGTTTAATTGTCCTTTTCAATGTCATTATCTAACAAATTAAATAGGTAACAAGTTTATATTCTTTTTAATTAATGCACTAACCCGTGCTGTACGTAATACAGAAAGTATTTTCAAGAGGTTCGAAATTTCACTGATGCCGGTGAGTCGCCCATTAGCTCAGTTGGGAAAGCGCTGACACGGTTAGCCAGAGGTCACGGGTTCGAGTCCCGGCATTGGTGGAATTTTTTGCCTCTAAATAGGTTTTTAGGTAACAAGTTGTTTTAGATCAGTATCGGTAAAATTCTGCTAGTATTCAATTTCAGGGGTAACGGGTACTAACCGTCATTGTCGTGGTTCATCATCAGCAGTCCAGGCGTGCCCACTGCTGGGTACAGGCCTTGTCCCCATCTCGCCATCCTTTGGCGATGTCGTGGTTAGAGGGAATTCATTGCCATGTGATGATCGATGGATTTTGATGATTTTACTTACCCTGTAGGAGGTTTCTTTTCTGTGCTGTATATCTGTCTTCAAGTCCTCTCTGTTTCTCTCTTTAACCTGGAACAAACAGATAAATAATATTAGAACTAAATGTTCTACCTACTAGGTTTTAAACAAAATCTGGAGATTTGTGTTCAAGATGCGGCAATGCCGTGTAATAAAATATAATACGCGTTTGAAAATGTTATTTCTTTTTAAATCGAACGCACAAACGATTTTCCTAAAACGCTTTCCCATATGCCCGTTTCCGCCAATGTCTACGATACAATATGACAAACAATAAGCTTACTTACGTTAAGTATCCTATCATTTTAAATAGATAAACCTGTTATTGGATTTACTTATTAGACTTTACGTTAAGTTATTAAACTCGTTACAGACTTCTTAAATTTTATTTTATTATGGCAACAATAATTAATTACAAAGAATGTATAATGTAACATTTTGAACTCAGTTAATAGACCTAATAGAGCCGAAATGTATAATATGCAATACTAAAGTTACAGTTTGAATTTCTTAAGCTTATATTTTTTGCTTGCGTAGTTTTAATTGACAAGTACTAAAGTTACAATGTGCATTTCTTAAGCTTATATTTTTTACATGCGTAGTTTTAAGTGACAGATAATGTTGAGTTTGGAGTCTGTTGATCTTTTGAATAGAATAAAATAAATACCGTTAGCTAAGTGGCCACCTAAGTAGACCTACTAGACTGGCCTATGTTATAACCATCCATAAATAGTGAACGGCAAGTTTCCGTCAATAAATAAATCCGTCCAATCTAACCGAGACAGAGCCCTTGAGCGGAACCTTACTGATTTTGTACACGCAACGAATACCGATCAAAAACCGCCTTCAATACGGGTATTTACGAAAACACATTGGTCTTGCGCACTATGTGTTCAGAAATACCCGTTTTCCAGTCCTTCCGCCTGATATGCCTTCGCAAAAAGCTCATGTGTGGCTCGTAAGTACGTTGCATCCGCAGTTATCTTCGTCTATGGTGGTTTATGATAGGCAGTGCTGAAGTCTCTATATTTTTATCGTGTACTTTAAAAAACATGAATGAGCAGCAATAGCAAAAATACCAACACCGTTTGAACATCTATCAGACCTTTCCATCTTGGGCTCTATCGAAATTGTGATAGAATTCTGATAGAACCTCGTGCGGTTTTACGGACCATCTATATGCCGAGGTTAGCGGAATCTAGGAAGTTACCCTTATCAATTCATGCTATTTTTAACCGACTTCAAAAAAAAGGAGGTTATCTATTCGAAGCGTATATTACGTTTTTTTACTATGTTCGTGACTATCTGACAATGAGATTTGTCTTCGTCAAATCTCAACGGATTTGGATAATTTTTCCTTGGTTATAAACATAAACATAAACTGACGCCTGTAATCCAGAGGTGTAGTCAGAGACCAGGGTTTGCCATCTGCCACAATCCTGACAGGTCTCTTTCGCTTCATCAACATACTCAATACTTTATTGCATTGCACAAGTTTTAGGGTTTTTACATTTTAACTTAACAGTTATTTGATATTTTATGATCTTTGTAAACCCTGTAGGGCACGCAACATTTTAAAGTGCTATATTGAAAAAAAAATCCATTACATCAACTTTGAATTAAAATATTTCATTGAAGTTATAATCATGCAATTTTAGTTAATTATATTGAGAAAAGTTATATTTATATATATATATTTATCTCAATTCATCTCTACTTTAAATATTCTTCTACAGTAGCATTATCAAATTCGTATTTTGTTTAATTTATTACATTCGTTAGCGGTTGCACGCGCGCACGTCGGTTTTGGGTACTTTTTATCTTGGACTTGCATCTCACTGGCCCTTCCTTCCACATTCTCTTTCGTTGTTGCTTTCGTCAATTTTTCCTCTCTATTTGGGTTACTATCGCGTAGTAAACCTTTTTCTCGGAAACTCCATTTGTGGCTGAATCGTGCGCGATTTGTTAGAGAGCCTATTATTGGGACAAATATGGAGGCTTGGAAGTTTATGCTCCGATGGGTTAAGTCGGCTACGAGGCTAATTGACCCTTTAGTTTGATTTTGAACTCCATTTTAAGGGCACTATGGTGTACTTTGGCTGTGCTGGAGTGAAATAGGATAGATGCTTTTTTAAAGGGCAAGGTTTGATGGTCCTTTAATCTGCTTTAATCTTTAATCGGCATGGCGTTGAAGCGCTTGTGGTCTAGTAGAACCAAGCGATTGGAATCAATGACTTGAGTTAAGCAACAACAGGCACTGTCAGGTGCAGGATGAGTGACCGCCCTTTGACTACCGCTAGTAGCATTTTTCCGAGCGCTTCCGTGCTTCGCAAGGCACGTTAAGCCGTTGGTGCCGACTGTCATGTAATCGAGCCGTTAAGCTACGTGTGAGGCCTTATGGGCGGCTTCATAACTTCTGACACTAAGACCCGCCACTGTCTTACAATTCTACACCAACCCGGACTTGGCCCACGTGGCGAAGTGTGGCCTAACTTTCCTGCGATGCAGGAAGATACCCGTGTCCCAGCAGTGGGTTGGTCGATCGATAGGTATCGATACAAGGGTTGATATTGATATGTATCGATCGGTATGGCGTGCGAGTCTTTGCCCATTTATGTAAGTTTATTACTCTCCGTCGTCGGTTGACTCTATTGTACTTTATCCTTATAATTATGTTATGTTTCTTTTTTCGTTATGTACTATAAAGAATATTCTTATCTAATTTTGAGATAACATAAACTCACGCCTGTATCCCAGCGGTGTAGGCAGAGACCTGTAGTTTCCCATGGAAGGATTCACTTATTTCGGAGTGAATCCTAGCATGGAAAACTACAGTGTGAATTTTAATTTCTTAGGAATTTCATCTTCATCGCGATAATCATCATAGGTAATAGGTAATTTATTTATTATTACGTTCATTAAGTCTTACATAAGTGGCCAAAGACTCGCCCGCCATTCCACTCTCATAAGCTACGAGAAAAACCTTTGAAACCGAGAAAAAACCGAAGAGTGCACAGGAAAAGCAGAAGTGAAACTCAAGACTTATCGGATCTTATATCTACTAAAATCAACAAATTAATCATAAATAAATGTTATAATAGACAAATAGTCGTGGACTCAATCAAATACCCCTCGTTCTACGGACCCCTAACTCTTATAAAACCCGTGTCGTGCAAGCAGAGCCTTTTTAAATCATCCTAGTTACATCAAACGCAAGGATTTTACATGTCTTTTTTTCTGTGCCGAAATTTTGATATTACACAGATCTCGCGAGCCCTGTACTAAGTACAATTAAATGACTTGTGTTGCAGGTGCTAACTCGACGATTTAACACAATCATCATCATCAGTGGCCTTTAACATCTACGAAAGATGATTTAAACAGCAACCGCGTCATTGTCCACTCAGCAAAGCTGTAGTGGGTGAAGTGACCTCTCCACGGATGCTGCATCGCTTGGGACGCAATCAAGATGGTGCAGGCTAAATACATACACAATAAATATATTGATAACATACAAGACCCGAGACAAACTAGAATAAATACCTACTACCTAGTATTAAGCTCGCCTTCGTACAAATTTGTTTTAGTGCAATAAAGAATTTTCATTCAAACTAGAAAAGTTCGTTACCTACTTTGACCCGGCCGGGGATCGAACCCGAGACCTTCGGTTTTACAGACAGCGTGGCCGTCATTCATAAGATTCGTCACAATCATCAACATCAGTATTTCCATCGAAAATCTGATGATTATATTGTGGTCTCCGTGCTATACAGAATTAGGAATGCTGATAGGTGACCATAAGCGCCATCTTTTGCCGTTGATAGAGTAGTTATGTAGTTATATTTTTACGCTTTTACCGATAAAACGATGCTGCTAAAGTAACGGTTCCGACATTTGACCTGTTGATCGGAAATTACTTAATTTTAGCTCGTTATCTTGTGATGAAGAGTAGTAATTGCGTAGTTACTTTCCACACTTTATAATTATCCATATAACTACTTGCTAATCCAGGGGTTCCCAAGCTTTTTAGTTTTTTGAAACAAAATGAAAAGGTTTTATTCAAAGTAGCGAAGAAACTGCGTCTTAATGAACAATACAATTTAAACTAGGTGTCCATTTCAAAATCGCTGATTTTAATTTTGGAGAAAAAATTGACAAAAAGTCTCCGAGCTTAGTTAATCAAAGTCCTTAATTGTGTTGGCTACCCAAAGTTTTAAAGTTGCTGATGTTTTTTCTGACGTGTATAATGTTTTCATAGATATTCTTTTTTAAATAAATAGATTAACGAATCTCTTCGTCTTAATACCCAAGACCACGGCAACGGTAACGCTACCGAAGCATCGGGAAATAAGGTAAATACGTTTTACCTACCTAATAAATAATGGCGATTTGACCCGTATATAACTATGGTGAGATAATAAATATTTTTTTACCTTTTTAATTATGTAAGAGTGATTTTGTAAGTCTTCTTTTAAATAAATAAATTTAAAAATCCTAAATTTAAAAAAAAATAAAATAAAATAAAAAAATAACAATAAAGAACGAAGACGCTTCATCTCTCCAAGCATCCACATCTCTCAAATGATCGTTTCAGTGGCTCGCTAATTCGCAGAGATTATCGAAAGTCAATAGAAAGCAGCTTCCTCGGACATTACGTACCTCTAAATATTTTGTCACGAGGGGATCCTCAGAGCGATAAAATCTGCATCTGGTCCGAATCCGAGAAAATTCTACGTAGAAGGCCTACGAAACGGCTTTAGCGATTTTTATGATTTTTTGTGTACATTTGGGAGGTCCGACATTGGTTTGATACTACATACTACTATCGCACTTAATTACTTTAATTTGATTTCAATACAATCGGTAGAAGGAAAACATCGTAAGGAAACCCTAGTGTCTGAGGTGTTAACGTACCTCAGCACTTGCTACGTACAATGGCCCAACTATAAGGCTAAGTGCGGAAATCTCAGGTCTAACTAAGTAACTAACTAACTACAATCGGTAGCACAATGACAAGTTTTGCATTTCCCCATACATTAGATCACACTGTGGACCATACAAAGCCGTTGGTGGCGGCTGTCATGAAATGCCATTGGTTAAGCCATGTGAGAGGCCCAGGGCCCATGTATGTGCCCAGTGCATAACCTCTCATATCCAACCCTTTATCAATACGCCATGGAAGTGTAGAATCGATATAAACCCTTGTATGTCCCCACTGCTGCGGCACGGGTCTCTAACTGCATCGCAGGAAGGTTAGGCCATACACCACGACGGTGGCCTAGTCCGGGTTGGTAGAGGATTGCAAGACAATAGCGTGCCTTACTGTCAGAAGTTATCAAGCCGCCCAAAAGGCCTTATATTTATGGGTGTAGAATACTTGCCTCACATTTGGGAGGTTGTCGGTCCGAATCACGGCTAACCACAGACTGTTTTTTAAATTACGTAGGTGCATTTGTGAATTTTGTAGTGACAATAATACCCGCTAAATATGGAAGAAAACATCGTGAAGGAACCTGAGGAGTTCACATACTTCAGCGCTTTGGATAAGATAAGATAAGAATAATTTTTATTGTACACCAGAGAACATATTACAAAACATTAAAGATACAAAGTACAATTGGCGGCCTTATTGCTAAAAGCATTTTTTTCCAGACAACCTTACGACGGAAAGTTGCTTCGGAATTTGCAATACGCGGTGGGCACGCAGACGATTATGCCCATACTCTCTCTGCCTCTCTCTCTCTGAGAGAAGGCTTTGCCCTACTGTGGGACGTACCTATATTACAGGATGCATTAATATATGGCAGTATTGCAAATCATTAGTTTCTCATAATTTGTTACAAATAGGGCCAGTTTTTGAATTGAGAATGTCGTTAAGTAAATACTTAGTTAGACCTGAGATTTCCGCACTTAGCCTCATAGTTGGGCCATTGTACGTAGCAAGCGCTGAGGTACGCTAACACTTCAGACACCAGGGTTTCCTTACGATGTTTCCCTTCACCATCAGCGAGTAGTATTGCTACTATAATTTCACAAAATGTACATAACTTAGAAAACAAAGTCATTGGTACATGCCGGGGTTCGAACCCACGACCTCCCGATTGAGAAGCCGGCGTTCTTCACCGCTCCGCTACCACCGCTCAAGTAAATACTTAAGTAACATTCTGTCACGCTCTTTGCTGAGAAATGTAGAGACAGCACCACAAATACAAATATAAATGGTTTATTGACATGGAAGATAATGTTCATACTGTTACATAGGTGTAGTCTTAGTAGCTTATGTAAATATAAAACCAAAACATCAATAGAATCCGCCCATCGTAATAACAGTATAGGATCTCATACTATACACGTATTAAATATTTTAATCAGCCGGTTAAGAAAACAGTAGGTGACAGTCTAAGAGCACCAACTACTCTCCGCGCTAGTTAAAAAACTGTATTGCGGCAGGAGTAGGAATCGTCGATGACGAGACCAGTATTGCTGACCCATACGGTATAGTTGTTCTTGAGGAGTGATAGGTACAGGCAGTATTGGACGCTTTTTGTGAGCTGGTACAGTATATGCACAAAAACCAGACAGAGCGTATACAAATATTTACGTAAGTAAGTAACCACAGTTCAGTATTTACTTAGCGAAATTCTCAATTCAGAAACTGGCCCATAGACTCAGTCTGAGTATTTTTCTGTTTGTAGTCTTTTTTTGTTTACTTAATGTTCTAGTTTATAAAAAGTACGATATTGTATGCTATCTTTCTTTACATAGTTGTAGGTACACCGACTAAGAGGGAGACATTGTGAGCCATCTGTACATAGTCTTTTCAGAGTAGGGCAAATTTAAACTTTATCAATTTAGTTCATGTTTTCAATTTGTTCCACGATTTATTCGCGCACCTAAGTACTTATTATTTGTACAAAATGTGCCAAAAGCCGCTGGGGATCGCCCTACTTGATTTGAACAATCGACCTCATTCTGGGTGTTTTACTATGTTTGAGCGATTGCCTGGTAGTCCCAGTTTGGGACCAGGATACGTGATTGTATTGGTGGCAGTTACTATTCTTATGTTTCCATCCATAATAGGGATGTGCGCCAAATATACAATTACCTATGTTGAATCTTTGAAGCTATTGCCTCCAATATAAGCAGCTTATGCATTCTCTCAGATAAAGACTACCTATGGGTTTAATCACCACCGCTGGTTGCGATTTTAAGCGTTGAAGTAGATGAAATCTCCGACACCAATGAATTAACTCAAGTGATTGATTCCAATCACTCCCTTCGACTAGGCGACGAGCGCTTCAGTGCGATCCCCTGTTGAAAATCTATACAAAACCAGAACAATATGTATGTTTTAAAAACCTATTTAGAGTCTAAAAATTCCACCCATGCCGGGACTCGAACCCGCGAACTCTAAGGTCACCAGAGGTCGCAGGTTCCAGACCGCTGGGTTGAATTTATAGCCTCTAAATAGGTTTTTAAAATTGTCTTTAGCACGGCTTAGTGCATTAAAAAAATATAAACATGTATGTTTATAAGGTTTATACACTGACCTTACATTGATTACATTATCACATTACATTCTAATTTGTTATGCTGTCTCTACATAGAACTTTCACGTCAATAGCCGACAGGTTGGCTTCTCAGCAAAAGGTTTACTCAACATATCCATCGATCGGATATCGAGCGGGCAAACGAAGGAATTGCGATGGTATCGCGCCTCCGATTGCCTATGGGAAAAGCCCGATCAGATGTTGCGGGATTAGAAGAGATCTAGGTAAAGAGATTAGTGTTGACATTGGAACTTTCGCTAATAGGTTAGTTAGTTAGACCTGAGATTTCCGCACTTAGCCTTATAGACGGGTCAATGTACGTAGCAAGCGCTAAGGTCTGTTAACACTTCAGACATTAGGGTTTCCTTACGATGTTTTCCTTCACAGTTAGAGAGTGGTATTCCTACTATAACTTCACAAATTTACACAACTTAGAAAACAAAGTCATTGGTTATATTATTATTTTTAATGCACTAACCCGTGCTAAGGACAATTTTAAAAAACCTAGTTAGAGGCTCGAAATTTCACTGATGCCGGTGAGTCGCCCATTAGCTCAGTTGGAAAGAGCGCTGGCACTGATAGCCAGAGGTCGCGGTTTCGAATCCCTGCATGTACCAATGACTTTAAGAAACCTATTTAGAGGCTAAAAACTCCACCCATGCCATGCCTGTAAGCATTAATTTTGCCTTTGTACTTTGTAACTTGTTTCAGTTTTAATAAAAAAATATGTAGCATAAATATTATCGTACATAAATTATGTTAATTTATGTATAATAAATAAACGATGATTATTATTTTTATTATAATCTTCCCACTGCACGACACAGGCCTTCTCTTATAGAGAGAGATTATGGGCTTAATTACCGCCGAAACGTGGTAATTAAACCCATTGCAGTACCGTCAGCATAAGCAAGCTAGGTGATTAAATCATTGTTTTGTTTTCATGAGGAAAATTTAGGTTTTTCCTATGTCAGTAAGTTTTTCCTTGTTTTCCTTTTAATATTCATTGATCGTATCGCTTCCTCGCCTTTATTGGTAATACATTGTATGTTACTTAATATAAACGTACGTAGGCGGGAATAGTTGCAAATAGATAGATGTAATATTCTTTATTGTACACAGTTGTTTCCGAGGGGTTCCGTATTTCGCAAGGCGCACTAAGCAGTTGGTATCGGCTGCCGTCGATAGATGGCGTCCACCAATCAGGAAAAAACCCGTGCGAGTACGAATACAATTTACGAGTACACAGATATAACAGTAACAAACATTATATAAATATATAGTGAAATTGGCGGCCTTATTACTAACATTTACTTTTCTGAATATATTTTTTCGTTTCAAGAGCGCATGCAATGAAGGCGGACATAATGTGTGAGCGAGAGGCAACTGCGAGCGCCGCCTTTATAGAGGGTGACTTCGAATTGGTCCAGGGTTTTTTAGGCGACATTCAAACCATGATTAGGTAAAAAATGGCACTAGTTTTGCAAAAAAAGCGACGCATGAAAAATAGACGTTATGCAAAATTATAGTCTGTTAGCTTCTAGAATATACCTCGGGCTCTAGAGTAGGCTTCGGTTTTCGCCGAAACCACACGAGCGTAATACTACTTCCTGCTCTGTATAAAACATTTCTTCATTATTTTGTAAAGTTATGTAAAGTTATAAATAACAAAACAAAATAAACCTTACCTTATTGCAATATAATCGGTTTTTTCCCATAGAAGCCGAGGTATAAGTATTCTAAACGCTAACAGACTATACTTCACTTAAGCAGACACAAACAATGTTAGGAGAAGTAAAGAACATGAATTGTATTCAAAATATTTAAAAACTTATTTAGAGGCTAAAAATTCCACCCGTGCCGGGATTCGAACCCGCGACCTCTAGCTATCCGTGCCAGCGCTCTTTCCAACTGAGCTAATGGGCGACTCACCAGCATCAGTGAAATTTCGAACCTCTTTACAATATTCCCTGTATTACGTACAGGCAACGACATCTGGCTGAAGTAATTTGCATCACTTGCAGCCCCGAGTACCTAATTTGCAGTTAGGTTTTACATCGGAATAATATCGCTGTACCCACATGATTATATTATTTTTAATGCACTAACCCGTGCTAAGGACAAATTTAAAAACTTATTTAGAGGCTAAAAATTCCACCCATGCCTATAAATAAGTTTTTTAAATTTGTCCTTAGCACGGGTTAGTGCATTAAAAATAATATACTTAAAATATTGCTAACGATTTCAACCCCTGCAGTTCTCTTCTCAAAGTGTTTAATCCAAGAAAAACGATTTAAATCTTCCGCACGCGCTCTCTACCCGCATAGGTACTACGAGGACAGTAGGCACGCGTTTTGCAAATTCAAAAGTCGTGACATTCTAGAAGTGTACATTAATTATCGAATTCTGATAATTTAACGCCACAAAACGCGGGAGTCGTGCCATTCTATCACCTGGAGGCTGATTCTCGCCCATGCGAATTGAATTCGTAGACGCGAAATATTCGAAGGCTTACATTACAAGCATATATGTATATGTAATATATGTATATATAATATATGTATGAATATTAGTTGTAAGTCAGTTTATGTACATACTCTTCCAATATACTTCATGTACACCTACCTACCTACTCTCTTCATCTTTCAGTTCTATCCATCCCAAGGTTGTCTGGAAGAGATCGCTTTTAGCGATAAGACCGCCAATTGTATACGGCAATAGTTAGATATGTAAGCCTTATTATGTAATTTGTTTTCTAGTGTGTACAATAAAGACAATTACAATAAAGACAATTCTAAGCTAATCTAATTACAAGACATTTGTCGCATAGAAATAAGATAAGATAACTAGACAGAGTCATTAGACGTTTATCGCTCATTCGAATTCAATCTAGCACGGCGTTGAGAATACAGATTTTGGTAGTCGTTCTACTTTTTACGTACAATTCCAAGTCATAAGCCTTAGAGTCGTATACGACTTATTTGCGAATGAAGTGAGAATCGGCTCCCAGGGCTAGCTTTGAATAAATTGATCAACAAATAGGCGCATATTTGTTTACATAGCAATCAAATGGAATTAAAATGGATTCGTGCTAGCAACATAAGTATACAGCCGAGGCTTCATTATATAGATGGATAGATAGAGAACACTTTATTGTACATAAAAATGGAAATGACACAGATATTTCTAAACCTAAGAGTACAGACGGCGGCCTTATCACTAAAAGTGATCTCTTCCAGACAACCTTTGACTAATACATTAGAGAAGAAAGTAGATGTACAAAAAAACATAGCAAACGATAATTTCAGAGGTACCTATATAAATATAGCTCATGTGGTGAACATTACAAATGCTAATATCGAAGCAAAACAGCCCTCTCCGAATGTCTCTGAGCGTACTGCTAAACAAGCCACAAATATCACGCGCGATAGTGCGGGTTAGGCATCAACTTTCACTGCATAAATTGTTCTTGAGATAATTACCGTTCGAGTAATGAAAAAAAAACTGGTCTTCGCATCTACGTAATGAGATGATTTATGCAGCGTCCAGTGGCACATTCACACTAGACGGGGGAAAGGATCACTTGGATGCTGCAGGATCTAGAACTTTCATTTTTAGGCCAGGTTGTCACGATCTTAGTACGCTTGGTCCCAGTGCGCCATCAGAGTTAACTAATGCTTCTGATTGGACGGTTTTTCGTGACAACACCAAAATAGCCAATCAGAAGCATTAGATTACTCGGATGGCGCACTGGGACCGAGCATACTAAGACCGTGAAAACCTGGCCTGCCCAACGCTTGCCCAGCACCTATACCATCCCGACAGCTTAGTCGTCCTACCCCACAGGAGAGACAAGTCAATACGTGCGGGGCTAACTAAACCGCGGGTTTCCTCACGATGTTTTCCTTCGCATTAGCGCGTGGTATTGCTACTACAATTTCGCAGAATTAGGTACGTGACTTCCAGTATAAGTGGCGAGCTAAATGGACAAACTTGTTTGCTACTCTTTTTCCGCGCAGTGTTGCAAGCCTCATCAATCTAAAAAGCCTCTTTCTATTTAAAAATCTCTATCAATTAAAAAGAAAACAGTAGATGATCATTTCAAAAAAATAAATATGTTGTCTGGCTAACGATTTATAGTTTTTTTTTTGATCTTATATTCCCTTTGCAGGGTACAGGCTTTCTGTAGGAAAGAGAGATTATGCTCTTAGGTAATTAACTCGCGCGTGAACACTGTGGAGTGGCAATTTTGAAAGAGCTGAAATAATGAGAACCTTAGACAATTAGGTTTCCTCACGATTTTTTCCTTCACTTCAGCGAGTGGCATTGCTATGTAATTGCTACATACGATAAGATTATAAGTTAGATATAACATACGTACCTAATAATAATTACAGCCATTTATCTATCTAAGATAAGAATATTCTTTGTTTTATATGCATCAGGAAAAAAACAAACATAAAATCTTTACAAACATACAGTAATGGAGGCCTTGTTGCTTCCAGCAACTTTGAGACAACCAATGACGGAGAGTTGCTGAAGTAAATGTGAGACGGGTGGTTGGTGTGGCTATGGCTGCAGCGATTTTAATAAAATTTGGTATGAAGTTAGCTGACACCCCGGATCAACACACAAGCAATGTTTTTCTGCGGGAAAATATCTTATTCCCATAGGAAAATCGGTAAACAGTGGGTAATAACGCGGGGCACATCTAGTAATAAACTCAATGACAAAAACAGAGTAGACGGAGTATAAAGCTAAAATGAAAGGATCGGTTAGTAAAATCCATTTTTGTTCCAATTGTTAAGCTGTTCAAACTGTTCTGTTCACAAATTCTGGCCGCAAAATAATAACCAAGAAACCGAAAATCCCTATTCCGCGACCCGTTTGACAAGCATCAGTAAAGGTAGGTACGTGTTATAAATAAAAATACGGGGAAGGCACTTCATTGTTATGCCAAGCTTGAGCTCATAAGGATAAAAGCCTAGAAAAATATATCTATGTAGCAGTAATCTCTACCGCATGACAGCATAATTATATTTTTAGGTAGGTATTATGAAAATTTTAATTTACAGATTGTTACCCGACTGCGGTGGAGCCCAAAAGGAGGGTCAAGACCCTCGTCCGATGTATGTCCGATTCTATGTTCCCTCAAAACTTCTTAACCAATGGTCAGATTTTGACAAATTAGATCTCAATCGATTGGTCGTGTTTGCGCGAGTATCATGGGTTGTATGAAATCGACATAACTCAAAGAAAAATATTTAAAATTATGAAAACTTAGAAAATAAAAATAACCAGCAAATTTGATTGCCAAACATTCTTCTAAGCAGGCGGTAATTCGACGCGAGGAACCTTGATTTTTCCCGCCTGCTTAGAAGTTGGTGTTCAGCAGTTGAATTGTGAATTATTTTTATTTTTTGATTTGATTGAATAAAGAACTTAATTAAATGAGAGTTAGAAAGTTTTTAATTACTTCTTGTTTTGACAAAATGGTGCGTAGAGAAATTCTAAAATGTTAAGCACGAGTATAAAACCTGTATATAATTATTATGTAGACTTATAGTATTTTCTAAGGTTAACAGGAGCACTAGACAAAATTAAAACTGTTTTTGTACGGATTTATGCTCGTTTATTACATTTTTACAATTTTCCGACATTTCGGCACTTTTTCAGGTGCCGTGGTCTCGGATGACTGAGGTGACAGGCGTCTTTTAGAAAGCATAAACGGTTAGTCTACTACCCTCGGCAAAAATTACAAAAGTTAATTATGAAGTTACGTTCCAAGATAGGCAAACCAATTATTTTATATAAATCCAACAATATTGATTATTAGTAAATGAAGTTAAAATTAAATTTATATATCATGAACTGATTGTTAATTGAAATTATTAATTTCAATTAACAATCAGTATTTTTTGCCTAGTAGGTTTGCCTATTCTGGAACGAAACTTCATATTTAACTTCTGTAATTTTTGCCGAGGGTAGTAAACTAACCGTTAATGCTTTCTAAAAGATGCCTGTAACCTCAGTCATCCGAGACCACGGCACCTGAAAAAGTGCCGAAACGTCGGAAAATTGTAAAAATGTAATAAAGGAGCATAAATCCGCAAAAACAGTTTTCATTATGTAGATTTAACCACAAAATAGGTATGCGTCAGTATGTACTTTCTATTTCTGGTAGGAATGTTTTTAGGTATGAAAGAAACAAATCGCTAGGTGGTGCTTCCTCTTACTAAACATCATAACATGCTGCCAGTATTAAAATAGATAAAAGAAGAAAATAAAAAAATATTCGTGACTCAAATTCAATATTGTAACGTTTTTCTTACTTGGGTTTGTCCCGCCTACATATTACTAGAAAGTCTAGCTTTTGGTTAATTTTTAATTTCAGTTTTTTTTTTGTGTACGTTACAGGATAGGTACATAGATACCTAATGAAAAGCAATGAAAGGTTTTATTCAAAGATGCGCAGAAACTGCGGCTTGGTAAACGTTGCAAGTCAAACTAGGTGTCCATGTCAAAATCAAGATCATTTTGCAGAAAAAAACATTGTACTCGTACTGGCTTTAATTCCAGACATCATTGTCAACTAAATAATACTTTATGTCATAGTAACCCTTTTGTCACAAAGTATACTTATCACGGTTTTTGAGCCGCATTTCAGGCAAGCTTAATATAGCTTCTTCAGTGGATGTTCCATTGTAACAAATTTCTTAGTAACTTGAGTGCAGCGACCAGTTAACAAGTCTAATCGAGCTATGATCTATGATTATATTCTATTCAAATGTCGAGTTCTAGACTGAACATCACGGTTATATAAAGTAAAAGTTTTGAAAAAATCATGGGAGAATATCTTCCAAATTGTATTGAAGTACCTAAATTGTATCTGTGAAAACATCTCACTTTGTACGAAATTACTGTCTGGTTATGACTGTTACTTTAAACTCGTAGCACTGATTTTTATGAAACTCTTATAGCATGATTAGAGTGCTATAGAAGTGGGTAGGACCCAGTATTATAGGTAACGGCTCTAAATTAGTCAGGTACTTTAATAGTAATAGGGAAGAGCGGGTGATCGTGCTCTTCTATTGTATAGGGAAATTTCTCGCCAGGCAGATAGTATGACTGGGACGGCCGGTCATGATAATTATTTCAAAATGTCATATGTCAAAAAAACATTATTTTCGTCTTTTCATCCCTGACAACCCCTGTGGCGCAGCGGTAGCGCATGTTAGAGCGCATCTAAGCACATCTGTCCCGGGTTCGAACCCCGGCTGGGTACAAAAAACCTCAGGTCTTGGATGTTTACATGTTTGTAATATCGCTGTTTCTGGTTCCACAGGGTATCCTAGTGTGGGACCAGGAGCAATGTATGTACCTGTATATAAATGTTGTTATGTTATCTAAATTGAAGGAAAACTAGGTTCCTGTCTGATTAGGTACGGATTATGACGTCTTGCTATCCTTTTAATTTTATTTTTTTTCAACTATATTTGATTACAAACGCTAATCACTTGTTTTGACATGTGACATTTTGCAATGTCAACGACGTATGCGCTGTATCATAGGAAAAATTTTGACTGCGCGATGCAGGAATGCCGGAGTAGGTATATAATGCGCGCGCAGAGTTGACACTGTGCTCGCCACATAGTAAAAAATATCCTTTACAACAAAAATGCGAAGGTTAATAACATCATAAAACATGATCAGAGGGTAAATAAATGACGGTCATTTTGGAGTTTTTTCCCCAGTGCCTTTTTCTCGACTACATATACCACCCGAAAGCAGCGGCTAATATAGTAAATGGTCACTAAGAAAACAAAATTTAAATTTTGAAATAAATTTAGATTAGAAAATTCGTTATTGCACAATAAGCATATTTGTACAAAGGGGAGCTTAATACTAATGAGTATTTATATATAAATTGATCGATCTCTGACTGTACCTCACGCAGGTTTCTCGTAGAAACCATTTATTCACATATATTAACAGATGTATATAATTTATAAAACAAAACACCGGTCAAGTGCGAGTGAGACTCGCCCCCTGAGGGTTTCGAACTAACGATTTCAAACTTAGCTTTGCATTTGAAAATTATATTGTTTCTTTTATCCCAACTGCAAAGCAAAATTTCTATTACAAACTGTTTAAGTAAGGGTAACCTCCCTTAAGCAGACAGGCAGCAGACATTTAGTGTGTTAAAAAAATCGTAAATTTCGAACAAGACCCAAGGACTGATTACATATTCCGCTAAAAACTGCAATTTTCCGCAATAATGCTATCTATTCCTGTATTCTGCCCTTTAATTATTGTAAAAATGGTTTTGAAATTGTCAGTTTTTGCAAAAACGTTATATATAAAACAAAATATAATTACTTTGTCATTTGTCCAACCTAGGAGGAAATGTAACGAAGTTGTTTGTCCACATAATAATCAAGTCAATACTCAGCTCGTACCTGTTATAATTGACGTTACGACTTCTTCACGAGCTGTTAAATCACAGTTACCTACTTACAAAGAGCTATTCACCGTTCTGTCAGTCTTTTGTCCTTACTGATTCAATTATACAGCTATTCAAGTCCTATTTAATCTAAGCACTAACAAAGTACGACTGAAAGGGAAGGCTTGAAGGCGGCAACTTTTTGGGCACTTTGGGGCAATATTGCTTCATAATTAGGTTTACTTTAAACGTTTGCCCATGGATTACCAACAAAGTCAAATACTCTGTTATAAAAAATCTCTTACCTGCAATAGACTGCCTACGAAACGAAAAAACGGACTAAACTAATCAAAATTGTTTCACAAAAACCCTTAACAAAAAATCGCACCTTAAACATTCTCCAACGAATTGGAGAATTTAAATCATGCACACACCTTAGAAAAATCAATTTCTTGTAGCTCGTAAATATGGGACTTTTACAGTTATGATTTTATGTTTTCAGATTTTTAGTAGTACTAAATTCAGTAATTAATTTAGTTATTGCTTTACTTATACAAGTAATTAACGAAGTCTTGTTTGTACTTCTTGTGTACGGAAACCTAAAAAAAGTAATTCATAATCAAGAGGGGCAGGTAGTGGTAACTAGTAGGTCGTTCCGCACCAACCGCTTTTATTATTTAGTAACTTTTGCTTCTGCCCGCGACTTCGCTCGGCTGGAGCATTATAAACGGACAAAGGACATAATCTACAATGTATTATAACAACAAAACATACATAAAATTTTCATAAGTAATCTAATCTTATGAAAATTTTAAGCTCGCCTTTGTACAAATTTGTTTTAGTGCAATAAATAATTTTTCATTCATGCATCTTCTTCTTTCGTGTCGAAAGCGCCGCCCTCCTCTCAGACATCTCGCTCCCAAAACCGCGCCACTGCGAGCGCGCCGGGTGATGCCTCCATGAGATCCCGCAAACTGCACTGTGGAGCTTCAGGGCAGACACAAAGATGCATTGTTGTTTGTGCAGCTCCACATCGGCACAGGATGTCAGCATCTTCGGGCAGGATCCCCAATCTTTTTTAGTTATCTCTGGATCGAGCAACACCAGCATATTGGGTTGTTTTATGAAAATTCATTCATAAAACAACCCAATTCCTCCCGCGGGTGTCGTAAAAGGCGACTAAGGGACACAAACCGGGGGGTGGGCAGCAGCGCCCCCTGGAGTACAATTCCACCGAACTGCGATCACCATGCCCGCATGCCCATAGTGGGGATTATGGGCATTACCCCCTATGATAGCACAACGTGGCGCTCTTTAGGGGAGGGCTATGTCCAGCAGTGGACTAGTATAGCCTGACGATGACGACGACAGAAATTATACTACTTAATAAACTTCATAAGTTAAAATAGGTGTCTATTTAAAAATGTAGACAAAAAAAATCCCAACATAAATCTGATCAAAAATAAACCCTGAAAAAATATTTAGTAATAATAATTTCCACACAACAACACTTGTCCTGGTTCCAAACTAAGGTAACCACATTATGGTGCTATTTATGTGATCGAGACACAGAATGTTTGTTAATCTCGACAAAGTACAAGACCATGACAGATGCTATAAATCGTAGCAGTAGACAGTATTATAATGGTAAAAGTACCTACTAATATACTAAAAGTATAATAGTAAAAGTACCTCTATAAATATAATAAAAATTCTAGTGCCTTCATATTTCTCTCTCATTGCAGGTTTTTTATTTGGCTTCTTCAGAACTAGTTTATTTCTCCAAAATTTTGTTTTTTTTCCAAGTTTTTGAGATCAAAATTCACAGATCAAAGGTCACATCTCAAAATTATAGGTAGGCAGTGGCTACCAGATCTTCTACGCATCTCAGGCATCTACACGTCTGCAGTAACCCAACGATTACTGCAGACGTGTAGATGACAGTCTCTGCGTGTCATCTGCGTGCCTTTCCCGTACTCTCTGTCTTCCGGAAAATAGTGGATCCTCCCTAGTGGACCACTAATGTTAGCTTATTAAAATGATCCCACTCTAAAATGGTAATTGAATTGCCAAGAGTAAATTATATTGGAGATTTTTTAGCAATATTGCAAATGTCCCCGGAAAATTGTAATATTACCAGTATACGTTTTCCGACAGTGACAACATTTCCCAGCGTTCATCACTTTGCAAACACATTAGAAATCGGTCCAGTTTCATAATGCGCACGCAAACAGACAAAGTGATTACTGAGTAAGAGCATACAGAATATTAACAATCAAGGAAAAATACCGCGGGTTTTCCCTCCATACAACGGGGAATCTATATGCTGCTATATGCTGACATCGATTCAACTTGCCGAATATATAAACGCGGAAAACGGCGATAGCTAAGACAGTTGCTGTTTGTGTTTCTTCACTGAAGTATTGCTCAAGAAATTTGCTCTTAACAAAAGTAAAAATGGTGAAGAGTTACCGCTCAATGTTGCTCTTGGTCTGCGTCACATTTTTGGTGATCGTCTCGTCTCCGCAAAATAGCGTTCAAGCGGACGTGCACATCGGCAGCTGCGTGTGGGGCGCTGTGAACTACACATCAAACTGCAATAAAGAGTGCAAGAGGCGTGGCTACAAGGGAGGTCACTGCGGAAGCTTTGCCAACGTCAATTGTTGGTGCGAGAAGAAGTAAGGGGTTCCACTGAACACCTGATATACCCGTCATGTACCTTCTTGGTATATTCAATAAGAACAAAACTAAGAAATGCCACACAGCAAGATATTGAACATAATCCGAATGGGCACACGTTTGTGTAATCAAGAGGTCGAGAACTGGACACAAAAATTTGGTAGTATTTTATAATTTAATAACTATTTTTTAATTATTCTAATCTTGTACGAGTTGATATAATTAAAAACGTTGGTGTAACTATTAAATTGCTATATTTTATTCCAGTATATAGTTTCTTTGAAATAATGTACAAACCATCAAACTTTTATCTCAATAACCATAAATTAAACCACTTAGAAGGCTTTAAAAGTGTTGAACTTCTTGATTATATTTTTTTATTTTTTTTTGCAATCTTCAAATGTGACTCTTGATCAATTTGTATAAAAACTATTTAAGAATTTTTAAATATTGCGTTTCCATTACAAGGGCATTTATTTTTATTTTGTTTTATTCAGGAAACACAAAATAAATATTAAAGTATGTATATACAAAATTATACCTGTAGGAAAGCGAGCAATCTTAACCAGTTAACAAAAACAGTTTTGATTTACAGTAAAAATCATAACAGAAGTGTGAGCCATTTTAGCTTAGTTGTATTTGAGTAATAGGCTGCCCGCCTCGTTTTTAAATTCCTTTAATGTAACTGTAAATAATATCAATATCTTGCAAAAAACATATCCAAGCGACCGCGTGCTATGCGGGCGCGACGGCTTCTAATGCAGAGTCAAATAACCTCCTCCTTTTTTGGAGTCTGTTAATAAGAGGCACAAATATGCAGCCCTAGGCCAGGGCTATATATTTGTGCCTTTCGGGGTTAGAGACTCTGGGGCCATAGGGCTGGGGGCGCGATCTCCTCTTTCAGGAGATCTCGCCGCGCCTCGTCGACGCTTCAGGAGATCCGAGGTATGGTGCCTACTTTAGCCAAAGATTAAGCCTCGCCATATAGCAAGGCAATGCCGCCAACCTTTAGTTTCATTTTTATATTTTCAATTATATGTTTTCATGATGATAAGTATGACTATAAATAAATAGCAAGTTTCCAATTGAACAATGTAGAAAAAAAATGCTAAAAATTATTAAAACCTAAGGCTGCTCTTGAAGAGTTTATTGTATCTTGAGTGTACCTAAGTAAACTACCTATGCGAAAATTTAATAATTATTGTTGTATTTAATGTACCTACGTAGGTGATAGGTACAATAAATACAATAATAATATTTACTAAGAATATTATTAGGTTACGTAGTATAAAATGCTCATAAATTAAAAAAATGTCTTTATCCTAAAAGAAATCCTGCAAAATCTCAGTTAATTTCAGATGTTCACGCAGTGTTCTTTTGGCAAGGAAATCTCCACTATTTATGACCAGGAATGCACATTTTAAGATCCTGATATATGAATTTGAATCCTTGAAAAATAATGAATAGATAGAGAAAAATTTTTTGCCCATGAAAAATAAAATTATAAAAAATAAAATTCCTTAACCTAAAATTACAGACGACGGGCCTTATTACTAAAAGTTACCTGTTCCATCCAACCTGTATACTTCCCGAGACTTCACATTTCTGCATAAAAATTCCACCCATGCCGGTATTCGAATCCGCGACCTCTGGCTAGCCGTGCCAGCGCTCTTCCAATTAAGCTAATGGGCGACTCGCCGGCATCAGGGAAATTTCGAACCTCTTTACAATACTCTCTGTATTACGTATAGGCAGCGACATCTGGCTGAAGTAATTTGCATCACTTACAGCCCCGAGTACCTACTTTGCAGTTAAGGTCAGGTTTTACATCGAAATGATATCGCTGTACCCACATGATTATATTCTTTTTAAAGCACTAACCCGTGTTAAGGACAATTTTAAAACCCTATTTAGAAGCTAAAAATTCCACCCATGCCGGTATTCGAACCCGGGACCCCTAGCTATCTGTGCCAGCACTCTTCCAACTGAGCTAATGGGCGACTCACAGGCATCAGTGAAATTCGAACCTCTTTACAATACTCTCTATATTACGTACAGAGAGTATTGTAAATATATTTTTCTATTCCGTATTTTTAGCCTCTAAATAGGTTTTTAAAATTGTCCTTAGCACGGGTTAGTGCATTAAAAAGAATATAATGTATTAAATATCCTAGGGATTTTTTGGCAGCATTGCTATGTGCCCGGGAAAGCTTCCAGGCTGTAGGAAGATTCTTAGCAGTGACATTTATCAAGCAGACATCACTATGCACTTGTTAGCTACACCTTTGAAATCGGTCCAGTTGTTTTTGCGTGATACGCGAACAAGCGGACAGACAAAGAAATTACTAAGTATAATAAACAGAACCTACTGGGAAATAAGGAAATCCCGCGGATTTTCCTTAAGTATATTATAGAAACTTGTTTTCTGATATCAATTCAAGTGTTTCCCGAGATATAAATACAGGGAACGGTGATAACGAAAACAGTTACAGTTTGTGTCTCTTCACTGAAGTATCGCCCAAGAAACATGCTCTTCACAGACGTAAAAATGGTGAAAAATTACCGCTCTATGTTGCTCTTGGTCTGCGTCACATTTTTGGTGATCGTCTCGTCTCCGCAAAATGGCGTTCAAGCGGACGTGCACATCGGCAGCTGCGTGTGGGGCGCTGTTGACTACACATCAAACTGTAATGCTGAGTGCAAGAGACGAGGCTACAAGGGTGGCCACTGCGGAAGCTTTGCCAATGTCAATTGTTGGTGCGAGACGTAAAGATTTCCTTTGAACACTTGATGTATGTAATTCTCAGTATATTCAATGAGACTCAAAATTTCCAAGCACGTAAAGAAGAGGAAATAAATATTGGTAATATTTTATATTTAATTATTATTGTTTATTTCAATCTTGTACATTGTGATTTGAATAAAAAAGTATGGTGTAACTATTAAATTGCTAGATATATTTAATTGCAGCCTGTATTTTATAAACAACGTGTTATTGACATATCGCTAAACATGGAAACCGTTTCTTAAGTAGGTATCAATTAAACCACTTCCAATAACTAAACGTTTTAAATATAATGCTCTGTTTATTTTTTTCATTTGCATGCCATTGATCAGGTTCAGGTTTCAAAAAAAATTATCCGTCAATTTGTAGAAAAAATAATATTAAAAGTTTTGGAAAGTTTGAACAACTTTCTGTTAGTGGTCCGATTTATGAATACCGAAGAAGCGATTTTTTGTTTAGAGCCACTTACGGGAAGTCGTTCAAGTTTTTATAACGAAGAAAAGGATTTTAGTTTTTGTTTTACCTTTATTTTTAGGTCATAGTTAGCTAATTTAGGTAATATTTAGCCTATATAATAAGTTACCCTAAAATAAGTAAGAAGGTGCAATAACACCAAAAAAAAAATGTTTTAATTCTTCTTTTCGAAAATGTTCTGTTTTTATTTTGATTTTCTGATGTATTAAAAAACAAATCGCACAAAATTTCAGTTAATGTCAACCAGTTTGCATGTAGCATTCTTCTAACACGGAGCGTAAGTGTTTGAAACCAGCGCTACGGTTTTTAACATCCCAATATTTCTTAATATAAATAATTTTCCTAAAAGAAGGCTCGAAAATTTTAAAAAAATCCTCGAGAACAAAATATGTCTTAACAAAAAATATCCGTAATAGTCCCGAGATTTTTATATTTTAAAGTATGAGTACAAAACTAACTACCTGAGTATTGATCATGCTTACGAAAGTGTTATTTTGAAAATTATGGCGAGAAAATATGGTTGGTAAGTTTAGCGCTATGGCGATCATTAGGGGAGGGCTATGTCCAGCAGTGGACTAATATAGCCTGAAGAAGAAAATGTTTTATATAACACCGGTGTATGGAATGTCTCTCGAAATTAAGAATTTCTTGCTTAAAAGGATTTGATAAGCAGGTTCCATTGAAAGTAACAAACGTGTGCTTTTCATCAATAATAATAAGACACCAATTTGCTGTCGTCTTAATCTAGGATGCCCTGTAATAACGAGTACTAGTTTATTTGTACAAACTATAGCGGTCCCCAGCGGTAATTGAACCCACGTTTCAAAAATTAAATTAAAATATTTTTATTAATTTAGCACAATAGTAGAAGAAAAAGAAATCACATTTATTACAATAACAGCTACACAAAAAATTACAATACATACTGACAACTTATACATTGAGACACTACAAAACAGAATACTTACCAAAACATTTACAAATAATGCAATACAATGCGCTCTCACAAGGAGTAATTTCCATTCAAATGTATTTTCAACCGACTTCAAAAAAAGGAGGAGGTTCTCAATTCGACCCGTATGTTTTTTTTTCTATGTTTGTTACGCGATAACTCCGCCAATTAAAAAACCGATTTGGACAAATCTTTTTTCGGCGTATAGGTAATACCTCAAGGGTTGTCCCATTTAAATTTAATAATAAAAAAAACAACCCCAAGGGTGGAAAATTGGGGTTGAACTTTTTTATACGCAATATCTCCGCCGATTATAAACCAATTTGAACGATTATTTTTTTGTTGAATAGGTATTATCAAAAGGGTGGTTTCATGCGAATTTGAAGAAATTTTAATTTTCAGTTTTTTTGTGTTCACGCATTTGAAGTCGCATTTGAAGTTTTTTTTTTTTTTAAGTTTCAAATTATCAATTTCCTATTTGTTTTTTTGGTTTTTATAATTACTAAAAGACAATTAAAAATTAACTTAACAAAAACAAATTATTGCATTGATTATTATATTATAGTTTATATAAAAGGAATGTCACGGTCTTGTTTATAAAAAGACGATACCACTAACATACTCTTAAGACGGAGTTAAAGCCGGTTTATGGCACTATTTCCTCTTATAAACGAGCTTTAACTCCGTCTTAAGAGAGTGTTAGTGGGATCAAGTTTTTATAGGTCCCTTACCTATAAAAAATTGATCCCACTAACACTCTCTTATTTCCATATAAAATTATACAAAAGGGCTTCTGTTTCTCTATCACACTTCTAACTAACTTGAATACCTAGGTACATAGTTAGGCTGCCCTAGTTCCCAGGCCCCAGGCAGTGCTTTGCTCTGAATCACTGATCGAGATTGATTTTGGCTCTCGATAAGTTATGAATAATTAAGTAATTATGGGCAACCGAATGGCCGTTGGCAGTCTGCAAATTCGGCGCAAAACGTGTGCCCGATTTGAATAAATTGCTGCAAAGCTAATATAAGATAAGATAAGAATATTCTTTATTGTACACTGGGAAAAAACAACAAAGTATTTTCTACAAAGGCCTTATTGCTAAAAGCCATTTCCTCCAGACAAGCTTACGATGGAAAGTTGCTGAAGGAAATTAGAAAGATGGCTAGTCAGTGCAAATTTAAATATTGTCACATACGTATACTTAATAATACCCAATTCACTTACATACCTACCTTCAAACCTAATTAGCGTGGACAGAAATCAAAAATATATTTATTATATTATTATAGAATTTGGATTGTTTGTTGAGTATCGATGTAGGTAAGTACCTTGTTAGCATCAATGTTTGAATCGAATTGAGGCTGTCAATGTTTCGTTGCTTTAAATCCTACTAATATTTGACATGTGAAAGTTTATGAGGATGTTTGTATTGTCGTTAATCAATCACACAAGAACCCATAGGAAAAGATCGGAATTGAGACATAGGATACCTACTTGATATCCCAGTAATGCTTTACCGTAGCACAAATTCTGACGCAGGCAAAGCTGCCGGTAGAAAATGAAATACGCGTTTATCTAACACCAGTAAATTATGGTTACAATCAAAGAAGAAACTTAGTTACTTAAGTAGCTCATTGATCTTTAGGTGCGATTACAGTAAAATAAGGTCGTTAGGAACATTGCACAGTATGAAGTTTAACAGCTTGGACAGGTTAAAGCGAGTGACTCTATAAGTGGAGACTTCTTAGTGGCTTTCTGTATACTAAAGTTTTTGTTACACTCTGTCATGACTGTGCTGTTAGTCTTCCTAATCTATAATACAAATAATACAATCGCTGAATTCGTTGATAAGCGCAAATCTTGAGAGCAGCTGAAACGATTTCGCTAATTCTTTTTTTAGAATATTCCTTGAAGTACGAGAAAAGTTCTTACGGAGGGAAAAATAAAAAAAATAAAGAACCGACTGTTAGGCGGTACGAAGTTCGCTGGGTCAGCTAGTAGTAAATAAATAGACAATTAAATTACGAGTACATAATGTGTTTCACACTGTGCCAGATTACCGTACCAGGCCGAGTACAATTTTGAATTAGGCCTGCCTGTATCGCAACACACCGTAAATTCGCGTGGAACTAGCCGCCCTTATCGATTCATTCGATCTCGGTCGGAATAAATCGTGCGCGAACGATACCAGTCCGAGTACACTCTGTACCAGAGCCGTCGTCGTGGAGGTAAACATACAGTCATATTATGGGCATACTCCTATCAATCGGCATGTACTCGTCCACTGTTGGAGATAGGCCTCCCCAAGGCACGCCACTACCCTCTATCCTTGGCCACTCTCAACCAAACACTGCAATCGGCCTCAGATCGTCAATCCATCCCCTGGGCATCCTACGCCTTGTTTGCCAGTTTGTGGTCTTCAAACTTCATAAATCTTGAAAAAAATATCAGCCTTTATGAGAAAAAGAGCTGTTTTTTTAAGTCACCTAGAGTCGGCGCCTGTGTATTGCAGGCATTTTTACTCCATATCGGGAACTAGCGTATTGCACTGGGAACTGTCTTAGATTAGATCTTATTAGGAGCGTGATATTAACGAAGACTGACAGCCTTTTTAGCTTGAGCCTACAATTGCATCGGATTTCTGCCGATATAATCATGAACTGGGTTATTTGCCATCGACATATAATCGCAATCGTATTCGTCTGAACTCTTCAACCAAAAAGACTAGGTATACCGTTTCATTTCTATTCATAAAATATTTAATAGCTTTTCTTCCGTTCAATATGTAATAAAGGTAAATTATCTTCTTTGCAGGGTTCCGTACCCTTAGATTCTGTAATAACAACCCTTAGATTCTAATGCCCAACCCAACAAGGGTTGGGTCAGCTCAGCACAACAAGTACTAGTGTGTTTATGTGATAAGCAAGATTTCGTATTTCGGAGTAATATTCAAAGATGGGCACGAGTGGTAAGTAATTACGCCCGTGCTCTCTCTTTCTGAGAAAGGGCCTGTGCCCTGCAGTGGGACGTATGTAAGCTATACATAAAAAGGCTAAGATGATTTTAAAAACCTATTTAGAGGCCAAATATTCCACCCATGCCGGGATTCGAACCCGCGACCTCTGGCTATCCGTGCCAGCGCTCTTCCAACTGAGCTAATGGGCGATTCACCGGCATCAGTGAAATTTGTATCCTCTTTACAATACTCTCTGTATTATGTAAGGCTAAAATGATTAATAATTGAATTTTGCGTAAACTCCTCATTGGAAATAAGTTTGGTACTCCTTCTTGTAAACCGCGAACTCTTGCAAAATCCAACCCTATTATTGTCTTACTGACTAATCATGACACACTGTTTAGATAAACTGTGTCATCTAATGAATAATATAATTTTTCAATGGTTCTTCCAACAACACAATGATGATTCTAATGAAGATTTACCCAAGACAAATAAATGCCATCGCGAGAAAGTGTGACCTGTGAGCCTGACCTCCTGACTCCAGCTCATACCTCTCTAGCTCTTAATACAAGAGACACAGGGGTCGAAGTCAGGAAAAGTTTATACTATGACTAACAGCGATTTTGGTTCGTAATTATGACATGATTATTTGCATGCCTTTCAAACTTGTTTTGAATACGTTCTTACGAAAATTAGCAGCGAATATGCGTAAAAGACAAAAAAATATTCAGGCTTTGATAAAAAGTTAGATTAATATATAATGTCCGGCAAATACCTTCACTCGTGGAACTCACGGAAGCGCTCATGGCCTAGGCGAACCGAGTGATTGGAATCAATCACGTGGTTAAGTAACAACAGGCGTGGTCAGGTACGGGATGGGTGAGCGTCCCGTGACTACCGCTAGTGGCATTTTTCCGAGCGCTTCCGTGCTTCGCAAGTCACGTTAAGCCGTTGGTGCCGGCTGTCATGTGATGGCTGTCGTTAAGCCATGTCGGAGGCCTTATGGGCGGCTTGATAACTTCTGACAGTAAGGCCCGCCACTATCTTACAATCCTCCACCAACCCGGACTTGGCCCCCGTGGTGGAGTATGGCCTAACCTTCCTGCGATGCAGGAAGAGACCCGTGCCCCAGCAGTGGGGACATACAAGGGTTGATTACGAATAACGAACATTTTACATTGTCAACATTGACAACGTTATGTATATTCTTAGCTCTAAAGTTTGGACAAAATAATTATTAATAAATCCGTAATCTTATCGCAAACTCCTGCAAAGCAAACTGTTGGTGCGTTAAGTACCTCTTAAGCGATGTACCGTCCGGTAATCACTGCGTCCTAAGAATTGTATGTACCGAGGACGAGTTTATTACTACAGTGTTGAATTTTTTTACCGACTTTTAAAAAGGAGGAGGTTATTCGACGCGTACATTTCACTTTTACCTCATAACTTCGATAATTGGGTTTTTGTTAGAATAAAGTCCTATTGCTTCCATTTTAATTTAGTTAATATCTGATGAACACATTCAGAGATGGAAATAGAACTCTGTAATGATCTGCAGTAAATAAGGCTTCGTCGTCGTCGTCAGGCTATACTAGTCCACTGCTGGACATAGCCCTCCCCTAAAGAGCGCCACGTTATGCTATCATAAGGGGTAATGCCCATAATCCCCACGCTGGGCATGCGGGTTGGGGATCGCAGTTCGGTGGAATTGTACTGCAGGGGGCGCTGCTGCCCACCCCTCGGTTTGTATCCCTTAGTCGCCTTTTACGACACCCGCGGGAAGAATTGGGTTGGTGCTATTCTCTAGGCAGACACCACACAGCTAAGTAATCTAAGTAAGCTAAGTAATAAGGCTTAATGGGGCCTAACCTTAGTAATATACATAATATACTATTTTTATTTTTAATGCACTAACCCGTGCTAAGGACAATTTTAAAAACCTATTTAGAGGCTAAAAATTCCACCCATGCCGGCATTCGAACCCGCAACCTCTGGCTATCCGTGCCAGCGCTCTTCCAAATGAGCTAATGGGCGACTCACCGGCATCAGTGAAATTTCGAACCTCTTTACACTATTCTCTGTATTACGTACAGGCAGCGACATCTGGCTGAAGTAGATTGCATCACTTACAGGCCCGACTACCTACTTTGCAGTTAGGTTTTTACATCGGAATGATATCGCTGTACCCACATGATTATACTATTTTTATTTTTAATGCACTAACCCGTGCTAAGGACAATTTTAAAAACCTATTTAGAGGCTAAAAATTCCACCCATGCCGGCATTCGAACCCGCAACCTCTGGCTATCCGTGCCAGCGCTCTTCCAATTGAGCTAATGGGCGACTCACCGGCATCAGTGAAATTTCGAACCTCTTTACACTATTCTCTGTATTACGTACAGGCAGCGACATCTGGCTTCAGTATTATATACATAATCATATGTTTCATAAAATATAGCGTAAAATTGATCCCAGTGTAATTTGGTGATGTTTTGGTGACGACTTTCTGATGGAAGTTGAGAGAACCTCTGGTGTCTGGTGATCATTGTTTTGAACTCGAATGTCGAACTTGACAGGGTTTAAGGTCCGATCCATGAAATGTAGAGTGTCATTACTTTATTGTATATTGTATTGTATAAAACTTACCATGTCATTTACTTTATTATATAACAGAATACATAAGTAGCACTCTTTAGACTTGTAAATTCTCGGCACTAAGTATAGGTCTATTTATCAATTATTGTAATTGTTAATTACTTTTCCTGTAATGAGTGTTTTTTGCCAAAATAAAATAAAATACAATAAATTATTACTTGCTACACTAGGAAAATTAAGTGCCAAGTTCCAGACCAGCAAATACGTTTTGGACACCGACTACAAAATATTATTTTACAATACCTACATGTACGTATACGTATTTCCAATTTAGAGCCCATATTCGTTTAAATTATTTCTGCGTTTTGGTTACTTAGTGTACTGAAGTCGGTTTTTATTTTTCATATTTTATTTTTGGACGTATACCATTTAGGTAATATTACAGTAGCCCCATAACCTACGCAGAGAAGAAGAACAATAGGTATAGGTCCCCCTCATCTGTGAAGACCCTAAAGCTTCAAACACAATGGCTAATCTATTGACAAGCGCTGTCAAAATGCAATCAAAAGCCGCTTCATATTGCCAGCGCCATTATTCATATGTCAAGCAATGTGACACAGTATGATGAAACGGTGACTCACCGACAGGCCCTGCAATATAGTCCATAAAGGCTTAAGATGAGGTAGAAAGACCAAAATATTCTCTGACAAATAGACAAATAGGGAATGTATTAGGAAGGGCAAGACAATAAGTGCTTGAAACAGGCATATGCATGCATGCAACGAGTAATGGACGTTGATGAAGCGAAGAGGTCTGTCAGGATCGTGGCAAGTGGCAGTACCTGGTCTCTGCCTACCCATCTGGTATACAGGCATGACTTTATGTAATGTCATATGCGCCGGTCAGAAATTAAAATGGGTGATGGGTATACTACCTTGCGTTTCCAGGGCCCGTTAATGCATTGTGCTACAATGAAAATAAGTGAACGTGGCGATTTCATTTCGTTGCTGCTTCAATTCGAACTTTAATCGAACCTTCTAGGCGTCAATGGTATGACAAAATACCCCACGTAAGCCGACCATGTAGCTGTCATGGTACTATAATGCACTAGCAGACTAGAGGCCCAGTTCGTAGTCTCCACGCGAACCTGTAACCCACGGGCCCCGCCGTATCAAGTGTAACTTATGCAATAACTTTGTTCCACTTTAAACTGTCAGAAATTACCGGAATAATCATCAAGATCGTATTCACACAGTTCCGACTTTCCGAGTGATCTTATAAATGGCCTCTCTCTCTCTTAAGGTCCTTCAAGCGCTTTAGATAACTTTAGTGCCACTTACTGACACGCATTTTAAGGCCACGATACTTGGGTTTAAGTGTCATGAAAGCTATGGTAAGCTAATGCGTGTCAACAAGTACAGTCTCCTTCAACTTATACTACGAGGAAAGATTCCAGGAAGAAGAGAATCTACGATACCAATGGTAATATAAGGTAAGATACTAACATTCCTTATTGTACACACCAGAAAATAATTACAGAGACAACAGTTACAAAAGAAGAGGTACAATTGGCGGCCTTATTGCTGATAGCAATTTCTTGGCCCCCGTGGTGGAGTATGGCCTAACCTTCCTGCGAGGAAGAGACCCGTGCCCCAGCAGTGGGGACATACAAGGGTTGATAACGAACCTTAAATCAGAAAGATTGCAGAAGGAGAAATAATATTATGGCTACAATCTGCGACAGTGGATTCAACAGAGTACATACAAGGAACTGTGGTTTCTATTGGCAACTAGCTGAGCCAGCGAACTTCATACCGCCTAACAGTAAATTCTTTACATGATTACACTATTTTTATTTTTAATGCACTAACCCGTGCTAAGGACAAATTTAAAAACCTATTTAGAGGCTAAAAATTTCACCCATGCCGGGATTCGAACCCGCAACCTCTGGCTATCCGTGCCAGCGCTCTACCAATTGAGCCAATGGGCGACTCACCGGCATCAATGAAATTTCGAACCTCTTTACACTATTCTCTGTATTACGTACAGGCAGCGACATCCGGCTTAAGCAAATTGCATCACTTACAGCCTCGACTACCTACTTTGCAGTTAGGTTTTACATCGGAACGATATCACTGTACCCACATGATTACACTATTTTTATTTTTAATGCACTAACCCGTGCTAAGGAGTGAGTGAGTCGCCCATTGGCTCAATTGGTAGAGCGCTGGCACGGATAGCCAGAGGCTGCGGGTTTGAATCCCGGCATGGGTGAAATTTTTAGCCTCTAAATAGGTTTTTAAATTCTTTACATTTTATTTTTTTTTTCTCTCAATAAGAACCATCCTCGTACTTCAAGGAATATTCTAAAAAAAGAATTAGCTAAATCGGTTAGCTGCTCTCGAGATTTGCGCTTAGCAACACATTCAGCGATTCATTTAAACACTAAAAGCAAGATAGCCGAATTGGTACGCCTATTAACGGACGATCGCACTTGGTACGGCCGCACAGCGGATTCGGTACGCTCCATGCCATATCCGTTCGTCTGGAAGTCGAAGTTGTCCGGCGAAAACAATTATTACTAAGTTTCGTGTTCGCTTAGTCCGGTGGTGAATTGGTGGACCCAATTCGCTGTCCGGGCCAAGTTCAATCGTCTCTTAATACTAGTTGCCAACCTCCGATAGGAGACGGCATATGAAGAAGAAGCAGTAAAGCTATATGGACTTACCTACCTATATAGCGGTTGCGAATAATGTTAATAATTCTTCGTTGAAGCGCTCGTGGCCTAGTCGAACCGAGTGATTGGAATCAATCACTTGAGTTACGACAACAAGCGCGGTTAGGTGCAGGATGGGGGACCGTGCCGTAACTACCGCTAGTGGCATTTTTCCGAGCGCTTCCGTGCTTCGCAAGGCACGTTAAAGCCGTTGATGCTGGCTGTCATTACATGACAGTCATTAAGTCATGTCAGAGACAGAGGAAGAGACCCAGCAGTGCCCCAGCAGTGAGGACATGCAAGGGTTGACATCAAGTCTTCGTTGACACGTTGCGTTGAGAATAATAATGCAGTCTCTAAGGCGCAGACCTTCCCTAGAGAGAAAGACTGGGTTTAGTCTCCACGCGTGCCCACATATGGTAAATGGCATGTGACTAATGGCCATAGCGAATGGCAATTTTGAGCGCTCTGAGGCAGGAGAACACTTCAGGCAGTTGGGTTTTCTAAGCAAGTTGTACCTATTGTTACTACAAATTCACAAATGTACGTAACTTAGAATATTCCAAAGTCGTTGGCCCATGGTGGGGTTCAATCCCAAGACCTTTTAAAGGTTAGGCAAGTGTACCGTTCTACCGACCGCACTACTTTCGCATTGGGAATATTTCAGTGACATACTTTTCTGGAAGAAAATGGCCATCTTTCAAAGTTCAATGTCTGCTTCTCTCATGTCGATGTCCCAGAAGTCGTATTAAATGGCTAAAAGCGACATAAATGTCAAAAATTCCACCGTGACAAGTTCACATCACACGTAATGTGAGTAATAAAATACATGTCCGTAATATTCTAGTTGAATGCCTTAGTAGCGGCTCTCAAAATTACCTATATATTACAGTTTATGTAAATAGTTATTTTATTAAGCTCTACAGCTTACTGAAATAAACAAAAAGCCTTTTATTATTGTTTCGAAAAAAGTGATACATAATGGGAGCAAAAACTGCTTACACTCTTGCACAGTGTAGCAGTTTAGTGTACATAGCAAAAATAAAAAAAACCTATTTGGAGGCTGAAAATGCCACCCATGCCGGGACTCGAACCCGCGACCTCTGGCTAACCGTACCAGGTCGCGGGTTCGAGTCCCGGCATGGGTGGAATTTTTAGCCTCTAAATAGATTTTTAATATTGTCCTTAACACGGGTTAGTGCATTAAAAAGAATTATAATAGCAAAAATAAGTTTTGTTGTTTTTGTACTAACATAGGTTAGATTAAACTAACAAATTTCTGGGTGTTTTACGTCTGAAATAAATAAAAAAATAATTAATTAATTTGCAATAGTTGGAGTTTTGTTTTATTGATGGCAATAATGAAATCTTATTATTAGGTATACATAATTATAGATGGCAACTGCTGTATTTCGTTTAAGATGAATTCAGAAAAGGTGGTCAGAGTGGAGTTCTTTTTTCCCGCTGCCATTTTCTCCACTACAATACGGCCCGAAGGCAGCGGCTAACATTGTAAATCCGCTATTTGACTCTCTTTTCAAGTAAGTCTTAAACGGTAAATAACTCTTCCATTAGACCAAAAAGTATTTTAGTATATTTTTTGAGGACCTAAAAGCAACAAAAAAATATATTTTAAAACTTCATTTTCCTAAACAATTTTCTGTGTGTGATCTCTGAGCATAGTGAAATAACAACAACGTAACCATAATTTCATCGAATTTACATCCAAAATATAGCAAATATCACTATTGCATTGTTCGAGAGTGAAAAAACACGTCAATAAAGACCCCCGGGAAGTTGTGGATTCGTGTACCCAGTGAAATTAACATTCGAATAACTTGGCTCAAACTTGCCAAAAGAGACCCCGACTCTTTATCAATTGAAACTCTGGTGTATTTATGTGAAGATCACTTTGATGTAAGTCCTATAATAATCAATGTCCACTGGCTCTGGCTGAAACATGTTTGTTTACATACTTTAGATGGTTTCAAGATGGCGGATAGCGTTTTCGCCGTTACGAATTAAAGGAGGAAAAATTTTTTTTACTTTGTAACTTTTGCAGCCATCCTACACACTTAGCAAAATCAATATATTTCGGTTTCTTACGTTAAATACTATAGGAAATATTCATTTATCGCGTCAAATTTGATACGTGTCAAATAGCGGATTGTACATTGACATTTAGCAAACAGAATGTAAATTCTTTACCTTGAAATAAATAGATTTAATTGATTGATTGATTGACCCGCATGCCCAGCGTGGGGATTATGGGCATTACTCCCCAATGATGGCACAACCTTTGCTATGCCGCTCATTAGGAGAGGGCTATGTCCAGCAGTGGACTAATATAGCCTGAAGAAGAAGAAGAATTGATTGATTCAATAAAAAGGAAGACTTTTACCAAGTTTTAGAGGAAATAAGAACGAGTGAGTAACGCCCGCGTCCCGGCGTGCGCGACGCCCCCATTCACATGACAGCAACCAGTTTTTGTTTGCGTTTTGAACGATGCCAACGATTTGTTTAGGATGCCGAGAGGACTTGTGAATGAAAGGTGTGAAGTCATTGATAGTAGCGAGGTACTAGACGCAGCCGCCGAGATTTATAAATAACTAGCTGACCCAGCGAACTTCGTACCGCCTAACAGTCGATTCTTTAGTTCTTTTTTATTTTTCTCTCCGTAAGAACCATCTTCGTACTTCAAGGAATATTCTTAAAGAGAATCAGCGAATTCGTTCAGCTGCTCTCGAGATTTGCGCCTACCAAAACATTTAGCGATTCATTTTTATATTATAGATGATAAATAAATATTCATGGACATATTAAACTGATCTCGTTAGCCCTATACTAAGTACAACTAAATGACTTGTGTTATAGGTGCTAACTCGACGACAGATTTAATACAATAAAATACATAGATAACATCCAAGATCCAAGACAAACTAGAAAAGTTCGTTTCCTAGTTTGACCCGGCCGGGGATCGAACCCGAGACCTTCGGTTTTACAGTCAGCGTGCCAATCCGCTGCGCCACCGAGGCCGTCAAATTCATTTGCACCGCCATTTTGACCATTTTGAACCGACATTTTGACTATTTTGAGCCGACATTTGTACCGCCGACAGTCATTTAAGCTGGCAACTCAAGTTAGTAAGTCAGTTTGTACGTGTTAGGGCTAATTTTTCAATCCTCCGATAAAACTTATCCGTCCAATAAAGTATTACACAATAATATAAAAATGTCACTGTAAAATAACAAAGGAAAGGCATTTACAACACATTTTTGAAATGGTGGTTTAATACGATATTCGACGAATAAGTTTTATCCGAAGGTTGAAAAATCAGCATTTAGTTAAGTTTTTTTACATTAGCCTATATATATCTCACTACAGGGCAAAGGTTAAAGGGTATAAGGTACAAGAGCGTGCTTGAAATGAAATGTAAAGGTTTTAGTCAAAGTGGCGCAGAAACTGCGGCTTAATGAACTTTACAATTCAAACTAGGTGTCCATGCATGTCCAAATGCAAGAATCATTATTTTCCAGCAAAACCTATGACTCTGTTTTTACTATGAATTTGTCTTCTAAATTACGTACATTTGTGAAGTTACAGGCAATCGTCATCGTCATCGTCAGGCTATACTAGTCCACTGCTGGACATAGTCCTCCCCTAAAGAGCGCCACATTGTGCTATCATAGGGAGTAATGCCCATAATCCCCACGCTGGGCATGCGGGTCTGGGAGCGCAGGAGCGCAGTTCAGTGGAATTGTACTGCAGGGGTCGCTGCTGCCCACCCCCCGGTTTGTGTCCCTTAGTCACCTTTTACGACACCCGCGGGAAGAATTGGGTTGGTGCTATTCTCTAGGCCGACACCACACAGCACAGTAGCAATACCCCTTGCTAACGGTGATAGAACCTCTTGAGGAAACCTGGGTGTCTAATATCTTCAAATACCTATCTCAGGGCTTGAAATTGTCAGTCCGCGGTGGCTAAGCCCAAACTCTCTCAGAGAATGCCAGTGCCGTGCAGTGGGACGGTTATATGCTAAAACAATCTCAAATTATTTTAAAAACCTATTTAGAGGCTGAAAATTCCACCCATGCCGCGATTCGAACCCGCGACCTCTGGCTGTCCGTGCCAACGCTCAAGTAGGTACTCGGGGCTGCAAGTAATACAAATTACTTCAGCCAGATATCACTGCCTGTACGTAATACAGAGAATGTTGTAAAGAGGTTCGAAATTTCACTGATGCCGGTGAGTCGCCCATTAGCTCAGTTGTTAAGAGCGCTGGCACGGATAGCCAGACGTCGCGGGTTCGAATCCCGGCATGGGTGGTATTTTAAGCCTCTAAATAGGGTTTAAAATTGTCCTTAGCACGGGTTAGTGCATTAAAAATATTATAATCTTCAATTATTATTACAGCACATAAAATTTTGTAAAAAGCGACACTCCTCTGATATCTGTGGTTTAGCGTCCGATGTCAATATAAAAAAACCCATTGGTTGGCTCCGTGGATGTGATAACTCTAGGCTCTCAGTTCCCCCCATTAACAAACTACTTAAAATACCTTTCGGAAGGATATCGGTCTACCTGGTATAGTAAGGAAGGCATTAGAGGACATTAGAAAAAGGACAGAACATTTATTTCACGGTAGCAACTTAACACCATCATAATAGAAAAGCTCTACAAGACCCCTTTAAAGTGTTAAAACAATTTAGCCTCCTAGCATTGTAAAATAAAATAGAAAGCGCTCAGGGCATGTAAACACTTCAGAAATTAGGGATTCCTTATGATGTTTTCCTTCGGCGTCAGCGAGTGGTATTGCTATTGTATTCACAAATGTACGTACCTTAAACAACTAAGACATGCGTGGAATTCGAACCCACCACGGCCAAATTGAAAAGCTGACGTTCTACCGATCCGCTACCACCGCCGTTAAACTATAGAATAATAGCTTACCCCGCAAACGTTTTTTTAAACACTTATTAAACAGTTGCGGCCCAGAACTTTGCGAAGCTGACTGTGTTATCACTTGCAATCATTAGGTCGACGTGAGTACAGGTGTAGGACAGGCAAGGCACCATGAAAGATGGTATCTCTAAGAAATATAAACAGTTCAAATTATCGCTGTCGGGGTCCGCGAACGCCCACCTGCGCCTTGATTATGTAACTTTTCACATATTTCGCACACATCTGTGTGCGAAAGCGGAATATTTACTTAGCTCTGCCGTATAGATATGAGGCGTAATACAAATCAGACATAGTAGGTACCGCATTTCACGGGATATCTGTCACGTGACAGTGATATTGAGACACTTACACGACAAATATAATATTTTTGGGGCTTAATCGCGTAGTAATTTAATGCTATTTTACCTCGACGTTTCGACGACGTTACAGTCATTGTACTCCGAAAATATTCTAATGTGTATGTTGGCGACAGATCTGGCAACCCCGTTGCTGTGATCTGTTAGAAAAACTTACCTATCAACGGTGTAGCGAATGGATCTGTTTTAATTGTCCTTTTTATTATTTAATATGTTTTAAATATAACTAATTACTATAATTCGGGCTTTCCATTTTCGGCGGTAACAGTGTACAAGTCGCGAAAGTTTAAAATAAGTTATACGACAAAGTCCAGTAGGCATTTCGTTTTTGCACACAGATGTATACGTGAAAACTTACATAATCAAGGCGCAGGATATGATATCCTTACTTCGGACGACACGGGTCCGGCGCGCTGCCGGTCTAGGGATTTTGAGATTGACCAGGGCAATATTTATGTCGTGACAACATCGTGAGGAAACCTGAGTGTCTGAGGTGTTCAAATACCTCAGCGCTTGAGACTCGCAATCCGCGGTGGGCACGAGTAGAAATAAGATAAGATAAGAATATTCTTTATTGTACACCAGAGCACATATTATAAAACATGTAAAGATACAAAGTACAATTGGCGGCCTTATTGCTAAAAGCAATTTCTTCCAGACAACCTTACGACGGAAAGTTGCTGAAGGAAATAAGTAATCGTAGTAATTCATCATCATCATATCATATCCCCAAGAGGAGGAGTAGCGCTCGCTCGCGCTTGCTCAGACAGAAAGATAGCCGTGGCTGGAGTCAAGAACCTTATTACATAACGGCTCGTAAACAAAGTCTGCGGTAATGAATCACCCATGTCGTGACTCTAATTATTGCACCAACCGAGTGGTGCGTGTACTGATAATAACGTCCACATAACACGATCACTTGTCCTAGAAAGTTACACCACTGTATCGTATGGATAACCATTTGATTGTGACATCAGCCCTTGTATGTCCCGAATGCTAAGGCACGGCTCTCTTCCTGCATTACAGGAAGGTTGGGCCGTACTTCAACACGCGGGCCATGTCCGGGTTTGTGGAGGAGACTGATGTTGGCTGACCTCTGCGTTATGCTCGTGAACGAAGGCTGTTCGTGTGTCTGGCCGCAGCACTTGTCTTGTTTTCACGGCCTATGTTAAACAATTAAATAATGCATCAGCATTTAAAGTTATAAACGTATAGGTTGTATCTAATGTATTAGATTTAAAAGGACTTGAGAAAAGATAGTCAGAGTGGAGTTTTTTCCTCGCTGCCTTTTTCTCCACTACACTACGGCCCGAAGGCAGCGGCTATCACTTTCATGTTACATTGTACTTTGACATTCAGCAAACAGAATGTAAATTCTTTGCGTTGAAATAAATTGAATTGAAATGAATTGAATTGATTGTAGACCCGAGTATACGATTCATATTTCAGCTCGATACCTTATCGCGCTTCCGAGATAAAGCGTCTCGACTGACAAAAGGAATTCCGGAGGAGGAAACGCAGTTCCGTTTTTAAGACAGGTCGCTATGGTGCTCATTAGGGGAGGGCTATGTCCAGCAGTGGACTAGTATAGCCTGACGACGGCGACGGCAACGTTTTTCCATTTGAAGTACGGAGTGCTTAGTGCGAGTTTGACAGATCCAATCGAATAACTTTACTACCGCGTTAATCGAGCATTGAGTAGTGAGTATGAGTAAGTTAACCGTTCGAACTGGCAAAACGCTGTCACAGTACAACTCGCACTTGCGTTTATTCGTGTTTTGGCTGGTAAACGTGTTCACTTCTCAACGTAAACCATTACAACTCGTAGTCAGCAATTTTAATTTCCATACTTGTCGCAAGGTGGCGCTTCCTCGATGCCATAGAAATATGAGTTTACGTTAAAGCGATCGAGTAGTTAAAAAACTCTGTAAGCTTTTAGTAAGACACTGGTGACTTTCGGCGGCGATTCAATTGAAGTAAAAAATTATAGCGAATAAAAATACTATGTTACGTGACTTGTTCTCGAAAGGAACGGGCGCAATCTGAGACATTCATCACTTTCGTCGGTTTCTCAGCAAATATCTCGTTTTAAAGTTCAGACGCGTCCTTAATTGGGCGAACACTTGATCGACATAAAACAGCCGTTGAACAACTCCACTTAAGTGTACATTTTTTGTTGCCTCCAAAAGATTGGTGTGCGATATTTAAGACCATATTTTTAGGCTGGCTGGAAGAGATTTCTGTTGAAATAAGTCCGCCTTCAAGCAAAATTTTCATCACGTATGTTGTTTAAGTTTTAAATACTAACTTATTGTAATGTCTATAATTATTAAGATGACGACCTTATATGGTGTTGAACATATAGATAGATAGGATAGAGAGCACTTTATTGCACAAACACAAAAAGAATATAATCATGATATATGTCATAATCATAAGTAATAATAGTATAACCATATTTATAGAAATACGATACCTCTAAACCACTGCTCAGAGGCAGTTTACTTAATCTGTGGTTACGACTTTTTCCTTGTCAAACCACCACCAGAGATTTATTTTAATCGGTGTTTATAGAGTGTCTAAATGAATCGTGTTCTTCTAAACAAGACCGATAGCACCTATGTAAGTTAAACCTGTATTATTTGGTGTATGTAAAGGAGTAATAAATTGCACCAGTGAAATCGAAATTTCACTGATGCCGGTGAGTCGCCCATTAGCTCAGTTGGAAAGAGCGCTGGCACGGATAGCCAGAGGTCGCGGGTTCGAATCCCGGCATGGGTGGAATTTTTAGCCTCTAAAATAGGTTTTCATATAATCAACCTATTTTGGTCAAATTGACAAAACTAAACTTTATTTAGACTTTGAATCATGGTTAATATTTGAGTGTAATTTAATTAAATAATTATACTTTAGTGCTATGGAAACATTAAACAGGACATTACATAAGAAATCACATGTACAAAGGCGAGCTTATCTCTGTAAGAGATTTCTTCCAACAAACCTTAGAGAGTTGGAGTCGTCGGAGTTTAGATACTCAACTAAAGTAAAGTATCGCTTATTCATTAACATGGGTATTTAAAGTGTATCTTAAAATACCCATGTTCATGAATAAGCGATATATATGTACAATTTGGTATATCAAAACGTCTATGAAAACACGTCAAAATAGATCTTTATATAAAGTAGCAAGCAATAAGGCATCGGTTCCCATGGAGCCGATGATCGCGCGCCCATATAAGCGCGGCAGAGACTTTTGACCCGCGGTACCGCTATACTGCAGACAGGTTGCAGCAGCGGGGAAAGTTGGGATAAGTGTGTCAGTGCAAGTGTGACACAGATCGGTGCAGGCTGGAGTTATTGGTGAGGTGTACAGGCCTCCTCGCCTCGCTAGTTGAGGGAGGAAAGCGGGCCTGAGGAAGCTTACACCCTGAAGGAAACTTATGGGAGTGGAGACTGTGATGGTAAAGAAACCACCGTAAGCGCTACACCTTATATGACTGTTATTCAGGATAGGTACAAATGTAATTTTGTAGAGGGTGCTCGACAAAATTCGGCTGTCATCCGTAGATTAATCTCTGAGCTCTGAGGTATAGAACCTATTACTATAATAATATATTATGGACTCTTCATAGTATATCTTTAACAAATCTTTCTGGCTTACTGATATTCCCAATGAAAAATTTCATAGCTCCACAAACGATAAACTTTTCTTACTTACATCTTACCTCATACAAGTACATTTAACCAATTTAATATAAATTTTAGTCTATGTTTAGGTACAATACCAATAGATGAATCGATCAGATTCCGCGTAGTAGAAGGCAACGAGCAAACTCTGCTCTACACTCCCAAATTTAGTAGCATGAAGATATCCTCTTCTTCCTTAAGAGCCATATCCTACCGGATGTTGTCAACCAATTCGGCTATCATGCTTTATGAGAATGCCAATAGAACAAGGACCTGGTACTCTGTGAAACACGGTCATAGGTGGTGTAGCCATGATTATTTAATCTCCCAGGTTTCCTTCGGGAATCGGTCCGGTCCGGTCCGATTCCAGAATAAGGAGGATTATTCGGGTTTCTCTGAATAATCCTCCTTATTCTGGAATCGGGGAATCTAGCCTTCCAGGATAATTTGACGGAGACTATACTAGTTGGTATATGTCCGGAATACTTACTTCCGTATCTTAATAGTTTTAAGTACCTCTGTCTTTATTTTCATTTATGCAGAACGGTAGAGTTGCGGACCTTGAATATGCGGATGAAAATATTAGATCACTGAAATAACGTTCTGATGTGGAAGATGCTACTCTGACGCTTTTTAATACAATGACAATGATGTAATGCTATCTGCCTTACCAGCATTTAAGCCAAAGGCGACCTTTTGCCAATGTCTCCCGAAGCCAAGTTACGTCATCGACAATCGAATGGGGATCGTATCTCCGGTGAATGATCGACCGGTCGATTGTTGCTCGAGTATCCGGTAATAAGTAATCAGCTGGTGAAAGTCAATGCATCTGGGTGCAATACTTGAGAGACTCGAGGTGGAATGTGGGAACTAGTGTGTCAAAACAAAAAAATAAAGTAACTGTACAATGACCCGTCATTCCTCACAGTTCTATCAGGATTAGGGCAAGGGTTTACTCATGTAACGTTGGATATCTTTACAAATAATAATAAACTCTGGAACGACTTCAGGTGTGGTTTTATTTGTAGATTTAGTATAATATTTTAATAAAACAGAAAACTGGATAGAAACGGATAAACGGAGAAGCAGGTAAAAAGTCAGATCAGGTCAAAGGGTAAAGTAGTAATTATGAAAAATGTGGGAAATCGAAGAATGTGTGACGTAATTTAAATATTTTAAAATGATAGATAGAAAAAGAAATAAAAATGGTATGAAGAGGTTTGTACCGTCACACTCATATCTTAAAACCTATTTAGAGGCTAAAGATTCCACCCATGCCGGAATTCAAACCCGCGACCTCTGGCTATCCGTGCCAGCGCTCTTTCCAACTGAGCTAATGGGCGACTCACCGGCATCAGTGAAATTTCGAACCTCTTCACAATATTCTTTGTCACAATATTCACAATATTATTTAAATTAATCTGTTTTTTTTTTGTTTTTGTGATGAGTCATTGTTGATACATTATATCGTATCAACAATGACTCATCACAAAAACAAAAAAAAAACAGATTAATTTAAATAATATTGTGAATATATTATAGTCTTTCTTTAAAATCCCCACAGTGTTTAAGAAAGGCTTGGTGAAACTTTTCAAACTTTAAAATTTTCATACCATACTCTGATCTAACAAATTTTGTCTGAAAAATTAAGAACCGTACTTATTTTCAGACATTCATTAACATCTATCAGAGCGGTGGTAGCGGAGCGGTGTAGAACGCCGGCTTCTCAATCGCGGGGTCGTGGGTACGTACGGGTACCCGGGTGGGTATATACCAATGACTTTTTTTTCTACGTTATGTATATTTGTGAAATTAAAGTAGCAATACTACTCGCTGACGGTGAAGGAAAACATCGTAAGGAAACCCTAGTTTCTGAGGTGTTAGCGTACCTCAGCGCTTGCTACGGCCCAACTAGCTTATAGCCTAGCTTGAAATTTCAGGTCTAACTAACTAACATCTATCAAAAAGTTGCCAAGTTCGGTTTAAGGCATGGAACTAGGCGAGTTCTTATATATCAAGTATTTTTTGATGCAAGAGGGTCCCCTAGTTTTTTTACGTTTAAGTTTTGTTGGGATGTTATCCTTCGGATTTGGAATCACCATAAAAGTTTTTTTTTTGTATTAGTGAATAGAAGGTTAAGGAGGTTTTACCGAATCTGTCTGAATCAGCAGCACACCGAAAAGGTTTGATGGAGGTTCGATTTGGCCCGACAATGCGAACACCATTACTATGCAGAAAACTTCGAAGTCGCGAAAATGTATGCCATACATTTTAATGGTGCAGGTAGTAACTTTGTATAGAACAGTCAATGTACATGGCGGTCTTGTTACACCGGGTATAAAATAAATGTGCCGATACAACTACATACATTTTGGAAATCTAGACTTGTTATTTAAGCGCAAAGTAAACATGATCATGACAAGTTTGGTTGTAGAACGCCGGCTTATTCGGAAAGTCGTCGTCGTCGTCGTTAGGCTATGCTAGTCCACTGCTGGACATAGCCCTCCCCTAAATAGCGCCACGTGCTATCATAGGGGGTAATGCCGATATTCGGAAAGTAGTGGGTTTGAATCCTGGTATGTCACCTATGACTTTGTTTTTTAAGTTACATATGTACATTTGGAAATTTGTAGTAGCAATACCAATCGTTAACTGCGAAGGAAACCATCTTGAGAAAAACCTAAGTGTGACATACCTCAGCGCTTGAAATTACCAATCCGCGATGGGCACGCGTAGTAATTAAGCCCATACTCCATCTCTGAGAGAAGGCCTGTGTCACAGCACAAATAAAAATCTGTCCTACAATAGCACAGAGCCTTTTTATAAAAATCAAAATTCTGCTTAAGCTGACACAAGATCACATTGGTCTTTTTGGAATCGAAAACCAATATTTTAGCACAAAGAACCCTTTTTGACAATGCTGATGACATAACTTAGCAGTCACATCCCAGTTCCTGTTAAACGTTGCTCCACATTCATAAACATGAGGTCGAAACGACTTTTTTCTAGACGCCACATTCCTGAGACTCGGTTAAAAGGCACACAGTCTTCCTGAACGTTCCAAATGGATTCTTACGAAACCGGTTCGGGTGGCTTTGTTAACTTAGGATCCCGCGGGTCACAAGACCTCCTTAAGTCACAATATGACTCTTAACGACATCTATTTAAAGACAGAAATGCTGTGCGGTAACAGGAGACGGTGAATCGCGTCGCGGCGAGAATATTGAATGAACGCTTGGAGTCGTTTATTTTTTACTTTTTTTCAAAACCATTGACTCTGTAGCAATTTGACTCTGATAGTTTATAATGCTCTTGTAGAGTAATGACCGGATCACTTTATCAGATCCAATGCCAGTGAGTCACTAATAGCTTTTGGGTCAACGCATTTCTTTGTAGATACACTCGACATTATGTCTAAGCACTCTCCTCGGTGAATTTACGGGTGACTTTGCATTTAAAATTTAAAGGCATAAATGAAATGTAAGGACTGTTGAGTATACAACCGTCAGTGATACAATCGTAAAGTAAAAAATATTTATTTTGAAAAAGGTGATCGGCAGTCTGGTGGACCCCACACTATGCAAATCATATATAGTGGGTTCCCGTCATTATCAACCCTTGTATGTCCCCACTGCTGAGGCACGGGTCTCTTCCTGCATCGCAGGAAGGTTAGGCAATACTGGGGCACGGGGGCCAAGTCCGGGTTGGTGGAGGATTGTAAGACAGTGGCGAGCCTTACTGTCAGAAGTTATCAAGCCGCCCATAAGGCCTCTGGCATGGCTTAACGACTTCATTATGACAGTCGGCACCAACGGCTTAACGTGCCTTGCGAAGCACGGAAGCGCTCGGAAATATGCCACTAGCGGTAGTCACGGGACGCTCACCCATCCCGTACCTGACCACGCCTGTCGTTGCTTAACCAAGTGATTGACTCCAATCACTCGGTTCGCCTAGGCCACGAGCGCTTTGCGGGCTCCCGTACAAGTATTAATAGTATATTCGACAGCACTTGCACCTTTACACGCGAGCTTGCTACTCAGTTGCATTAAAGCGACTGTACCTTCTTGTAAAATAGGAGTTTTGACTTGAAATCTTTTACATCCTTCATACCAGTATACCTCTACTTGATATAAACATGTTGGTATATCACTATGCCCACATCTTTATACGCACGTCTTGTTACGTCATAAAATGGTCAGCCTTATAAGTAAAGTGCAAAGGTCACACATTGACACAGTGTCTCTGTATGTGACACAGTGAATACGATAAAGCATTTAGAAGATGGTTACTAATTTCAGTGCTTTATGAAGTTCAAAAGGGCCTAATGAGATAGTCACTAATTTCAGTAGTGCTTTAAGAAGTTTAAAGGGAAGTACAATATGAATCCTTTATAATGTCCCCACTGTTAGAGCACGGGTCTCTTCCTGTATGGTAGGAATGTTAGGCCATACTCCACCACGGGGGCCAAGTCCGGGTTGATGGAGGATTGTAATACAGTGGCGGCCCTTACTGTCAGAAGTTATCAAGCCGCCCATAAGGCCTCTGGCATGGCTTATCGTGCCTGGATGCGCTGGGAAAAAATGCCACTAGCGGTAGTCACGAGATGGTCACCCATCCAGTACCTGACCGCGCCTGTTGTTGCTTAACCCAAGTGATTGATTCCATTTACTCGGTTCCGCTAGGCCACGAGCGCTTCCTAAGGGAAGTACAGGGTTAGTTAATTCGTTAGTTATACCTGAGATTTGCGCACTTATTAGGCCATTTTACGTAGCAAGCGCTGCGGTGTGTTAACACTTCAGACACTATGGTTTCCTCACGCCGTTTTTCTTCACAGTTAGCGAGTGGTATTGCTGCTATAAATTCACAAATGTATATAACTTAGAAAATAAAGTCTTGGGTGCATGCCGGGATTCGAACCCACGACCAGTGAAGCCGGCGTTCTACCGCTCCGCTACCAGCGCTTTAATGTACAAGGGTGTAACAAAATATCTCCACAACTATTGTTTCGAAAATGGAATTAAGAAATAATGATGTCCCATCAATAAGGGGAAAATTTCGAATTCGCAATATAATAACTGTTTTATAGGTCATTACATGGTTAGAATATTTTCTGGGCTTCGCGTAGTAATTTATTGCTATTTTACTTCGACGTTTCGACGACGTTACGGTCATCGTGGTCAATGTTTTCAAGTCGCGAAAGTTTAAAATATGTCATTACATGGTGTTCGGATAATTTATGTCATGTGGAGATGGCATTTTAGCCTTATTAACATATTTTATTAGTTACGGTAGGTACGACTAAAATTTTAAAGTGTTGTCTAGGTACAGACAACATTTGCTCCTTGTAAGTACAGGAGTATCAGTCGACCTGCACGTTCATATTGCAAATTCGCCCGTAGAGTAACGGGATAGAGTGCACGCGTGAAAAGGTCGATGTGCGGTCGACTGTACTACTTTCTCGTGACAGCATAGCAAACTACAGTTACCTATCACGTGATCAAAGTGATAGTTTAAGACAAATTATTGACGATCATTGCGCAAGAGTTACATCGAAGATCGAAGGGAGCTCGAATGGCAGCGAGAAGCTGTTATGTTAGAGTGTAAAGTGAATTTAATTGGCTACAATTTCCCGCTAATGGCATCTCGAAATAGTTTTAAATGTTTGTGAAGGGTTTTTTTACCTCGGTACTGAATAGGCCAATGATTTTTTTGTGCTTTTAGAAAGGTTTTTTAAGTTGAAATATAAAGTTAACATTAGTAATTACATAAAATCTTTTGTTTTAGAATCTATTGGCAGATTATCTTGTCCGAAATCACCCTGCATAGTTAAGTTAAACGGTAAGAAAAAACGGAACGGAACGGTGCGCCGTAAACAGTACAAATAAATCGCTCTGCTTTTAACACTTCATTAAAAATAGTAAATCTACAAATAGTGCACAAAAGGTGTTATAGGAATAAAGCTTATGGTTAGAACCATCGCTTTTGTCAAGATACAACCAACTAAGCGCCCAAAATCGTGAGTTAAAACAAACAATTTCTTATGTTTGTGTTCGAAGAATAACAATAACGACTTTTTGCGTGAGCGAGAAGGCGATAAAATACGTCAAACTGTCTGATGCTGTCGGATTGTGACGTCCAAACAACCAATCAAGGCGAAGAGAAAACTGTCACCTAGCCGTCAGTGGCAATCACGTTCCATTCCTCGTAAAAAACCGAGATCTACACATTGACTGTCTAAGTATTGGCTCTAATAAATAAAAAAATGAGCTGTCAAGTGTGCCGAAAGGTAATAACACTTAGTGATTTACTAAAATGCGCTGTTTGTAAGACACAATTTCACTATCAATGTCTGAATAGACTGCTAGATAAAATCTAGCAGTTGTCATCTGCTAGATTTTCCGCTTTATATTCAACTAGGAAAACATGGAAATGCGAATCGTGCACAAATGTTAATACAGGCCGCGGGAACAAACTTCAACAGAACACCAGGAAAAATATTCCTTCCGGCGCAGATAAAAAGGAACATAAAGATAAGTTCCAAACTCCGAAGATATCTAAGTGTACGCCAAACTTATTGCCAAAATGTAATTCTTTAGAAGAACATTCCTTTCATAACGCTTCTGTCGTGGACGATAGCTCAAGTTTTCTTGATTCAACCACAAAGAGCTTGCCCAATATTTCGCAAAGAAATGACACGTTGGTTCAAGACTTGACTGAGGAAGTCACAGGCCTCAAAATAGAATTAAATAGTGCGCATGAAGAAATTATTAATTTAAATGAAGAAAATACCAAACTGAAGTTAGACATCCAAGAACTGAATAGGAAAATAAGTGTACTAATGAAAATTAGTTCAAGCGTAACTACTTCTACGCCTAAGTTACTCTCTTCTACATGTTCTAGCATTATACGGAAAAGTACGAAAAAGAAAATTGTGTTCGAGAACGTGGAATCTTCGAACTACTCTGATAAATTAGAGACAATCCCAAATTTACCAAATCCTGCTATCCAGGACACTGTCTCAGAAAATGTGAAGAAGCCCGAGGATTCTCAGCATCTTCCAATACAAAAGCGTCAGTCATCAGAACAAATTATTGGGCGCCACTCACAGCAAAGCAAGAAAAAACCTGTTATCCACATCTTGGGGGATGAAGGAGCGCGTGGCGTTGCACAAAAACTCCACGACTTAAGAAGAACTCAGGGTTACAGCGATTATGGGATCTCTGCTCTCGTTAAGCCTGACTCGTCATGTTCTGTACTCCTAGCAGACCTTAGGGAATTGATAATTAGAAGCTCCAAAAAGGATATTATAATCCTTATATTGGGATCACATGAAAAAACTACTAAGTTTGTCTCAGACTTGGACAGAGTACTGCAAACAAATTATAAAGGAATTGTAATATTTTTATGTCAAATTAAAGTCAACCATTTTCTTGACACAAACGGGCTCAATAAAGAACTAAAAACCATGGCCACTAGGCTTCGCGATTGTTATTTTGTGGAAAGAAAGAATAAGCTACACTTAAGTGCGAAGTTAAACATAGAAATAGATTACTTGTATTACAAGGAAAATTTTATTACAAATTTTGGAAAAGTGTTTAAGAACCAAAATGCAAAATTTCCAAAGGGATCTTTAAAAAGAGGAACTGTACCATATTTCTTTCGAATTCAAGAGACTAAAAATAATAGCAAAAAGAAGAAACTAGAAGATGGCGCCGAAAATTATGCAAAAAAAGGAACTATTCCATACTACTTTAAAAAACATTCGCCTTTGCCAACTAAAACCAAGGACACTCTAGCAAAAGAATCTTTTTTTCGTAACTCACAAAAAACGTAACAAAAAATCTTCCTTGAAGTCTGTAATTACACAAATAGCCCACATAAATATACAGAGCTTAAATTACAAAAAACAAGCCGTACTTCAGAATTGGCTAAGTTCTGAATATGGAAAAAATGTAAAAGTTTTGTGCATAACAGAGCACCACAGAATGAAAAGTGACCTCGATCGAATCAGTTTCACAAATTTTACGTTAGCTTCATCCTATTGTCGTGAAAATAGAAATGGTAAGGGTGGTGTATGCATTTTTATCCACGACACTATGAAGTTCGAAGAACTTCTGTCTCTAAAACAGTTTTCTATACCAAACATATTTGAATTTTGTGGCATTAATTTGAACAATATTCATGTGGTTTGCGCATACAGACCAAAAACTATAAAGAATGACTTTTTTCTCAACAATATTGAAACTGTGTTAAATCACATTTTAGGCAACAGGCCGAACCGAAGGTTCTTGCTATGTGGTGATTTTAACATAAATTTATTGGTAACTAGTGCTGAAACGAGAGATTTTCTTAGCCTTCTTAAATCTTTTAGTTTAAAGCCGTATGTGTTGGAACCCACACGAATTACCGATCATAGCAGTACCTGTATAGATAACATCATCTCAAACATATGCTTGCAGGACGTCAAAGTGATTGAGCCTGGTCTTTCTGATCACTGCCTCCAACGTGCTAACTTGGTCATGGAGTTGGATTCCAACCCAGTGGGTAGTTATAGACTTGTAAGGGATCTAAATCAAGGCAATTTAGATCACCTAAAGATTTTTTTAAGTGACATGAACTGGGACCAAGTTTGTTTACTCTCTGACACAAATCAATCTTTTAATCTATTTCACGACATTTTGATAAGTGCATTTCATAGGTTTTGCCCACTAATCAAAATAAAGGAAGCCAAAAGAAACTTAAAACCGAAATGGATTACAAAAGGCATCAAGAAATCATGTGAAACAAAACGTGACCTTTTCATCAAAATTAAACACTCGAGGAATAATTTACTGCTCTCACATCATTATAAGAAGTATTGTGCAATTTTACATAAGGTGATAGCGCATACTAAAAAGAAAGATAATGAATTCCGCATCGTAAATTCAAGTAATAAAATAAAAACCACTTGGAGTATAGTAAATGAAAATGTAAAAGGAAGAAAATCTCGAAAAGTTGAAAGTTTTGCTGGACTAACTGACGGAGTTACAAAAATTGAAGAGGAGGTAGAAGCTGCTGATTTATTTAATACATATTTCTCAAATATATCTAAACGTAATAGTAGCATAGACATATTACCCGATTTGCAACTTCCCAGCTACCGAATGAACTCTATGTTTATTTCACCAATAACTAAACCCGAACTATTAAAAATTGTTTCCAGTTTAAATAATAAAAAGTCTTTTGGATATGATGGCATACCCATTGCTATTATAAAGCATATCATTGAGGTTATAGCCGATATTATGATTCATCTTATAAATGTATCAATAAATACGGGAATATTTCCAGATAGACTCAAAATGGCTCACATCATACCACTGCACAAAGGTGATGGTCGGCTAGATGTTAGAAATTATCGTCCGATTGCACTTTTGCCGATTATATCAAAAATATATGAAAAGTTTTTCGCAAACCGATTGGAATCTTTTCTAGTAAAATTCAAAATTTTATCACCGAGTCAATTTGGCTTTCAAAAGGGCAGATCTACGGTGGATGCGGTCTTCGACATGATGGACTTTGTTTCCGAATCATTAAACATGAAATCAAATGTAGTGACAGTGCTGCTTGACCTGTCTAAAGCATTCGATCACGTAAATCATAAAGTCTTAGCTCTCATTCTTGATCGGTATGGAATTAGAGGAAATAGCTTGAATTGGATAAAATCTTACCTAACAAAACGCACACAAAGTGTAATACTTCCCACCGTAGACCCCAGGACAAAGTTGATACTAAAAACTGAATCGTTAAGCACGGAAACAACATGTGGCGTACCACAAGTGGTATTAGGCCCTTTGCTTTTCATCCTTTATTTAAATCATTTACCGGAAATCCTAGAAAACAAAGTAATAATGTTTGCCGACGACGTCTCAGTTTTTTTTCTGTTTGAAAAATATGAAGCCACCTTATTATCGGACAATATATGCAACTCAATAAAAACTGTTGTGGAATGGTTACTGGCTTTAGGACTAAAAACGAATGGAAATAAAACTAAATTAATTCATTTTCGAAATTATAATACTCCAAGAGCTAAACTAGATATCAAAATAGACAATACACAAATTGAAATCGTGGATAACGCGAAGTTTTTGGGTATTTTCACAGACGAATTCATGAACTGGAAAAAGCACATTGAAGTTTTAGAGGGGAAACTGAGTAGCTTTACTTATGCTTTGAGATGTTTAAAAAAAGTTACCACAACACATGCCTCTATGCAAGCGTACTACGCATTCTTCCACTCGAGACTCCTTTACGGTTTGGCGCTTTGGGGTGCAAGTGTAGAAATAAACAAAATTTTTATCTTGCAGAAGAGATGTGTCCGCATTTTAAACGGTATAAGATCAAACAGAGTATCCTGTCGTGATCTTTTTACTAAATTAAAAATACATACTGTTACGGCCCTATACATCATAGAACTGTGCAAATTGGTAAGGCGTAATCCAGATAAATTTCCGGTCAGTGCGGGACACAAATGCAGCCGGCTTCAAGATCGCAATCGGTTTAACCTTGCAGTGCTACCGTGCAGAACCAAGTCTTATAGTAAGAGCACTAGACAAATGGCAGTAAAGGTTTATAATAAATTACCTGAAAATCTTAAGTCAGCTCCTAATGATCAGTTCCTAAAGGCTTTAAATAAGTATCTTTTAGACATGTGTCCTTATACTTTGGAGGAATTTTATGAAAATTGTAAAAGTAATGTTTTTAATTAAGTAATATTAATTTTATTTTATATCAGAATTTATTGTAATAACTTAATTATCTAATTATTTAATTAATTAATTAATTAATTAATTTTGCTATGCTGTTATACAGTAAAATTACACTGTGCAATATTTTTATGTTATACCTACCATCTTTACCTACAACTGTAATTTATGGCAATAAACTATTGAATTGAATTGAATTGAAGTTCGTCGGTTAAAAATAAAATGTAAGAAGTAATAAATAAATTTTTCTTCTTCCACTCTTTGATCCCTAGGGATGAGAAGTGATTTGAATTTGGAACGTGTCACATTCCATGGAATGTAAGTTTTAGTATCCAGGTTCCAATCACCAAAGATTCAATAACGATCATTCACGAAATTCAACCACGAAAGTGCAACTGCGCTCGAATCAAATTACTAAGTTTGGGGAAAAATAAAAGATGCTCGATATAAAGCCTTTGACCAGCTTGCTTTGTAATTGGTAACACACCTACCCAAATACGGATTAATATATTGTTTTTATAAAAAAATTGTTAATGTGACTTCAAGTAGTGAGGATGAAAGTATTATTCTATTGACTCTAGAGAATATTGAAGCGAAGGCTAAAATACATGAACGTTTTATTCTATTCTTATTCTAACGTTGCATTTACATACTTAGTTTCTCATCATCATCAACTTATTATGTCCCCACCGAGGGGCATGAGTCTCGTCCCTGAGGAAGGTATAAACCATCCGAGCTTGGCCCCCGTGGTGGAGTTTTTCATAGAGGGTGATAAAATCTAGAGCGTCCACCTCAAGAGCAACATATCTTAAACTCGAGTCACATAACTTTGAAATTCTCGCCGTGCTCAGGATGGTAATTTAGAATCCCTCGCTAACCTCGGGATTCTATTTTGGAATCCCTTGCTCCGCTCTGGTGTGAAACACTCTCGCCGTAACATTCGCTACCATTGCGAACTTTTCACGACAGCGATAATAAATCACCGAAGTAAAATAAAATACTTTGTTTTCTTCTTTTATTCATCTTGAATTTGAACTTCATAGCCAATTCAAAGCGTTCGAATCGGTCACATTTGAAAACTCTACTGTTAAAATGGCCGTACCTAATATTTTCGGCCAGTCATTCAAATTTCGACCAGAACAGCTAGACAATAATCGATAAATCGATGGTCTCGAATCGAATCGATTACCCAACGTTCCGCTCGAGACCGTTACATAAAACGGCTCAAGAGAGATGGTTAATGAACGACTCGAAATTATAAAACAGAGGCTTCAGTTTAACAAATTACCACCGAGGGAATTCCTCATGCAAGCGTAGTATTTTTCACACACACACAACTTGAAATAAGACGGAGTAGTAGCAATACCACTCACCAACGGTGATCGGAAAAACGATTTTTTCCGATCACCGTCCAACTACCTCAGCGCTTAAAATTTCCCATCCGCGTTGGGCACCCGTAGTGATTAAAACCATACTATCTCTGAGTCTGAGAGTAGGCCTGTGCCCTACGGTTGCATGCTGGCGTGTCTCCAAACTACGACTTATGAACGTTGATAAAGTGAGGTGATCTGTCAGGATCGTGGCACGTGGCAGTCCCTAGTCGCTGCCTACGTCTGCTACCCCTATGTAACCACCTGAAACACTCACGTTTTCTTACGATGTTTTCCGTCACCGTACTTATTGACTATCGATTGATATCAATCCTTGTATATGCCCACTGCAGGGGCACGGGTCTCTTCCTGCATTGCAGAAAGATTAGGCCACCCTCCACCACGCGGGGCAAGTCCGGGTTGGTGGAGGATTGTAATACAGTGGCGGGCCTTACTATCAGAACTTATCAAGCCGAATATAAGGCCTCTGACTTATTTACTATCAGTCTTTCAGTTTATGGTCTATATTCATCGTACAATTAATAGCCAGTTGATATCGAACTCGCTACGCCTTTGTACGATGGCTCGTAATTATTAACAGATAAATTATGTAATGTTTTAATTTATGACAGCACGTGCGTTTGAATATACTCGTATTAAATACGCCGAAAGGTCATTAATCTTCTCAGCTTTGGTGTGCACCGTCAATGCGATGCACACCAAAGCTGAGAAGATTAATGTGCTTCGCAAGGCACGTTAAGCCGTTGGTGCCGGCTGTCATATAATGGCAGTCGTTAAGCCATGTCAGAGGCCTTATGGGCGGCTTGATAACTTGTGACAGTAAGGCCCGCCACTGTCTTACAATCCTCCACCAACTCGGACTTGGCCCCCGTGGTGGAGTATGGCCTGCGATGCAGGAAGAGACCCGTGCCCCAGCAGTGGGGACATACAAGGGTTGATAACGATAACGATATAACGCATTGACGGTGTTATTTTAAACCCACTTCAAAAAAGGAGGAGGTTATCAATTCCGCGCCTATGACTTTTTTCTCGCTTAACTTCGTCAAATCTTCACCGAATCAGATTTATTTTTGTTTCTAGAGATATAGCATCCCGTTGTCCCATTTTATTTTGGCGAAGATCTAATGAAGACTTTCAGAGATGGAGAACGGAACTCTTCAATGGGCAGCAAATAAGGCCTAAAGAGGCCCATGCACATGTTTCATAAAATATAGCGTAAAATGGTCCCAGGATAATTTGGCAGCAGCAAATAAGCCCTAATTTGGCCCATCCATTAGAAATATGCACATGTTTCATAAAATATAGCGTAAAATTTGTGCCATAAACAGTTCTAACAATAATGTAAAGTAGCTGGTAAGGGACGTCCCAGGCGGACATACATCGACCAAATAGGGGATGTATTAGCAAAAGGGAATATAAAAAGTACCTGGAACCGGCGTGCGTGCCTGCAACGACTTATGAACGTTGATGAAGCGAAGGTGATCTGCCTACCCCGCTGGGATACAGGCGTGAGGTTATGTATGTATGTACATATGTAAAGTGGTTCATAAAACAAAAGAAGTAAGTGCCTAATGAAGTCGCAACCTCTTTCAACACCAACACTACATACAAAAACACATATTGATCGATACCGATCAGCAATTAAAGTAACCGGCACATGCCTGCTACAAAAACTGGCCGAGAAACAGCTGATCGCTTAAACGTATATGCTATGCTACATAAAAGTTCCCTTGATGTAAACAAATTTGCAGAATAAAATGGCGAACAAGCCGTGATCGAATATGGACTCATAAATTGGACAGTAATCGTATTAGAAAACTTAGAATTCCTAATTTCAGTATTTCTAAATTGCACCGACTCCAATCTCTGTCTCTAATTTTTTTCTTGTCTCCGTCTATGGTTGCCTGGAAGAAATTACTTTTAGTAATAAGGCCGCCAATTGTACTATATTTTTAAATAATATCTGTTACTGTAATTTCTTTGTACAATAATCAATAATAATAATATATGGTGATGTTTGCTGACGCGCGAACGGATGATTTCCACGCATTAATCCCCAAACGCATAGGATCCCTGATGTGCAGGGTAAGGGTCAGTACCAGCAGTCTTCTGAAGGTATTGGCTGATCGGATGGACAGCCCCATACAGCGCCACTGGGTGTCAATGCACCTTATGCCGACAAGCAGGGGGACTGGCTGGGACTAGGCTGTACACTACAGTAAATATAATAATGTACTTAAATAGTTTCCTAACATAGCATAAGTTAAATTGTTACTAAAACTATATGCGCCTTGCCTGAAATAAATGAATAATAATAATAAAGATTATTGTATCTATCTACATCGAAAGGTTTTGGAAATGGCTTCAGTTTGGTAGAATTTTCATATTTTTGATGTCCACAGGGTATCCTAGTTTGGGACCAGGACAAGTGATTGTGTTAAATGAAAGTTGTTATTCTTAGTACGTATAATGTCTACTTAACGTTTCTTAACCCATTCTTGATTTTAGTAACACAATCCTCAAATTAAATCCTAATACACCCGGCCTGTTCCATCTTTCTTAGATTTCCGAGAAAATAAATGTTTACTTCCAGAAAGCATTTATCGGCACAAAGTATATCCTGAGTAATTTGCTGACAGGTGGGTTAGACCAGTTAAATGGCTGTAGAAGGATGAACTTTAACTATAAATAATAGTTTGCAAGATGTTCAGATACCTGCTTAACCCACTACGCCACCTCAATTATTTAGACTCATTGGTGCAATTGCTATACCAAAACAAGTATCTGCAAAACTGTCATAATCGACGGCAGCATACTGACCTTTGATTACGTGCATTCGTGATGTACCTCCGTATACGTTTCAGAAACTTTCATCACAGAAGATTTCATAACATGACCGAGACTTGTGGTAAGATATAATCTGCAATATAATAGCATATTATTCATCAATTTACATGGCTAGAATGGCCCAATTATAAACTAAACTGAAAATCTAAAAGTGAAAAATGTAAGAAAGAAATTCACACTGTACTGCACTGAATCAGAAAGACTCATTTGCCCATCCAGTGCTAGACAATGATGCTATATTTTTTTTCAAATATGGTTCTCAGGATGCTGTTGGCACTGGAATGCTGCTGCGCATGAGCGAAGCAGAGAGGAAAGAGAAAAAAATGTAAGCTTGTATGTATGTAAGGGGCTATTTGACGGCCTCTGTAGCCTCGGAAGCGCATCTGCCTACCATGCAAGAGGCCCCTGTTCGATCCCCGGCTGGGAAAAAAACCCCCCGGTCCTTTATGTTTACATGTTTGTGATGTCGTTGTTTCTGGTTCCCACGAAACAGGGTATCCCAGTGTGGGGCCAGAAGCAATATATGTGCCTGTATGTAAATGTTATGTTGTGTTGTTATGTTATCTCCGGAAAAAAATAATCTGTCACCAGTTTCACCATTCACCACCAAATGTGAGAAAGGACCTTTAGGATGGACATAGGCTATAGACTCATCCTTTTACCGCGCGAACACAGTCACTAGCCGTGCCTGCAGGCACGGCTAGTGTTAGATAAGGTGACAAATAGTATGCAAACTGAAGAAATCGTCGGCAATAGTTTGTAGACGCATATAAACATAATCTGCTTCTTGACTCTCGACATCAATTAATCTTTTGAAGTAATGAATGGCAATATGGGCCTACTGCCCCGTGCAAGCGAAACTAATCGCACACGTGGGCATATTAATCGATTAAATGTATCTGAATATGCTAATGAAGACGTAAGAAAGACAATAGAGAGACAGGTTTTGTTTGCAGCTTGAGAGGGTCTCCTTGAAACGTTACGGTAGATTACAATGACCAAACAATGGTGAACTGTCTATCAAAACAGCAAGTGTGTACTATAGAGGTCGTTGTTGAAGGTGTCAAGATGCAATTGTGATTGGACGCGGTTGCAATTTGTGTTATATTTTGGTTGCCTGCGTATTGGTAGAAGCGTTACGGAGCCACAGGCCACCGTGGGTTTAGTTGGAAAGGTCATTTGGAATGTCCAGTAAGATCTATTGGTATTCGGCCATGCATTGTTTGCAAATATCCTCAATAGGATTTCGCTACGGTTGGTCAAATAAACTAATCAGACAGTGTTTATGTCATAATAGTTAACAATACATGAAAGTTCAGTTCATAGACATGTTTGACTTTGCTTAATGCTTACATGTATTTTTCGTTCTTTTAATATCCTACATTTTCTTACGTAACCGTATACAAGTACGTCCCACCGGAGGGCATTGACTTTCTCTGAGAACACTCAATTACCACGTGTGCCCTCCGCGAATTTGGCCAATTCTGGCGCTGAGGTATGTGAACATCAGACACTGAGATTTTCTCACGACGTTTTGCTACACCGTCACCAATGCACCAACTGCACCAATGTACGTAACAAAAAACAAGAAGTCACTTCTAGACACCAGGATTCGAACTCACGACTTCGCGAATGTGACACCGGTGTTCTACCGCTCGGCTGTGCTACCACCGCGCAAGTTATTAAAAATTAATTATCAAGTTCTACAATTGTCAACATATAGATACTTTAATGTGTCACTTATGGTTAATAAAGATTTTATATTTATATTTAGTTAAATCAACCGGTGTTGAACTTCGCGGAGCAGATGCGCTGATTTGATGCATATAATGGAATTCCTTAATGAATCGCGATACTCATACATTGTTAAATATCAAACGAGTCTAATCGCGATTATTTATTGACTCAATAACGCCACTTCAGTCTACCCGTGACCACGGCAACTGCCACGCTATCAAAACGTCGGGAATTAAGGTAATACGTTTTACCTATCGATTAGACCCCTCTAATATAATTATAACTATGGATATATAGAAGTTAGACACCGATCCGTCCTGCAGCTGCGGATAGGTGCAGACTATACCTCATATTACTGACCATTGACCGCTATGGTCCATAAAAGGAGGCACTCGAAAAATTCACGAAGCGGAATAAGTAGAGTGTATTGATACCTACCAAACACAGAATGATAATAGTTTATTATATTACCAATGTATCAAAATATTAACAAAATTAGTAATCGTAAAAAAATCTGCTGTTCCCTTTGAGTATAGTACTTTCTCCTCAGGTTCTCATGGTTTCCTTACACTCTTGAGATCGCAGTAGGTAGTTTTAACATTATTGTAAATAACATTTTAACAATGATTATTTAAATATGAAAAGTTTACGTAAAAAAGGGAGGCCTTATTCCAGCGGGACAAAGTCATGGCTGCTTGAAAAAAGGTATTTAAAATATTTTAAGACGAACTGGCCTGTAATCAGAGTCTGTCCGGAAGCCGGGAGTCCAATCCAATACAACTATAATGATCACAAAAATTACGGCCATCCTTTAGAGACATACCTGATCGACACGCAGTTTTCTGCTCAGCTCATTAGCTTTGTACTCCATCCTTTGTGTCTGCAACAACAAAAACATTATCTTTAATAAACAATGGTAGACATGACCAAAATTAATAACGAATGCACTCAGAAGAAAATTGATTAGCATTGGGCACAAAAGGTTTTAAATTAACTTCAATGATGTCCACAGATAAAACATTATTACTGATTTCCTCACATAACCACTTTTTAGTGAATTGAATTTAGGCGAAAGAGGTTTGGCCGCTCTTGTAAACTTGTAATTGCTAAAATTGGGAGTACACCAAGCACCACTTATAAATACTTGCCTCAAAACATCTCTATCCTGCCTCTTACGAATTTCAAAACGCAGTTGTATAAATTCCTGTTCCTTCTGTCAGGATCATGGCTAGTAGCGAACCCTGGACTACTCCATCAGGGTTCGCCAGTAGCAATGATCCTGACAACTCTCTGTCGCTTCATCAACATTCGTTAGTTGCTGTATGGCACGTATGCCACTTTCAGGTATGTTTTATCTTGCCCTTGACTGATACACGTACAACGCCTATTTGGTTGAAGCAAGGACATTTGTCGACCAAGTTGTATTGTAAGTAGGCGATGTATTAGTGGGACCTCCTTCCAATGTACATTCGTTCGATATATTTCTTTTGTCAATCTTTCTTCTTTCATCATCTCCATATGTCCAAACGAACGCAATCATCATCCAGTTCGTGCAATAAACTCAACTCAATCCTTTTTCAGTATGAAAAATAAACTGGTAGAACATAACGATCCTTCTCAAAGTAAGTTCTTACAACTGTAGTAGGTACTACTTCTTTCAAAGCCAAGCTTTAAAACCGTATCAAAACGCGCCATAGAGAGCATCTTACGAGCAAAAAAATCTGCAACTCGGTCACATTAGCAATAAGATACAGGAAAGCAATTGCACGATTGCCCCTGCATCCGTCAGTCCACTTGCTACCATATGGGACTTCTGACCATCCGGTACCAACGACAAAACCCAAGTAAACCAAACGATATACAACTCAAGGCTACGGTAATAGGAGTAAAGCAAAGGCAATTGTATCGTGTTCTTGTCCAAGTGAGCTGTACAGTTAGATTTCGTCTCTAAATCTGCGGATTTACGGTTGAAGTTACTGGTTGAAGGAGACAAAACGGATGGAAAACTCTTTGATGTATGATTACGATTGCGGATTTGTTTCGGATGTGGAAAAAGTTGTAAAACCGTGTGAACTTGAACTTGAAATTATTATGGGTGTGTTAATAGGTAGGCAATTTTTGTTATTGACTACTTTTGTCTACGTATTGTAGTAGGTATTTGACCTTTGTTGCAATTACGCAACTGAAGGGTCCTACAACTTTTGTCTGTCTGTCTATCCGTGAAACCTATAAAGAGCCTTAGTTATATAGTAAACGGGTTTTCTTCTTCTTCTACAGGCTATATTAGTCCACTGCTGGACATAGTTCTCCCCTAATGAGCGCCACAGTGCAAGGTTGTGCCATTATTGGGGGGCCCATAATCCCCACGCGGGCTGGGGATCGCAGTTTGGTGGAATTGTACTGCCAAATTCTTCCCGCGGGTGTCGTGAAAGGCGACTAAGGGACACAAACCAGGGGGTGAGCAGCAGCGCCCTCTGCAGTACAAACGGGTCTAATCGCGATTATTTATTAGGTTAAACCTTAATTCTCGACGTTTCAGCAGCCTTGCAGTTACCGTGGTTACGGGTAGAATTAAAGTATAAAATAATTGAGTGTATAATAATTAAACAATACTTTAAAGAGCCTTATCTCTTGAAATATTCTTCTTGAAAACAATTGAAATATTCAACGGATAAGCATAAATATTTCAAGGGGTTCCTCATTCATGTATCTGGCTTTATTAAATCTGATGCAAGTATCAATCAACAATTTTGTAATCTCGCATATTTGATTAACAAGGTCCAAATAACCATCAAATTGAATCGGCCGGTCGGTCGGTTCATCGGTTGCAATCAAAGGCCCCGCGACCGTGATTACGAAACTTCGTTGATTGTTTTCGACTGATGAGAATGCAAGACAGGTAGGTACATTGCATCTGCTGATTTGCCAGTCCGTGACTCGCTGATTAGTCATTGTTGATGAGCGATGATGATGGCATACGATGGCGCTTTGTTAGGCTCACACTGAACGTATATGTATGGAATGATAATAAATAAAAAAATCGCACCCTCAGAACGAAAGAGGCCTTAGTCAAAAAATAGTGAAATTGAGTTACAATCATACAGTCATAAAAAGTTATGCCGTGGACGGAAGATTTGCTATGCTCTTTTTTTACAATAAGTGCCTTTGTTTTACTATTCATCGGATAGAACATACATTTTTACTTATATCTATGATTGTTAGGTTCTACTCAATTTTTTGAGAATTTTTTGAGTATTTAAACTATTTTTTGACTTAGGCCTCTTTCGTTCTGAGGGTGCGAAATGTTCATAGACATATTACACAGATCTCGTTAGCTCTATACTAAGTACAACTAAATGACTTGTGTTACAGGTGCTAACTCGACGATAGATTTAATACAACAAATACATAGATAACATCCGAGACCCGAGACAAACTAGAAAAGTTCGTTTCCTAGTTTGACCCGGCCGGGGATTGAACCCGAGACTTTCGGTTTTACAGTCAGCGTGCCAAACCGCTGCGCCACCGAGGCCCATAAGAATTTATCTATATATACAATGTAATCTACATTCATCACACTGTAGGTCACTAGCCTTCTCTCAGAGAGCGTGTGTGCCTACCGCGGATTGGCAATTTCAAGCGCTAAAATATGTATACACCTCCGGCGCTCAGGTTTCCTCACGAAGATTTTCTTCACAGTTAGCGAGTGGTATTGCTACGACAAATTCACAAATGTACGTAACTTAGGAAACAAAGTATTAGTTTATTCGCCGGGGTTCGAACCTATGACCTTCTGCATGAGAAACCGGCGTTCTACCGCTCTGCTATTATCGCAATTTCTCTATACAAGTGGTTAAGTAAGGGTTGGTGGATGATTGTAAGACAGTGGCGGGCTTTACTGTCAGAAGTTATCAAGTCGCCCAAAAAGCCTCTAATATGGCTTAACGACTGCCATTACATGACAGACAGCATCACCGGCTTAACATGGCTTCCGAAGCTCTAATTCCAATGAGTTAATTCCACTTTAACGGAGGCATCTAAGCAGCGCACTGAATTAGTACAGTGTTGCAAAATTTACGGAAATTATACACTCGGCCTATATCGCTCGCAAAGTGAGATGAATTATACAATGCAACAAAGAATTATATTACTCCGCCACCGACATGGCAAGTAGTGCGTGACTGAGCGACACGAAATATATCTCGACGTTACTGTATAAGTGTTTGTAGATATTACAAATTTATTAGGCATACTTTACTATACCTAAGCTGTGCCACGCGGTATTACCCGCGGTTTATCAACTTTCCCATGGGAATAACATATTTTCCTGCAGTAAAACGTAGCCTATGTGTTAGGTTCAAAGACATTTAACCAACCCTTACTTGGCTCCCGTGGTGGAGTATGGCCTAACCTTCCTGCAATGCAGGCAGAGACCCGTGCCCCAGCAGTGGGGGCATACAAGGGTTGATATCGAATATATCGAAGGTCGAATTAGATAGAAAGGTAGAGAACTCTTTGTTGTACATAAAAATGGAAATTACACAAATATTAAATTAGCTTGATTTTTCAACTTTTGGCTATTGATAACCCTAAGTGAAAACCCTAACGATCTCATCATTCAGACGCAAACATTTGTGACATAGGTACTAATGGGTATGTGTTAATCTAGGGTGTCAGCTAAAAAACCATGTCCCGGGCACTGTAGCGTCGGAGTGGTCCCTTCACTCATCTTGTGTGAGTGAAGATGCCACTGGACGCTGTATGGATCATCTCGTTACGTAGGTGCAAAAGGCTAATCATCATCATCAGCTAACTCCATACCAAATTTTATTAAAATCACTCCACAAGTTTAGACGTCAAAAGTAACAAACATACACACGCACAAACTTTTGTCTTTATAATATCAATATAGTGTAATGTGATGCCTGTAGACAGAGCCCCATTGCAGGTGTAAAGGGGCAATGCTGCCGGGGAAACGGGGAGAGTTTGCAAGATGCTAGCATTCCCCCTGCGAATGATCAGGCTGATTCGAGATCTTGGGTCGCCTAACAAGCCGATGAGGCGCGCACTGATATTTGTTGGGGAAGTGCAGAGAAAAAGGAGCTGTTCCCGAGGGTATAGTATTTGCACCGTTTGAAGCTTTCTATATCCTTGGAGCCAATTCTCACTTCATCAACGAATAAGTCGTATATGACTCTAAGGCGTATGACTTGAATTCTACAATACAAAATATACCACGCCCACTTATACGTCATTGTGTGGGGACCTCAGCCTGTGTTTGGTGGCACAAGAAATACTTTAAATCATTGTGGCAGTACAAAAGGCTTTTGCTGAAAATCAGCGTCGGCAGTGGAGCATGTTCCCTGGCGACTTTAAGCTGGGCATAAGGCCTTTTGCCAAATTTAGTTCTTAAGACATTTTCTCAGTTATTGTAACTTGTTTATTTTTTTGTTGGCAATAAAAACATTTCACTTTCAAAAGGGGTGGTAAAAGTGACACTTCGAACTTTAATTTCGTTCACACAAAAATAGCCTTATTATTAGAACTCATGTGGCATCAAAGAGCTCTATAGACCAACAGTAGCGGTTGTAACAATTATGACACTCAAAGCGAAGTTTATTGTATAATCCTTCGGTTATTTTGCATCTACGCTTTCAATTCGCACGAGAATCGGCTTCCAGGTGTGTGTGACCTGTGAAAACTCCAGTGTGTCAAAGAAGGTTGCGTTCACACCAACTAGCACTAGTCAGGTTTTCTTGCATAGTCTCACCTTATACCGTGCTATATCGTTAGGCTCAGGGATAGCAGGTTCGGCGACTCTGGAAAGAGCCCTGAAGATCAAGTCATTCTTATAGTTATTATTATATATTACAATTTGAATTATAGTCATAAATAAGTATGGTATTTAAGTAAGTAAACAGTGAAAAAGTTAATATAAAACATTTTAATGAAAGATGAAAAAAATTACTGCGTCTATTTCTGTGCTTTTTTTATGAACTTCACCAAATATAAAATTCTTTATTACAAAACAAAAATTGGATAAATATTTACGTAATTGTTTTTCCAAAAGCGAACCTACCTCTTATTTTGTCTAATCAATAGCTTGTTTGCAATTTGCTTTAGCATTTCAAATGGCTTTTTCAACTGGGTATACCTATAATTGTGCCAAAATTCAACAACATTCCAAATTTACTCACTGGACAGTGTCACTATACGTATCGTACCAGACACGAAAATCGTTAATTTCCCAACTCGACTAACGAAAAGTGATAAAGCACCATTAAATCGGGCGAAGCTGATGAGAATATCGCACGCGAAGAAAACATATTTTAGGCAGTTTTGATCATAACAGGTAATAGGTATATTAATGTTTTATGTCAATTTTGGCATTCATATTCTTTGGAGGAATTTGTAGTTATATACTGTATCTACTGTAGTTATATACTGTATACCGTGTTTTTGTAATTCTACAAACAAACAAACAAACAAACAAACAAACAAACAAACAAACAAACAAACAAACATACATACATAAATGTATACATAACCTCACGCCTGTATCCCAAAGGGGTCGGCAGAGACCAGGAACTGACACTTGCCACGATTCTGACAGATCAACTTCGCTTCATCAACGTTCATAAGTAGTTGCATGCACGCAAGCCGGTTCCGGGTACTTCTAATAGCTCTTTAAATAATTCTTTGTACCTAATTCTAATGAGGTATTATTTACTTTAGGCGTGTGTTACTAACTATAAACTACATTTAAATATTAACAAAACCAACCTATATCGCCGCCTCTGGGTTGGGTCCCCATTATGCTGGCTGTATTACCTCATTACCTAATTCCAGGGGAAGGTAGTGCGTCCCACTTCCCTTACTAATGCTATTAATGTTATTAATAATATTAATATTAATGTTTTTCTACATATACAATATAATAAATAAATATTCATGGACATGTTACACAGACCTCGTTAGCCCGTTGCTAAGTACAACTAAATGACTGGTATTATAGGTGCTAACTCGACGATAGATTTAATACAATAAATACATAGAAAACATCCAAGACCCGAGACAAACTAGAAAAGTTCGTTTCCTAGTTTGACCCGGCCGGGGATCGAACCCGAGACCTTCGGTTGTGCAGGAGCGTGCCAAACTACTGCACCACCGAGACCGTCAACAATCACTTGCATGTATAAGTTTATTAAGCATAACCGTAATTTTTTTATACTCTTGAAAGTAAAAGTGCGTGTTAGCGTAGTGGAATGATTGTCAAATTTTATCTTTGACATAGATCAATCTCTGCAAGTACTATAATCTTATGTAGAAGGTTCTTAGCTTCCAGAGCTAGAGTATTTTATGGGTTCTTTTTTTAATTTTCTTTATCTACTGCTTCATATTTGTGTTTACAAGACTAGACGACCCGATATTAAACGTGCCAATTATAATATGATCATCGTCAGGCTTTACTAGTCCACTGCTGGACATAGCCCTCCCCTAAAGAGCGCCACGTTGTGCTATCATAGGGGGTAATGCCCATAATCCCCACGCTGGGCATGCGGGTTGGGGATCGCAGTTCGGTGGAATTGTACTGCATAATATGATCAATGATCAGCAATTGTTTTATGTGTACCTAATTTACACTTCTAATACTTCCACTTACACGTCACTAAACATGTATTTCGTGCCACTTTTACTGCGATAAATTTGAATTTCGTCCCACTACCTGCCATAAAACCACGAGAACTAAGTATCAAGTATCTGTATAATATCATATCAAATGGTTAAGTTACAAAAGGGTCGAGTAGCAGCACTTTCTTAAATGAGCTTAAGAAACGTATTGGTAAAGTTTCATTGCGATCTTTCATGAAGTTGGTAAATTAATGCCAAACTGTGTTACTTGCTCTAGGGGGTGGGCCCAACTTCGGTAAAGAAGTGCTAAATTGTGATTGGCGGTTTTAATCCTTTGATTTCGATTTCGCTGCCTACTGGGCTAGCTTATCACTGGTCATAGGATCGCACAGTCAGCAATAAATCAACCTTTGCAAGAGTGTAAAGGTAAAGGTTAAGGTTAAATGGCCTCCGAGAATGTAATGTTCCAATTGAAATATGTGATAGGGCTTTTCCGGATACGGAAACGGCCCTACTGGTGACAACTAGTAGGGCCAATAAATGGAAAAGATACTAAATCACTGTCCATTTTAAGTAGAGAAAACGCTACTCATTATTACGCAACAGAGCCCTAAAGAGGGCAAAGGGACCGGAAGCCAATGAGAGCTATCATTGGAATTAGCATAAGCAATACGAATGACACCCACTTTCAATCCATATGATGTAAGAGCCGGCTACGCCGAGTTTATGTTACGCCCGCTCCAACAGAAGTAAACAGGTAAGTAAAAGGCGTCTCGTGAACAAGTCATGTAAACATGGAACGGCTTTTTTTTCGTTTTACTGACCGAAATAGAATTTTAAAAGAAAATGGGCCTATCTGGCTGGTTTTTCTTATTTTATTCTTTTCCTTAAAAAAACTAGGTGGTATCGCTTTATATATTATACTTATTACACATTTGAATGTGTAAGTAACGGAGTAAGTCAAAAAAGACAGTGAAGTTTTGTCGTAAGCTTCTAATAATTATTACAAACTTCTCTTGTAATTGATCATTTTACTCAGTATGAACTCACATTTTATGTAGAAGTCTGTCTCTTCACAAAATTCTCAATAAAAAATAAGATAACGATGGATATCAAATATCGAAACTCGAAGGCGCAATCAAAAATGTGTTTTATGAAAAAGTATTATGTAGTGCATAAAATATAAATTGATACCTGACAGTGACATTTGCACATGAAGTTCGGTATTTTATTCCAGCGAAATGCATACAAGATAATGTAATAATTTAATGTTCCGATACATTGGGTATGGTACTGTCACTTTGAAAGTTAGGTATATTTTATGAACTATACCCACATGTCAAACGCGGGAGTAGGAGAGCCTTAGAACGTCGGCTTCTCATCCTGGAGGTCGTGTGTTCGAATTCTGGCTTTGAGTTTGTTTTTTAAGTTACGTACATTTGTGAAGTTTTAGTAGTAATACTACTCGCTAACGGGGAAGGAAAACGTCATCAGAAAACCGAACTATCTGAAATTTTCATAGACAGTGGACTGTGATTTTTGATAGGCTCGATGGCGTGGAAATAGCTATACGTGGATTATTTAAATAAAATATAGGAATTTCATGACTTGCGTGTAATCCGTCCATGAAGAGAAGGTCCACACATTGTTGCCATATTAAAATCTTAAATCTACCTACATATCTTAGTGTTGCCATATACTATACGCAACAGTTTACATACCTCAGCGGGCGAAATCGCTAATACACGTGCCCGCGTGGTGAATAGGCCCATGTGCTTTCTTCGAAAGAAAACTTTAGCCCTACAATGGGACGTATATAGGTGGAATTATATAACTACATGTCGGCTGCAAAGCGAGTACCTAAACCACGAGGGGCATTCGAACGGCATGCATGTAAACGGGCTTTAAAAGTCAGTGGAAAGTGCCTATTGCGTAAGAACACCCATGGGCCACTCTCCGGGACAACAAAAAGCGGTGCCGAAAAGGGCGGACTGCCAATTTCTCTCGCGCACGGCTTGTAAACGTCAATTTTACAAGGAGGTAATGGACAAGTGAATGACATTATTACACTATTTTTATTTTTAATGCACTAACCCGTGCTAAGGAACAAATTTAAAAACCTATTTAGAGGCTAAAAATTTCACCCATGCCGGGATTCGAACCCGCAACCTCTGGCTATCCGTTAGTGCATTAAAAATAAAAATAGTGTAATCATGTGAGTACAGTGATATCGTTCCGATGTTAAACCTAACTGCAAAGTAGGTAGTCGGGGCTGTAAGTAATGCAATTTGCTTAAGTCAGATGTCGCTGCCTGTACGTAATACAGAGAATATTGTAAAGAGGTTCAAAATTTCACTGATGCCGTGAGTCGCCCATTGGCTCAATTGGTAGAGCACTGGTACGGATAGCCAGAGGTTGCGGGTTCGAATCCCGGCACGGGTGAAATTTTTAGCCTCTAAATAGGTTTTTAAGAATGACATTATGTCAAGAAGTCTCTCAGTACAACATGATCGTGTACTGAGTGTCATAAAATCCCCATTTAGATCCGAAAGGGGTTCCTCGTCCATGTCGAGTTTTGCCCTGCGGTAAAAGTTAAGATAAGATCAGAATATAATTTATTGTATACCAGGAAAAAGCAAAGAAAATATTTAAGAAGATATAGTGGAATTGGCAACCTTATCGCTAGTAGCAGTTTCTGCTAGACAGCTGAGTAAGTATTGACGGGTACAACCGCCGTTTGCTAATATATTTGTGATTTTGTTTCATTTTAGCGTTGGCACGGATAGCCAGAGGTCGCGGGTTCGAATCCTGGCATGGGTGGATTTTTTAGCTCTAAAAGTTTTTTTTTTTAATTTTGTTCAACGTGTATAACAGCAAATTAGTGACTGTCAAAATGAACATCGTTACTAGACTTACGAGCAAAGCATAGAAAGTTACTTAAACAATTTTAATATCCTTTCTGTTTGCTATACCAGTTAGGCTTAGTCTGTATCCTATTTCTATGAACCAAAAAAGAAAATAAATTAATAAAGTATTATTATTAATTTGGTTACTTAGACACTTAGCTACTCTTTTGCATAAGTACGCAATACGTCGGAAAAGATGTTTAGGTAACTAAATATATGACTGGAGCCCCCTTTTATATAAGGCATTTAAAGACATAAATATTGAAAATGTGATTAGAAAGAGAGTGTTGGAAACTCATTTGTTGAAAGAAAGTGGAATAAAGTGGTAAGATTTAAAAGCTGGTTCTATTAGAAGTTGAGTCACACTTACCAGTTAATAAAAAGATTAGTGTTAACAGGTGTCTCCGAGTCACACACATCTTTATAGACAGATTGAAACCATAGTATTTTCTAAGGTTAACACGAGCACTAGACATAATTAAAACTGTTTTTATACGGATTTTACTCGTTTATTACATTTTATACAATTTCCCGACGTTTTGGCACTTTTTCAGGTGCCGTGGTCTCGGATGACTAAGGTGACAGGCTTCTGTTTGAAAGCATTAACTGTTAGTTCGTATTTTTTGCCGAGGGTAGTAAACTAACAGTTAATGCTTTCAAAAAGACGCCTGTCACCTTAGTCTTAGGGGATGTATTAGTAAAGAGAAAGATAAAAAGTACCCGGCGTGCGTGCATGCAACGACTTATGAACGTTGATGAAGCGAAGGTGATCTGTCAGGATCGTGGCAAGTGGCAGTCTCTGGTCTCTGCCTACCCCTCTGGGATACAGGTGAGAGGTTATGTATGTATGTATGTAACCATATCCAAATCATTTCTGGTTTTTGGTTCCCACGACACAGGTCATCCTAGTGTGGAGCGAAGCAATGATGTGCCTGTATTTAAAAGTTATGTTATGTTACAAACCTATTTAGAGGCTAAAAAATCCGCCCATGCCGGGACTCGAACCCGCGACCTCTGTCTAACCGTACCAGCGCTCTCATCGGCAAGTGCCGGCATCAGCGAAATTTCGAACCTCTTTACAATATTCTCTGTAGGTACTATTTATTTTATATATAGGTTTTTAAAATTGTCCTCAGCACGGGTAAGTGCAACATAAATAATATAATTATGTTATGTTATTTTGCGTTATGTTATGTTACATTTTACAAGACTACGAGAAAACTTTTTGGCCGAACTAAGTCTTCCGTAAATAATTTGCGTAGTTTGCACGCACATCACGGTCTTAAGGTCGACGGACTGTCCTCTGTACAATAATTGTACATTTCTCTTCACAAGCCAAATACAATTAATTGGCTCTCGGATGAGTAAGTACGTCACCTAACGAATACAAAACGATTTGAATATCGAAATATGACTCGTAATAATCTCCTGTACCACAATTTGTTTTTAAGAAATGTTAGTTATTAGTAATTTATGTAAACCATTTATGTTCGTTAAGGTTACAAATTGATAGTGTAATGTTATGTTTTGCGCAGTAAAACTCGGGGTATGATAGTTATCAGTGAAGGAGCTGGGTTTGAATTTTGATAATAATTTCAATGAATATGATAATAATGCCTCCATAAAACCAATAATAAAACCTACCAAGTTTATACAAGTCAAACCCGCGCACTGATTAAATACCTCCTGAATATAATAGTAGTAAATCATATTTGTGTATTTGTAGCAATAACACTCGCTAACGTGCAGAAAAACTTTATGAGGAAACCTAAGTGCCTGTTGTTATTATTATTATTTTACTATTTAAAATAAAAAAAACGTGTATAAAGGCGAGCTTATAGGCGAGCGAGAGATTTCTTCCAGCAAATCTTCAACAAAGCTGAAGACAGGGTGCTATGGCGCTCATTAGGGGAGGGCTATGTCCAGCTGTGGACTAGTATAGCCTGAAAATGAAGAAGAAGAAGAAGAAACTTTGGGGAGTGGGAGCCTGTATTTGTAATAGCAAGAGCACTCGCCAAAATTGAAGGAAAACTTCGTGAGGAAACCCGAGTGCCTGAGGTGCACCCATATCTCAGCGCTTGAAATTGCCGTCCTAACTCTTGTGTTTAATATTGTCTCTATAGTACGTTTTTGTAATAAATTACTTGGTTGCTTGCAGCATTTAAACAAGTTGACGTAATTAACTAGTTAACATTTGAACCTGTCAATACTCAAATGAACAACACAAAAACTGCTCCTGTCTAACACGCAGCTACTCGTATTATTGACTAAACGACAACCATTCAACTGTAACTGTTTTTTTGATAATTTAAGGCCCATAACGTAGAGTCAACTCTAGACCACACCGCGACGCTTCTGCCATTGCATTGTAGACACTAGCTAGCACACAAAAAGATCTAAAACATGTTACCACAAACTGTCTCCCGAGTAATTTTCAGTAATTACTCGGGACAGCTGCTGCACACGTCTGTAACTTGTATCAGGAGCAGGTGAAAGCTGCTTCTGCCATAAAACACCTGTGTTGTACTCTACATGGTGTCGCATGTGCTTTCAACAGGGTGTGGTTTCTTAATGCTATTTGCTATCGGATAAGAGCAATTAAAGGGAACCCGGTCGTTTAAAAAACTTTACGTCGACCTAATTATGTACTGGAATAAATGGTGATATTATTGAACAGTACACCATTTTTATATGTTTTTCTATAGATCATTTTCAAATATTTCAATTATGTCGCACATTTCAAAATTTGCCACATTTCCATCACTACTACTTTACCCTTCGACCAGATCTGACTATTTTACCTGCTTATCCGTTTTTATCCAGTTTTTTTTATATACTACTAATCTACAAATAAAACAACACCTGAAGTCGTTCCAGTTCTTATTATTTGTAAAGGATATACAGCATTACAAAGTTAACACCAAAACTTAATTGTTAAATGAAATTAGCAATTATGATCAAATTGTAAAAATGTATAAAATATGAGATCTTATGAAAAGCCTTTTAAAAATCATAGTTTTCATTCCATTCAATAAGTGGCAGCATAAAGCTTTAACTGCATTCAACTTCAACTAACTAATTCATTGTTTTACTTGACCAATAATTCGACTATTTTGTTTAAACTGAAACTAACCAGGAACCTATTTTAGGTAAACGCATTCTATCGCCTATTTTTTTTAAGTTAGAGAGTTTGACACTTCACGTCAGTCACACCTGATAGCAACTTATTTATTATTTTTATTTTATGTAAGGTGAAGTACATATAAAATTTAAAACCAAACGGATGTAAATAGACATAAAGTAGGTACTGCTTCTACTTGCTTACCTGTGTTAAATGCCGGTTGACTTTAGTCTAAAGCGCATCCAGGTTAGGTAAAATCGAAGTACAAAAACAGTTACTTACACTGATCATTTATCCAGGTTTTTCAGGTGAAAAATATTATTAAAGCGCCACTTTTCATTTTGGCCCGTAACACCAAGTACCTACGATAAGTTTCTTGCAGTAGAAATACTCGTAATCGTACATCACTGGCTCCTAAAGCCTTTGTCCGAAACTGGTTTTGGACAACCGTTTATAGGTTTCGTCGCGTGTTTAGTTACATCTTGATATGTCGTTACACGTTGGGCAAGTGCTTTTGTTTCTTTACTGATAAGTTGACGTAAGAATCGAAAAAAAAAAATATTACTTTCTGTTGGTTTATTTTAACACTGACGTGTCGGCTAAAATGCTTATGAACCAGAGAATGGATTGATTGTTATCGCAGATACCTCAAAGTCTCTTAGAAATTTCACAATGTAATTTCTATTTCTGAACATGCTGTAACGCGTAAATTTTAGCGTACATAGAAAATAAATGATAATCGACATCTTTTGTTTAGTTTCTTTTTTCAAAAAGTTTTAAATCTAATACAATATCAGCCAGTGATCACGCAAATACTAGCTTTTAAAGAAAAAGGCAGCGGACATTGTTTGAATTTGGAACTAACCCACACGGAACAGGCAGTTACGCAATTTCAAAAAGAAAAACTGTTTAGCATTAGTCTTTTCGTAACTCTTTCGTGGGAAATTACTATGGTAAACGTTGAAGATTTACATTTGTTTAGTTAAGACGTAATTGCTTAAACACAGTATGTAACAGAACCCTCATACCTATTTGCTCCACACGTCAGTAAGAACACCTTTTACTATTTTTAAAAGACAGTTTAAAAGATAAAATAGTTTTTTCGCGATTGGAAGTAATTCCCAATCGCGAAAAACCAACAGCTATTCTTTTTGATTCTGTACGTAGTACGGGTATATTTAGCGTGAAACAACTTCTTGCTATTTTTTAAACGTCTTGTTTTGGTATAGATATAGGGATTTTGGGACACCCTGTGTGACGAATAAAGTAATATGGATGTATCAAATATTTCTAGTACAACATCAGTTCTAACTTATCATTTTAGCGTTTATACGATTAGAGGCAAGTTGTTATTGACATTACTAACAAGCTAAGGTTAGCAGGCTCCATTGCTAAGGTGTTTGCTTCAAAATAACAGTAATTTTCGCTACTGCCTAGTTTCTTGGTATGTGAGAGAAATTCTGCACTTAGTTACTATGTCAACTCGATCACCGAAACATTTGAGAACTTGTGAAGTTCGGTGTGTAATTTTATAAGTCACGCCCTATTTTCCCTGCTGTCTCAAAAGACTGCTAATTTCGTATAGACAATAAGCTTGAAGTCAAGAACCTAATCGATTTATGCTTAAAACGCAGAGTTTTGCAAACCTAAAGCTCATTAATTCAATACAGGCCATGAGAATAAGCTACGTGATCAAATTTTCATTTCGGCAACAGCCACTGTCAAAGAATGGCGAAATTATTGTGTTAGCCGCCACATTCATTTTGTACATACAAAACGAATGTGGCGGCTAGGACAATAATTTGTGTTGTGTACATAATTATAAAAATAACTGGTTTTTTTCTACACAATCATACACAGAATCGTAAGTTATTAATTTTAACACACAATTTATAAATTAGAAACAGTTCTTCTTCATATAATCGATTCACTCTGAAACGAGCAACTTTGACGTTCATTGTAGAAGTATTTCGTTTTATTATGAATTTATTTTCGACTAAAACTTTTGTAGGCCCTACCTACATCTATTGACCTAAATGCGGGTTACGTTACTTGATTTATTTTTTGTAGATCAGTAATGTATTATCAAATGAGTTTAGTTAGTTGTCCTGATTTATTTATTATCTTGGTGTTATTGTTTAGCTGTTTACGTAGCTACGGCAACGAATGATGGTAGAATAGTTTGAAATACAATAATATTAGGTCTACTGTCATCCTACTGTTACGGAATGGACTGTATAAAGAAGGAAACTAACGGGAAACGGGTAAAACGAAGTATAATGTGAAAATAACACAAGAAAATGGGCAATGAAATGGTGACGACAAGAATATTATAGAATGAGTGACATGAGAGAGAAAAGTCAAAAAAAAAAATTACAGAATTATAAGATGATTCCAAGGAGTCTTCATCACCTACGTTAGACTATAATCTTTGTGTCTCATACAGAAGCTACTGATTTCGCCAAGTAACGGTTCGCCAAATGGGATTTTAGTCGTGTGATATATTCGTGACATAATAGAACTGCACGGACAGAATGCGTAATAAGTACATTTTAACGGTTAGATTTTTATCGAGAAATCTGTTGAACCGTTACTACACGGGGCGATCGTGGAATTAGTTCTGCAACATCAAAGGGTTTTTGACCTTAGACTATAATGTGAATAGAATTTTACTGGACTTTTTTAGGACATTCAGAATATTTTCATAACATTTACTGGACTATATTCTATGACATTCAGAATATTTTGATAACATTTACTGGACGTAGCTTATCCCTATTCTCTGCTTATCCATCCGGGATACAGGAGACTAATTACGTACGTATCTATAATTAGTATCATCGTCCCACCTCTACCCACTGCTGGACAGTGCACAGGCCTTTTACACGTCACACCAACTTCGCGGTCTCTCGAAAAAAAACTGAAGTGCGGATTCACTTAATTGAAATTTTGTCGGAAGAATCCGATCAGGATCGTTCTGCAAATTTCAAGTAAGTGAGTCCGGACTTTTTAAGATACCTAAGTCTAAGTCCAGACTCACTTAGTCCATTACTTAGTAATGTTCTGTCACGCTCTTTGCCGAGAAATTAGAAGAATTGCACTTCATCATTTGACGGCCTCGGTGGCGCAGCGGTTTGGCACGCTGACTGTAAAAAAGAAGGTCTCAGGTTCGATCTCCGACCGGGTCAAACTAGGAAACGAACTTTTCTAGTTTTTTTCGGGTCTTGGATGTCATCTATGTATTTATTGTATTAAATCTATCGTCGAGTTAGCACCTATAACACAAGTCATTTAGTTGTACTTAGTATAGGGCTAACGATATCTGTGTAATATGCCCATAAATATTTATTTATTTACTTAGCTAAATTCTCAGTTCAGAAAGTGACCCTTAATATCTTTACATATTACAGTCCTGTGCACATAAATCATAACGCGCATACACTCTACACAATTACGCCACAGGAGACTTTGCAACTAAAATTTTAATCATACCGGCTCCTATGATATAAGTACAAGGTAAAACATATAGCAATCGATTCCCCGACTGCCACGATTCAGGCTCGACCTTGTGTGGTAGTCACTGTGTAACCATAAACATTGTACAATTATTTTTTGGCAATAAACTTGTTTTTTTTTTTTATTAAAATGCAAATGTTGATTTGCTGTCGATAGTCCCTAATTTCGTACACTCAACAGTTGGTAAATCAAGATTTTTTGGGTTTAAACTCACCTAAGTATAGTTTAAATGGGCTAAGCAGCTCGGTTACACTCATAAACAGGTTTCCGGATCTGTTTGAACATATTCACTCCATCTCTCCATGACCTCAGTTTCTTTACATTAACATACACTTGACACAGTCCATGGTGTCACCTGTCGATATCGTTTGCTTAACACAGAACTCTATGATGGTTGGTCTGTTAGTTCATACGCTAAATGTGTTTACTTTATGCGAGCGGTCATTTCTTTATTGACCGTGAACTTGTACTTTGTTTCTTTTGTGAATGTTGCTTTGTGTCGATATCAACCTGTAACGGTGCAAACCTCTTTACACCATTTTTATTTCTTTTTCTATCTATCATTTTCAAATATTTAAATTTTGTCACACATTCTTCGATTTCGCTCATTTTTCATCACTACTACTTTACCCTTTGACCAGATCTGACTTTTTACCTGCTTCTCCGTTTTTATCCAGTTTTCTGTTTTAAAGTTACTATAAATCTACAAATAAAATCACACCTGAAGTCGTTCCAGAGTTTATTTATTAATTATAAAAGTTATAAAACGTTCCAAACCTTGTACGTCCCCACTGCTGGGGCACGCGTCTTTTCCTGCATCGCAGGAAGGTTAGGCCATACTCCACCACGGGTCGCCAAGTCCGGGTTGGTGGAGGATTGTAAGACAGTGGCGGGCGTTACTGTCAGAAGTTCGCAACCCGCCCATAAGGCCTCTGACATGGCTTAACGACTGCCATTACATGACAACCGGCGCTAACGGCTTTGCTTTGTGTATCTCTCTATCTTCTATAATATAAAAATGAGTCCCTGAATGTGTTGATAAGCGCAAATCTCGAGAGCAGCGGAACCGGTTTCGTGAATTCTTTTCTAAATCTAAAAAAAAAATTCTAAAATATTCCTTGAAGTACGAGGATGGTTGTTACGGAGAGGAAAATGAAAAAAAAATAAAGAATCGACTGTCAGGAGGTACGAAGTTCGCTGGGTCAGCTAGTTTTCATATAAAACACATACTTTCCTGCAATTAACAATGACATACAATCGAGTATTAAGAAGCAGTAAGGAAAAACGAAGTAAAGGATGGGTCGCGTTATTCCATAAAGGCCCAATTTTTCATTTATCGTATCTGAAAGAATACCTGTTTTGGTTATATCCTCAAGTGAAAATCGGGAAATGTTTACCTTTTAATATTTAAAAGTTTTGTAACTAACACTTTCCTGAGCACTACACAATCTCAAAGATAAGGAACCGTCGACGCGAGCTCCGTCCCTATTCACCATGATTAAAGCGCTTTGGGGTGTCGGTTCTAAAACTACTGGTCGTAGTGGTTAAGATTTATGATGTTTACTTTTTGTAAAAAGAAAACGTATTGTAAAATAAGTTACGATTTTTATATTCCACTGGTGGTGCTAGATAGCACCCTAAAGTTCCTTAAGCTCTGCGAATAAGAGCGAAACCTCGCGAATTTTTGTCGGACTCTTCCGACAAAAAATCAAGTAAGGGATTCCAGAATTACGTTAGGAAATTTAAAGTTAACTGAATAGTCAGTTAGTTTAGCGGTAAAAAGGTAGTCAGTTCTACAAAGCAATAGCAGGACTGACTACGGACATCAATCATACTTTTGTGACCTTTGACTGCATTCAATCATTATTACACACGCAGTCCACCAAACCGTAGCATGTTCGCAGTAACATAAAGATAACTTGTCTGGCGATTTGCAACCCTATGCTATTAACTTCAAATCATGGATCATTTAAAACTTCCCAGTCGCGTTTTATTCTATTCACAGATCTCCATCGTACTAGAGTCTTTATGAAATCGTAGGTCAAGAAAAGCTGGTCTCATTTCAACAATAGGATAGTAATTAAGTAAGGCAAATTCGCACGGTCGAGATATTTTCAATGTGATGTGAACTAGACAGGAACTAGTTCATTTTAATGGCTTCAGCAGAATTCGTGTGACACCGGTCATGGTCGATGAACATTTGAGAGGCGAACTGGATAAAGAACATCACATCAACAACAACCCTTGTATATTACCATTGCTGGGGCACGGGTCTCTTTCTGCATCACAGGAAGGTTAGGCCATACTCAACCACGGGGGCCAAGTCCTGGTTCGTGGAGGATAGTAAGACAGTGGCGGCCCTTTCTGTCAGAAGTTATCAAGCCACCCAAAAGGCCTCTGACATGGCTTAACAACTGCCATTACATGACAGCCGGTACCATTTACGGCGAAGCACGGAATCATTTCATTTCATTCCAGTTGCACTTTCCACTGACGTAACTACCACTTGATTTTTAGGCTGCCTGGAGAATATTTCTGTTGAAATAAGTCCGCTTTTGTACGTAATGTTTATTACATTGTATGGTATTTAAGTTGCTGTTATGGTTTTTTTGTGCTATGAAGTGTAACAAACAAACAAACTTTCCTACAGCGAGAAGAGGTTGTTTACGAGAGCGGCTAAATAGTTTATAGGAAAAATATAAATTACCTATTTATATAAAAAAAAACATAATATCCTCTCCGGGATACAAGCGTGAGTTTATGTTGTGGTAGGTTGTGATACTTAAACAAAAAAACTTAGTAGAGTGCACGCATATAAAAATATATGGGCTATTAGCTATACAGAAAGTAGCGGCACTGAAAACGTAATAGCCATGAGCCATCTCTCTCTTCTTCTTCTTCAGGCTATATTATGTAGTCCACTGCTGGACATAGCTCTCCCCTAATAGCGCCATAGCGCCCTGTCTTCAGCTTGTCGCATCCAGCATCTGCCGGCAGTTTTTCGCAGATCGTCATCCCACCTGATCGGAGGGCGTCCATCTCTTCAAGGGAAGGTGCGCAAAAGTGAGGTTTATTTTTGTTTGTATCGTTGCAAACGGCGGTGCCCCGGCCTGTATTGAGCCTAAATTCGTAGTGATCATACCTACTTATGACTTTAACTATTTCATTGTTTACATACAAGTCAAAAGAATAATTAACAGCAATGGGAGCTAGCGTGTGAGAAAATTATGAGAAATTCCAAAAAATCGTCTCACACACACATTTTTTCCAAAGCGCAGCCATTTGCTTTCTAGGTCAACTCCGATTGCGACTTTATTAAAATGTAACGTTGGATGCACATTCTCTGAAGATAACTTTATAGACGCTCTCGGCTCGCCTTTATGGAGGCGCTTGATTTATTTTACAACGCTTCTTCTTCTTCTTCTTCAGGCTATATTAGTCTACTGCTGGACATAGCCCTCCCCTAATGAGCGACATAGCGCAAGGTTGTGCCATCATTAGGGCGTAATGCCCATAATCCCCACGCTGGGCATGCGGGTTGGAGATCGCAGTTTGGTGGAATTGCACTGCAGGAGGCACTGCTGCCCACCCCCCGGCTTATAACGTTTCTTATTTTTATACAACTTGGGATTCGACTGGGCTAATTTGAACGATTTAACAAAATAATATTAAAAAATAGACAATTTTAAACGTAAAAAGCAATATAGGTTTTTCAGGATTGTGGCAAGTTGCGAACTCTGGTCTCTGCCTACCCCCCCGGAATAAATGCATGTATTGTTTAAACTTATTACTCCTGAAAGCGATGTAACTATAGATATTGAAGAAACGAGCCAAAAAATCAGAGAATAGCAACCGACGACACCAGTTCCGTCTCCGAAACCAAAAAAACAAGAAATTTAATCCGGAATAATTTCAGTATTAAAGAAACAGTTTGGAGGTTCGAACGTTTGAATGCTCACAAAACGTGCCTCGCTGCCTTGCAGACTCCGTATAGGATCCGCAACGGGATAGATTAATTCATTGAAGATAGTTTGAAGATATTTATTAAAATAAAAATACAGAACTTGGTTTCTGCCAAACTGCATAACAGTATTTTGGCAGATGCTCTTATTTTTCAAATTTAAAGTACTCATATATGCTTTACAAATACTAAAGATATTTGAAGATCCCCGAATATTTCCTGAGCACCGTTCTAGACCAACCACCGAACTCACTTGCTAACCTTCGTTTACTCTTGTCGAGAGTGTAGAAGCGACACACTAATCACTTCAGACTGAAAGTCAGACTGTCTGTCCGACAATAGAAGGAGTTCGTTAATATAATGTTTCACTTTATTGTCACGTTTTACAGAGTAATGTTGTGTCGAACGCAAGACAGCATTAACCAATAGTGTGGCCAACAATGGGCCATTTGCCCAAATTACAGAGACGCTGCATACTGCATACATAAGGTGCATAATATATTTACTAGAAAAAAAACATGTTGCAAACTCAGTAGAGGGTACGCGTCTAAAGCTCAACTTGATGTAGCTGTCACCATAATCAAAAATCGATGAACCAAATTAATACTTTAAAAACCTATTTAGAGGCTAAAAATTCCACCCATGCCGGGATTCGAACCCGCGACCTCTGGCTATCCGTGCCAGCGCTCTTTCCAAATGAGCTAATGGGCGACTCACCGGCATCAGTGAAATTTCGAACCTCTTTACACTATTCTCTGTATAACGTACAGGCAGCGACATCTGGCCCAAGTAAATTGCATCACAGCCCCGACTACCTACTTTGCAGTTAGGTTTTTACATTGGAATGATATCACTGTACCCACATTATTATACTATTTTTATTTTTAATGCCCTAACCCGTGCTAAGGACAATTTTAAAAACCTATTTAGAGGCAAAAAATTCCACCCATGCCGGGATTCGAACCCGCGATCTCTGGCTATCCGTGCCAGCGCTCTTTCCAATTGAGCTAATTAGCACGGGTTAGTGCATTAAAAATAAAAATAGTATAAAAATTATTACTTGTTTCGATATCGATAACAACCCTTGTATGTCCCCACTGCTGGGGTGTAGGTCTCTTCCTGCATAGCAGGAAGGTTAGACCATTCTCCACCACGGGGGCCAAGTCCGGGTTGGTGAAGGATTTTAAGGCAGTGGCGGGCCTTACGGTCAGAAGTTATCAAGCCGCCTGTGACATGACTTAACGCCTCTGACATGACTTAACGACTACCATTACATGACAGCCGGCACCAACAGCTTTCTATATTGCCTAATATACGTCGCACTGCAGGTCACAGGCCTTCTCGCAGAAATAGAGAGCATGGGCCTAATTACCACGCTTGCTAAATGGCCACAGATTGGCAATTTCAAGCGGCAATTGCAATTTAAATTTCATTTATAAATCATCCTTATCAATAATAATAATTCATAAATTATCATTATGATAATTTATACAGAATCGATCTCGTCCATTTTATAGTTGTTAAAGGCAACACGATCTATTTTTCAGATTTTTGGTGTATTGGTTACTGTTTTAAAAACCTATTTATAAAGGCAAAAAAATTCCACCCATGCCGGGATTCGAACCCGCGACCTCTGTCTATCCGTGCCAGCGCTCTTTCCAACTGAGCTAATGGGCGACTCACCGGCATCAGTGAAATTTCGAACCTATTTACACTATTCTCTGTATTACGTATTGGTTACTGGTTTCGTGAATATTATTGGTGTCATTGTCTTTTATCATGAAAACAGAACAAAGCGTGGAAGTTATTGTTTAAAAATCACGAATCTACCTATTCCCAAAACTATCTCAGAAGTGTCTTAGAATAATAAAGTTTATATAAATATCACCGTTAGTGTTAGTGTCGGATAGTGTTGAAGCTTTGTAAATACGTTTGGATATTTGTTACTGAATAACCCGAAAAGGTCTGAGCGAATTTACCTGGTTTCGTGAATATTATTGGTGTCATTGTCTTTTATCATGAAAACAGAACAAAGCGTGGAAGTTATTGTTTAAAAATCACGAATCTACCTATTCCCAAAACTATCTCAGAAGTGTCTTAGAATAATAAAGTTTATATAAATATCACCGTTAGTGTTAGTGTCGGATAGTGTTGAAGCTTTGTAAATACGTTTGGATATTTGTTACTGAATAACCCGAAAAGGTCTGAGCGAATTTACATAAAACTTGGCGTACAGATAGGCAATGATCTGAATTCAGACCGGACACTAAATAACCCGGTAATGCGCTCCTGTGGGATAATTCCCAACGCGGGCGTAGCGGGTTAAAGCTAGTAGATACCTCTATATTGGTAATATAACGACGAGTGTGTCGTACAGTATTCTATGTGAAAATACTTACGTTTAAAACATATATCTCTTTAATAGAAGGAAGTATAAAACTCTAATGAAGACAAATGGAATCCCGTTGGCTAAAAACCTGAGCGGTAAAGCCGCGTCCAACCTTATAATTAGAGAAATAAACACCTTAATCAAATACGACGTAAAAAGCCAACGGAAATTGTAGACTTATCTTTGAACGAACAAAAAATACTTGTAACTTTTTAAGCACTTACTACGTAGTACGACTGTTACAAAAGGACTACCTACCTTAACATTTTCTATTTTTATTTAACTTGTGGCGAGCTCATGTCAACTCTGCGCGCGTACTATAAACTCGAACATTTCTGTACCGCAAATTCAAATTGTTCCACTTGACATACCATAAATATAACATCCGACGAACAACAGTTTGCCTGACGGGAAATTTCCCTTTATAGAGGAAGACACGATCACCCGCTCTTCCCTATAAACTTTATTCTACTTTTTAAGGACAAAACACAACAGCGAAGTAGAGGCAGTCCTTACGTCCATATAAACAAAGGTATGAATAAATGAAAAACTTATGCAGTAAATTAGGTATGTATGGAGTTACGTATCACCATCATTAGCCATAGGCTTCCCTCATGGTTTTCCAAGCTTCAGGGTCTTGTGCCGCCCGCATCCAGCGACTCCCCGCTACCGTTACGAGGTCGTCAGACCATCTGGTTGAGGGCCTGCCATGTCCTGCCTGAGTCAATGCCGTATGTTGTTTGTAAATCAACGTTTGTATGGGAATGACAATGGGCGAGATAAATAGTCGTTGCTTAGCCCAAGTCCGCACTCAAGCTTCCCTAAGCATTACTTCAGGCTAACTTAGCTAAGTATCAAAGTAGACGTTTGCTTAGCTAAGCATATTCTTAGGCCAATGCTAAGAATTGGTCCCGGTTTCGCGACTTAGAGAGTGCCAAAGTACTGTCTATGATAGACAAATCGATTCTTAAGCAAGTGCTTTCCCTAAGACTCGTTCTTAGAAGCGACTATTTATCTCGCCCTATGAGTTATGATGACAATAATAAGAACTTCTGCATTTAGTTATTTTGTGATCTAGGTGTTAAACGGTGAGTATGATGAATGGAACCAGTTGCAAGTCAGTGTGAAAAAGCCTTTTTTTGTTTGCAGCAGCGTTGTAAAAATATTGTAGAGACAGAGAATTCATAGATGAAAAGTTGCGGGCTTATAAAAAACTATAAGAACCACCCAGTTTATAGATTTAAAATCAATCAGTCTTAGTTCCAGCCAAAGGTTATCTGGAAGAGATCGCTCTAAGTAATAAGACCACAGATTGTATAACATTATATAGGTTTAGAAAATCATAGTTGCAATTATTTTTATTTTATGCTATAACGGGTCTATATCTATAATAAATACATAAAACATAATTCCTTAAAATACATTTTAAATGCAGTAAAAATAGTCAGAGGTAGGGAATTCCTTTGCCGCGGGCTATTTTACTACATTTGAGGTGTTTTATAGAGGAAAGTATTCTATAAACAAATCCGAGATGCTCTACCATGAACTAGATGAGTCTATCGAGTCTATAAAAATTTTGTTTCGATTTCATAGGTTACAAAACGCATAATGAAAAACCTTAAAACGGTTTTAATTGTGCCCATTTCTGTGTTTAAGTAATAAATTACGTAGGTGGATTACTTTACCAAATAGCAGTCAGCATCCTAGTAGAAATAGCAAGTACCTGAAACAATTTAAATAGCATGTTACTTTTTACGTTACCTACTTGATAATAATATGGAAGCACGAAACAAAATGTAGGTAACTCAAACAAACACAGAGACACTCTTAAAGGAGTATGTGTCTACAAATACAAATAATATTTATTTATGGAAAAGAATAATAAGGCCAGATAACAGCATTTTATTAACTGATTCCGGATTCACTTTCTGATTTCTGGAAGAGTGTTTGTTGGAAGACTCTGACCAGGTGTCGCTCTGATCCGATATGATAATCAGATTCTAAATCCGGAACTAAGTCAATTTTTAAATAATTAAAATAGTGTGCAGTGCTCAAAAAAGTTTTACTTCAAAAACAACAACTTTTATGCACGAGTTTTTTTTTATATTTTTCGAATGGTCAAGGTTCATATCATCATCATCGTCATCGTCAGGCTATAGTAGTCCACTGCTGGACATAGCCCTCCCCTAAAGAGTGCCACGTTGTGCTATCATAGGGGGTGATGCCCATAATCCCCACGCGGGGCATGCGGGTTGGGGATCGCAGTTCGGTAGAATTGTACTGCAGGGGGCGCTGCTGCCCACCCCGGTTTATGTTCCTTAGTCGCCTTTTACGGCACCCGCGGGAAGAATTGGGTTGGTGCTTTTCTCTAGGCCGACACCACGCAGCAGGTTCATATAATTTCATTAAATTCACGCTTTACACACTCCACCAAGATGGCAGCCTTCAGTAAATCATTGCCCTACACAGAAGAATATCTATTATATTTAACACATACGGTTCTAAGCATTATCTATTAAACAGCGCTGCTCCAAAAAAGTAAAACCGCTGTATTTCATATTATTAAAAGTGAAAAATATATGGACTTAAATCCGGATTTACTTAGTTTTTGGCGATCTCCGACTCTACTCACCATGATTAAAATTTGCGAACCAGAGCGAAACCTATATGGGCGAGACACTTAATGTACGGGAAACAAATTTTGACATTTCATGCGCGCGACTAACATCATAGTACAAACCAGTCTGGTCGGACTTCTCCGACAAAAAATGCAGTAAGTTAATCCGGATTTAAGTAAATTATTAGTAGTGCTTACAAAAGTTTTAAAATAAACAAAAAATCAATTCAACTCAATAAACAAAAAAAAATAACAAAAGATCTGCTAATCGATAAAGAAGCGATGTGAACGCTGCGGCAAAGCATATTTTGTTTCCCTTTTTGCGAAAATGCTGCAACGATATGAGTGAATCATGTCGAATCACCTTTTTAAGGGTGATGTCTCTGAAAGTTTTCACCAAATGCTCTAAATTTCTAGGTTGAATATAAATGTCTGGGCTGTGAAGCCTATATCGAACCGAATGTTATCACTGGAAATACCACTACAAGTTTCCATTCCTAATGTCGTTAGGGAGTTGTTTACCAATCACTGACTTCGTTCGTGACTGACGCAGGAAGGGTATATCACTTTAAGGGCAGAGGTTTCAATGTCAAACAAACATAACTGAGAAGAAAGGCTTACGGCTGACCGTGGGAAGCGTAAACAAACATTAAGGAGTATACTTATTTGGTCCAGAGCGGTGAGCTCTAAACAAATACTTGTGTTTGCTCAAAAACTTACGTCCCTAAGTTATATTCTTCTTCTTCTTCAGGCTCTACGTTACTGCACTGCTGGACATAGCCCTCTCCTAATGAGCGCTGGGTTGTGCCATCATTTGGAGGAATTGCCCATAATCCCCACGCTGGGCATGCGAGTTGGCGATCGCGGTTTGGTGGAGTTCTATGCAGGAGGCGCTGCTGCCCACCCCTCGGTTTGTGTCCGTTATATTCTAGATGTAAGTCATCTAGTGGCGTCCGGAATGGGTGGATTTTTTAGCCTCTAAAAAGGTTTTTTTTAAAATGTTTTTGAGCAAGAATTTTTTTAATTTTATTTTTATAGTACATAAAAAAAAAATTATAGTAAAAAGGAACGGCCTCAGCATATTGACTGCTTGCGCGCATACGCAGCCAGTAACGCTGGGTTTCAACTGGTCCCCTCTGCATTTAAAAGAGAAAAGAATCTCTAATTCCACAAGCTATTCTAACCATAAATTAAAACGTTAATTATTTTCTCCCAAACCACAGCGCAGTCGATCTCACACATCTCAATAGCCCCCAACATTTTATCAATCTCACGCAAGATCTCGGTCCGCGACCACAACCGTTGCAATCTCTGCACGCGGCGACCAGAAGTGACAGTGTCAGGTGACAAGCTGACACCCGCGCTCGAATTACGGAGGTAGGTATCTTGGTGAGATGCAACTTATGACGTCATGCGTGAGGAGGCAAAGGAACTGATGATTGGCTTTTATGGCGGCAGTACACGCTCGGCCTGGAGCCCGAGAGTATGTCATTCGTTGCGGATTTTACATAATCGGCACTACGGGATCGTCCTGTGAAGTTCGCAATGTAAGACGGATCCGCTGGCTCTCGGGCGAGTGTGTACAGCCGGCATTATAGGTTTGCTGATGAATATGATGGGTATAAGTACAGTCGCGTGCACCAACATGTAAACACGTTGGAACCTTGTCACATTAACCTCTTCTAGCCTGATGTATGAGAAATGGACTATTTTGACTTTGACAAGGTACTGAAGTGCATACATGTTAGTGTACTTTACCGTACAATAATGTTAACCTGAGATTTCGGCACTCAGCCTTATACTTGCACATGGTACGTTGCAAGCGCTGAGGTATGTTATATACTTATACTAGGGTTTCCTCACGATGTTTTTGTTCACTGTTAGCGAGTAGTATTGCTACTATAACTTCACAAATCTACATAACTTAGAAAACAAAGTCGTTGGTTCCTACATGCCGGGATTCGAACTCACGACCTCCCGATTGAGAAGCCGGCGTTCTACCGCTCCGCTACTAGAAGATTATCCGTATCTTATCTATCCGTATCTTATGGGATCCAAGTACTACGATGATATCTTAAACGATACTGAATATAGCTGATACACATATTGTATCAACCCGAGTGAAAAACGTAACTCCAAAGTCGTAAACGTTGACCTAAGTTTTAGTGGCTCGTGCATAAGAGCGATTTATTGACACAAGGTCCTTTTTTATTAGAAACCGAAATGTCAGAGAGATATCAACGTCAATTAACATACGGGTGCTAAGCGCGGGAGGCTATTAGTATTTTAAGCAAGCGTTTTTACATTAGCTTACATTATATTAACTTGATATAGATGAGTACGACTATTGACTAGTCGTACTCACCTATATCGTACAGGTAGACTTATTACACAAGATTAATTTTGGCACCTTTTGATAGTTTTTATGACTACGGCTAATCGGCCGTTGCACTGTAAATCGATATCTAATTATGTAATTTCCTTTATTAGAAATCATTATTAAGATTCTTTATTTAACGATAAAAAAAATTGTATTTGGTACAAAAGCGTACTTAATGCTAAGTAGCATTGACTTCCAGTCAACCTTTGGTTTGTGGATGATGGCTGTGTGGGTAGTGCAATATACTAAAAGTAACCGGGGTTGCGGAGGGGGTAATAGTTTTATATACTCGAAAATTTATACTACACAGTTAATTAAATACACTCAATTTACCTAAATATCTCTAAGCTATCGACTGAAATAAAGATGTGTTTGGTTATTCTACTTACAAAGTTTTTTACTGAAAATCGGTGGTTCGTGTCGAATGCTATAAATACCACTCTCGCTGATGAAACTGCATTTAACACCTTTGGCATTTCGGAAGTCAAATTGTTTCATTGCATTTATTACGTTTAAGTGACGATTGAGTAACGGTGTTAGACATGTGTGTAATAATTTTCAGGCCTTCGATATCCATTGTTTGACCAGCCTGGACAATACGACGACGCCATTTTCGCGTCTTTGAAGCTTCGAAGCATGAGGAGGTCATTCCCCGGTAGAACGATGGCACGCGTCTTTTGAAATTCAAAATTTCAAAAGATGCGACTTTCCAGTATATTAATTGTCAAATTCTGACATTTTAGCGTCACAAAACGCGTGCCATCGTTCTACCGGGGAATGACCTCCTCATGCTTAGCCTAACCTCAACCGCTTCTGTGCTGCACTGCCCTCCAGAAATGTCGCATTTGTGCATGTTATTTCTTACGTCCTATTATACGTTTTGTGTGCAATAAAGTGTAACAATAATAAATTCAATAAAGTCTTATTCTGGCGACTACACGTCCGCTTTCAAGAACTCAAGAAGAAGAAGAATAAGAACGACCTCTGTGGCGTAGCGGTAGAGCATCTGCCTACCATGCAAGAGGTCCAGGGTTCGAACCCCGGCTGGAGACAAAAAAAAACCCCAGGTCTTGGATGTTTACATGTTTTTGATGTTGTTGTTTCTGATTCCCATGACACATGGTATCCTAGTGTGGGGCCAGAATCAATGTATGTGCCTGTACGTAAATGTTATGTTTATGTTATGTTAATTAGTTACATTCTGTTTGCTGAATTTCAATGTACAATGTAAAATGTAAGCCGCTACCTTCAAGCCGTAGTGTGGTGGAGAAAAAGTTAGCGGGAAAAACTCTACTCTAACCATCTTTTTTCAAGCCATATTATACCTAATATCTTTTGTTAAGTTTTGCCCCCAAATATTTATCTCTATATCTCGCAAGGGAAAGGGCTCCATCCTAAAAGCATTGAATAGTAGATCCACCTATGATCTCCATGTTCTGACGATTCCATGAATAGAAACTATTTATAAATGGAGAGCGCAGTTAAATACCTAAGTGCCCGCTATACCTATGATGCAATTAAACTAAGAATTGCCCGCAAAATATCTTAGTAAAGCGATCACGACTCCGTCCGTACCTTTGTCGAAATTAGTTGCGTCGTGTTGTCACGAAATCATTTGAAATTCAATTGTTTTAATGCAACTCATTTGAATGGACCTTTCTCGTGTGATTCTGAACGTGCGCCAAAAGATTTGGCGACATTGTCTATCAATTAAAGTTTGATTTGGAAGTTAAGCCACTTGCAGTCCTTAATTCCACTTCAATTCATATGCAAAATTGTAGTCAGAAATAATAAAGTGCTCTTCAATATGCTATCAAGTTACTATTATGTTTCGAAGGGGTCTTGAGAGATCTTGAAATAGGTACTGAAGAGCTATCTAAGAGGTAACAACGCTTTGTTAATACGACAGACTCCGAGTGGTCTTAGCACTTCATAATATTGTATACTAGCGTCAACACATTATCTTACAAGTCTTAATTAATTTGTTTTAATTTCAAGTTTTAAAGGTGTTCTCTATCGATGCCTTATCGATGCATAAGACTAGCAAAAATTGCAGTACAGTACAATGTGTAAATCCACATCTTGCCATATTCTCGGAGGTTTCTGTACTCCTGAAACTGAACACAAATCAGTAATAATAAGAAAAAGACCAAACTGTTCGAAAATTTTTTTTCTTGGTCCCACACTTCCCGTAAAAGTAGGAAGGGAAATCTGAAACCACATGTTTTTGGTTTGTTGCTGTCTCAATCTTAGTTACGTAACTTTAAGCCTACCCATTAGGTACTGCGGCAAGCACCTGTCAACTCTGCGCGCGCACTATAAACTCCAACATTCCTGCATCGCGCAATCAAAGTGTCTCACATGATATACCATAAATATAATATACGACAAACAATACTTGGACCGTTCGTCAGGCATATGATCTGCCTGGCGGGAAATTTCCCTTTGTAGGGGAAGAGCACGATCACCCGCTCTACCCTAGAGGTACCAATTGCGCGTGCTGAAGTCCACGTAATAATGTTCCTACCAACAAATCGTAATTTTTTGGTGTCCTCGAGTAAATTAATCTGTGAATTGTCCGCATTAGCTAGAGTATTATGGTGTTCTACTATTACTTATATTTAAATAATTAAATAAATATTCATGGACATATTACACAAATCTCGTTAGCCCTATACTAAGTACAACTAAATGACTTGTGTTATAGGTGCTAACGCGACGATAGATTTAATACAATAAATACATAGATAATATCCAATAGATAATAGGAGGCCTATGCCCAGCAGTACCACACGCTAACGGTGAAGGAAAACATCGTGAGGAAACCCGCGGCTTGGTTGGCTCCGCACGTATTGACTAGTATTTCCTGTGGGCTAGGCCGACTAAGCTGTCAGGTGCTGGGCAAGCCTACACCATCTATAAAACCATGTCCCAGGCACTACAGCGTCGAAGTGGTCCCTTCACCCATCTAGTGTGAGTGAAGATACCACTGGACGCTGTATAAATCATCTCATTAAGTAGATGCAAAAAGGCCAATATTATGCCCAGCAGTGGGTTGATGTGGGCTGATTATAGATATAGATAGATAGATAGATATCCAAGACCCGAGACAAACAAGAAAAGTTATTTTCCTAGTTTGACCCGGCCGGGGATCGAACCCGAGACCTTCGGCTTTACAGTCAGCGTGCCAAACCGCTGCGCCACCGAGGCCGTCATTTAACTTATATTGGTATATAAATATACACACTGTATAGAAGATCATTAAATGCACACAAGAAATTGGACATACCTTAAGTTCTAAATTAATATATGTACTACATAGTTATAACGGGTCTACACGCAATTATTCTGCGATTAGACCCTATTACTTAATATATAACTATGTATGAGCATCGAGAATCATTAAGGAATATGATGATGATTGATTAGCCTTATTGTGTCTACGTAATGAGACGATTTATACAGCGTCCAGTGGTATCCTCACTCACACTAGATGGGTCAAGGGACCACTCCGACGCCGTAGTGCCTGGGACATGGTTTCATAGATGGTGTAGGCTTTAGCACCTATACCATCCTGACAGCTTAGTCGGCCTAGCCCACAGGAAAGACTAGTCAATACGTGCGGAGCCAACCAAGCTGCGGGTTTTCTCACGAGGTTTTCCTTCACCGGTAGCGTGTGGACATACCTTAAGTTCTAAATGAATATATGCGACTACAAATTCGCAAATGTACGTAACTTTGAAATTAAACAAAGTCATTGGTACATGCCCGCACTCGGGATCGCACCTGGGGCTCTCGCTTGCCAGTCCATGGTTCTACCCACTGAGCTACCACCGCTTTTTAAGGAATATACTGTGTGCAATAAAGACCTACCCAAAGACGATTGAAGTGCATCACACGTGCAGGAACTAATACTTATATCGTTCCAAGAAAGTCAACCGATAGACCGTGGCCAGCATAACAATGCAAACGAAAGTGCACGCCGGAAATATGAAGTGAAAACGGATACGTAAATAAAGACAGGTTGACTGTTTGATTGAACACTGAGTGGACAACATTGTGAGGAAACCTGCATTCTATGAACATTTGTATTATTGATATTGGTGGCAACTTGGCTCTCCGCAACTCGGCTATTTATGGGCCTATTTTGCATGATCGAAGTGTTTAAAAACAAAATTACTTCTGCCACCCCAGCTCTTCCGGTTACGCCAACGCCAGCAGCTTACGAACATCCCTGCCTCCTATAGTGTCCCCGGGTTCCCGAGGTGAGCCATCCGTTGTTCGCGCTTCGTTACGTTGTCAATGACAGTTGTCATAGTGACGTGGCCGTGAAGGAAAGTTCCTTCTTCATCTCTTTCTTCTTTTTCAGCATTATTTACTCACTGCTGGACTTTTGGCTTTTTATAGGTCCTCTATCGTGATCAGTCTGTGGCTATTGTAGTCCAGGTCGTGCCTGTAGTAGCCTTGATGTCATCTCACCATTGGTAAGGTGGTCTGCCCACATTTCATGCTCCTGTGCGAGGACTCCATAATAGTCTCGAATAGTCTTCGTATTTAGTCTCACATGAGCAACTAATAACAACATACAGGCACTTACATTGCTTCAGGCCCTACACTATACAAATTCTCGTCCGTACGGATCTTGGTACTCTTATTTATGTTCTAATAATCAATCATCCCTTCATCATGCACTGCTGGAGTGCTGAGCCATTTGCGGCTGATTGCTGGATGAGGAGGACAAAAAAGGTGACGTGCTAGGGGAGACCTGTGTCTAAGAGTGGACGGTTACGGACTGATTAATTGACACACGATTGATACCAAGGTAGATACTAAATATGTACATCATTGTTTAGCCGTTTTTTAAAAAAATGCGTGAATTACTGACTTAGACATTTCACAAAACTAGTGCGATCATTAAAGGCAAACTATGTCAGGATAATTATATATTGACTTAGAAGTGGGGACAATCTTATCCATCATTTGCCAATTCAAACCACTCTGCCGATTTCATCAAATAGTGTTCCGCAAGTACACACTACAAGCTCATAAAAATTTACTGTTAACATGTTGTTAAATAACGCTAATCAAGACCTGTGCAATATCCAATCACTGAAGTCAAATTAACCGTTAAAACTTAATAACTTGTAGAGTATTGAATATTTCAAATTAGAGATAACTAATTGCGTCGAGTTCTCAAGATACTATTGCAACAAATTACTGAAATCTCACATTCCTATCTCTACACAGCAATAATAATTAGACACGGATACGATCAAAGGCGTTAAAGGTGCGTATTCGCCAGCTTTGGAAAGAAACTATGAATACAAGACCCAATTCCGAAGCAAACGGATCGGAACGATCGAAGTTGTATACAGGGTTATGTTCCCAAAGTTATGGGACATGAAGGGAAACTATCTTAAATATCGTAGATAGGGTATTTTGCTGAAAGAGGACTTTATGTTATTTTTAAAATTTAGTAACTCTGAATTAAAAAAAAATACTTGCCTCGTCTGGGAATCGAACCAACTTAAATGTCAAAAAAACACCCCTTATTTTATGATGCCAATCGAAAGAAAGGCGAAAAACTAATAACTTTTCTTAAATAACATAAAATCTTAAAAGAAAGGAACAACCGTAAATGGGGTAAAAGGTAAATGGACTGAAAACTTGTATGTGAATACATAATCTAATTATTAATTATACACGACTACTACTGTGAATATGTAACATTCATATTTGTATAAGACAGGCGAGGAGGCAAAAAACTCACTCCATGTATTGTCTTCGCACCTACAATAACGACTAGGGAAACAGCCCATGAGAAAATGTGGAATGAAACCACTAGTGGAAATGAACAGGAATGATTGTCTGATTGGTACGCCTATTACTACTCGTTGCTAACTTTTACCTCTGGCTTTACCCGTTATACTTTTAAAAAAATGCGGGCTAGTATTACACTTGAAATAAACCTAATGGTGCCTTACTATCTAAAGTGTTAAAGACAAATTCAAAAAAATTTTGTTCACGAAAAACAAAATGTTCACTTGATGAACGTCAAACGTAGAGAATGTTCTTACGTAGTGCATGCTGTCCCGCTGGCACAATTTAATATTAATAGTTATTGTAATGAGTAATTAAAATGAGTAATTACAGATTTTTTTAATTAGCCACAACTGTATTGTAATAAAATAGGTAAACTTTTGATAAATGTGGTCAGAGGGTTTGATGCGTAAATAATAACGGAGGTTACATGAATATAAATCATTAAAAAAAAACGTTTTGCCTTTCTAGTTGTTTGATCATTCTTTTACAATCAATCAAAAATTAACAAGTGATTCCATCGCCACATAATGTCAAAATCTGAAACTTCACCAATAAAAATATTTTTTCTCAGAGTCATTTAACAAACTCGGTTCGAATAATAGATGCAAAGAGGTAACAAACCGACAGACAACTGACGAACATACTACCGTTGTTAGTGTGGATATGCATTAACATGTAGCATAAACTGCAGTAACTGCATAAATTATACAAATTTAACGTAAGTAGGTTAGGCAAGCAAGCGTAAAATGTAACTTTAGAAAAGGTTGACGATATTCTAGTTATATTCTTTTTAATGCACTAACCCGTGCTAAGCACAATTTTAAAAACCTATTTAAACCCATGCATGGTTGCAAGTGATGCAAATTACTTCAGCCAGATGTCGCTGTCTGTACGTAATACGAGAATATTGTAAAGAGGTTCGAAATTTTACTGATGCCGGCAGTCGCCCATTAGCTCAGTTGGGAGAGCGCTGGCACGGTTAGCCAGAGGTCGCGGGTTCGGGTCCCGGCATGGGTGGGATTTTTAGTCTCCTATTTAGTTTTTAAGACATTCTAGTTTGCGACCAGTAATCTGATTGTGTTGTAAGTTATAAAAATAATTTTATTGAAATACCGAGAACTTTGAGGAAAGAGCGGAAGAGGTATTAAATACTACATTGCTTTTAAAAAAAGTAGCTGTTCTTCATGAGAACAATCCAGTTCAGCTCCGTCATATTAATTGCACCAACTGAGCGGCCACCCGGAAGTTTTCCATAGAAAACATTCCGCACTAACCCATCGTAGGAATTCTTTACGTGTGAGACCTTAGGACGACGCAACAATTAACCAGACTATTTAAGTTTAGCACCTCAACGAAAGCAGTGCTGGAGTTCTAGCAGGAATCAACTGATTTAGTGGACACGATGAATCAGTACATTTTCAACTTCGCAGGGTAGATGCAACGCATAGGTGGATGTTCCGCAGAGAGGTGCAGACTATGTGCCACATTACTGACGATTGTCCGCTATGGTGCATAAGAGGAGGCATTCGGAAGATTCACTAAGCCGACAAGAAAGTGACCGATTGGATTGATTGATGAGGGCCCCTTTCGTATTTTAACCCTTGCGCAGAATAAATACATAAATTTCAACAGATTCTTGATGGAAAGAAAGACTCGTGCATCATCAAAAAGGAAAGATACATTTGATTGAGTATTTTACTCTATTTATTGAAATCGAACCAATTCAGGATCTAGTTTAGTGGATTCGGATATCCCAAAACGATAACTGGGTGATCTCGAGGCTCGCGTCTTAATAATGATCTTAAATTACTTTTAAGATTACCATTAATTTCACAATAGTACAGAGGAAATAGACATATCAAGACTAAGACACATATGTGTTGGACACAACCGTGCCCGAGTAGATTGGACAACAAAAATAATAGCAGAAAACGTCGACAGAGTGCTTAGTGGGAGTTTTTTAACTACTCGATCGCGTTAACGTAAACTCATATTTCTATGGCATCGAGGAAGCGCCACCTAGCGACAAGTATGGAAATTAAAATTGCTGAGTGCGAGTTGTAATGGTTTACGTTGAGAAGTGAACACGTTTACCAGCCAAAACACGAATAAGCGCGAGTGCGAGTTGTACTGTGACAGCGTTTTGCCAGTTCGAACGGTTAACTTACTCATACTCACTACTCAATGCTCGATTAACGCGGTAGTAAAGTCATTCGATTGGATCTGTCAAACTCGCACTAAGCACTCAGATAAGCGTTTTAAATTTCGCACAAAACGCTTAAAACCCGTTTTTTTTTCAGCATTTCCAGCGCTTACGTGCATCAAAGAGTGATAAAATGAAACAAGCTTTAAATAGGTGCTTTAACAGAGGTTACCGTGTGATAGTTCATGCCGTGTAGACCATGCATATTGTCATGCTAAACACCGTTTAAGACAGGTGTTTTTACAAGGTGCTATCTTTATAACGCTGTGCGAGTATTCCAACTGCGCTAAGTAAACGTACTCTTGTTAGCTAGGTATCTGAGCTGAGAGGTAAAGGAACTTAAAACTTATTGTCCTAGTTACTCGAAAATTATTAAATTATTGTTAAATCTAATCGGTACGTATTTTATTGTGTCCCTTTGGGATGAAAGTAATGATTGCTGCACCTTTCAGCACAGATAATAATACTCGTAATAGAATATTCAGAAGTACGAAATTTGATTAAAGAAATAAAACTTTTATCCCAATGGGTATTGTTATAGCTGGGCACTTTTAGCGGACCGCATATTTTGATAGAATATATTATCCTAAATCACCTGAAGTGATTTTTATATGGTTCTACAGATTGTATAACAAAAAAGTTCAATGCGTACGGTGATTTCGCGGCTGGCTCAGCCACAATATTTAGCGGGGTAACGCTGCCAACCTTCCAAACACCTTAACGATCAAAAGCAGCGATTGGGCAATCAAATTCAAATTTTCTGCTTAAAAACCTAGTTGTATTCACTACTTTAATTGTTTTACTCGTAAATTGCAACTTTGTGTTTATATATTTTTTTAATTAGATACTATCTAAAACTCAATATTTCACGACTTGTCCCATTGTCTACTAAGGATTAGTGCAGGTCGCAAAACTGAACTGACGCTACAAGACTGGGTCTTTGTAGGATTTAACCAAATCCCATTAATATCCAGTCTTGTTATCAAGTACCACTGGTGTTAATATAATATACATATTTAGGGTGCAACCTTACCCTTCGTATGTTTATTAAACTAACACTGTTTAGAAAGAATTATGGTCTGAGAAAACCTAATTGATTTAACTGGGAAGTTAGAGCGAAAGGAAAGTTAACCGCAAAAGCAAATTAAATGTAGGTATATCTGCTCTATCCACACGCATTTAGTGGTTTCCTTTCTCCTGTATGTTTCTCAAATCAATGTACAATTTTAATTAACTTGCTGGTTTATAATTACATATAATAAACGGCTGTTAACACAGGGTTACCTGTAAAATGCTGAGTTCCTGAAACACATCAATTTATGTTTGTTTTCACCAATTGACAACATTTCATATTTTACAATGCGCAAAACTAAAAACACCGTTTCTTAATTTTGTTATCTTGATTACGAAAAAAATATTTAGAATTTTTATTATCGCTTAATTTTAGAGAAAGTAAATAAAAACCAAAAATTGTGTGATGACGTCAAACATACGGTGGAATGAGAAGGTACCGTCGCCTTATATTAAAAATGATATGACAGATGTTATTTTCAATTTCATCCAAATGTCATGTCGGAGAAATTACTTTTCCTTTCCTTAAAATTCCAATGGTTTTAAAAAGGCGGCAAGGGTGTTAGTATTATAAAACCGTATGTGTACGCCTTTTTAGAATAAGACGAAATTCATACAGAAAATTATGAATGGAATTCATCGAATTTCCGAAAATAAATAATAAAAATAAAATATGGGTCGTTTCATTTCGTATCTAGTTTCCTTTAAGACAGTAAAATACGTATGCTAAAAAATTTAAATGTTGTCAATTGTTGCTCCATGAGTTTTATCCTTTGTTGTTATTTTTCAAAATGCAAGCCCTACATTTTGAAATACATACCTTTAGTTAATTAGACCTGAGATTTCCGCACTTAGCCTCATAGTTGGGCCATTGTACGTAGCAGGCACTGAGGTACGCTAACACCTCAGACACTAGGGTTTCCTTAGGATGTTTTCCTTCACTGTCAGCGAGTAGTATTGCTACTATAATTTCACAAATGTACATAACTTAGAAAACAAAGTCATTGGTACATGCCGGGGTTCGAACCAACGGCCTCCCGATTGAGTAGCCGGCGTTCTACACCGCTCCGCTATCACCGCTCTTCATTCATGTTCGTATTACACCTTTATTACATTCATGTTCATAGTACCTTTATTACTAATGTCACAGCGTTAGCAAAATCCTAGATAATCAAAAACACATCATTTTAAGCTCTATATCTATCAGAAAATCTAGGCGAGACATTGTGACTGCCTATGAGGCAATGAGGGCTTTTCAGCTCGGCGTTTTTGATAGCTGTCAGTTGGGTTCCCCAAAAGCTACTAGTTGGCGCCGTACCCAACTCTGTCTGAGAATGGAGGTTATTGACACAGAGTATATAGGAGTGACATAATCATAGAGTAGAAAGAAAACCAGAAACCAATTATACCTTGCTGCATACTATCAGCTATGCAGACAGGTTTCTTCAGTTTCTGGTCGGTTCGCCTCCTTCATTCAGATAGGGTAAGCGCTAGCGCCATCTATTGATTAAAATTGGTACAACTTTATTTTTTTAAGTCCCTCTGAAAAGCGCTCATTACGATAGGCAATGCCTTACGGTCAAGATAAGGCCATTTTCCCTTTCAATAATACTATCGCATATCTATCGATATTTGATACAAAAGACAGACTCTTAGAACTGCGGATGTCCTGTAGTATTTTTTAATGATTCGCGATACTCCTACATAGTTATATATTAAACGAGTCTAATCGCGCTTATTTATTAGGTAAAACGTAATTACCTTATTTCCCGATGTTTCGGCAGCGTTACCCGTTACAGTGAGTCTATATACCCGAGACCACGGCAACTGTAACGCTGCCGATACGCCTTTTTTTACTAACTCTTTTTTGTGTCCCACTGCTGGGTAAATGCCTCTCTTACTTGTTTCCATCTCTGCCTGTTTCATTGTACAGACAATAATTTTATATCTCCAACCTAACTTAGGCTTTTGCTGAAAATCACTGTCGCCAGTGGACCATGTTCCCTGACGACTTGAAGCTGAGCATAAACCTTTTGCCAAAGTAAGTTTTTAAAATTTATTTCAGTTATTGTACTTTATGGCAGTCGTTAAGTCAAGTGAGAAGCCTTACGGGCGGCTTGATGACTTCTGCCAGTAAGGCCCGACACTGTCTTACAATCGTCCACCAAGCCGGCCTTACCTTCCTGTGATGCAGGACGAGACCCCTGCCCCAGCAGAGGGGACATACAAGGGTTGATATCGATTGTCCTTTATTAAACATTTCTTGGCAGAAAAGAGAATTTCACTTTGAATAATAACCCTGTACTATTATGTGACACCAAACAACGGCGCGTATCAATGCTACCACCCGATGACACATGCTGACTAAGATGCTATCAGTCCATTCCATTCAACTAACAATACAAGTGTTACAACTAAACAATACATATTCAGAACGCAACAGCGCACTCACAGACTTAAGCGTGTGGCGCAAAGTATAAGAAACTAAGCAAAAATTCCGAGAAGATTCGTGATAGTGGTAAACTACCACTATCACGAATTTTCATTGGTAAAGTTTGTTTCAATTTCGAAAATAGGACTCGAAGTGGAATTTTGTTGTCGTTGTTGGAATTTTGATACCATCGAGGTTTACAAATTTTCAAGATTTACAGCTCGCTTACCAATCCGGACTTGGCCCTCGTGGTGGAGTATGGCCTATACCTTCCTCTAGGAAGAGACCCGTGTCCCTCAGCCTCAGTGTGGACATAATGGGCTGATGATGATTATGATGAGAGCTCACTTATATTATTTGTAAGTGGCAGTCTCTGGTTTCTGTCTACTCCTCCGGGATACAGGTGTCAATATATAATACGTTTTTATGTAGCCTATATCAATTTCAAGTACATTACGTAGCCGACTGACCCATAGATTCCCAAGTAGGAAGACATATTGCGATATACATCGAATTGCCACAATAAACTTTCAATTGTTATTTTAAAATGCGGCTCTGATCATACAAAATCAATTACCAACTAAAAGCTCCACATGAAATACATCACTCGTTTAGCTTCCGAATTAATTGCACATAGCAATGATTCAACACAACAGCAACAAATACGTCGTGATCAATTAACTATTTACGCATGGGTCATTTCACACAGACATGGGTCAAAATGGATTTAGTTCACACTGCGAATATAATTAATGTTATAAAATTACATGAACACGTGTGTGTTACGAGTACGTCAGGCTAGGTGACCCAGTTGCTGGCAAAACGGAGTGGCCTGTTATGTTCGATATTTATTTGCTAAGAGTTAACTAGAATAGCATAGTCACGATTAATAGACACCTACTTATCAACAATTATAGCAGTGCACAATGCTGAGCTCGCTGCCTTTTGCAGTAACAGGGATACACCGCGACTTATGCGGGTTAAGTTTTTTTATTGTTCTTTTTTGTTTTTCGTTATGTCCATATTTGTATTGTGTTTGAAGATTTTATGTCGTAATGTGGCGTGTGTTTCTGTTGATGTAATAAATGGTTTCTTCTTCTTCTTCTTTAATGCGGGAGTTTTAAGTGAGTCGTAGAAATATCATAACATTTACACACAGGCACATACATTGCTTCTGGCCCCTCGCTAGGATACCAGAAACAACGACATCACAAACATGTAAACATCCAAGACCTGGGGTTTTTTTGAAATAGTTATAATCAAGCTTCTATATTTCATAGAAATCATAATTCGTGCAAAGGCGTACCTAATGCTGAATATCATTTCCTACCAGCCAACGTGTTGTTAAATAGAATGGTATAGAAAGTTAAAGAAATTTGTGATATCAAACGCACTAGAGGTTAGCTCTAAAATGCCACATTCTTGAAAAGGATCAGTTAGAGTTTCTCATTACAACTCTTGGTATCTGTGACTCGAAAAAAAAATCGATTTCTCCTTTTTATTTGTTTTACTGCTGTTTGACGAAATGATTTGTATTGTATTTCCTCTATCTTATAGTAGACTGACTAGCTGGTGCCCGCGACTTCGTCTGCGCACGATTATACACCGGGTTATCAAGTATCCCGTGACAATTCGGATCTTTGCCTATCTGAAGGCCAAGTTTCATATAAATTCCTCCGGGCGTTATGGCGTGATTGAGTAACAAACATATTCACACGAATATTCACATTTATAAATTTATAATGTTAAGTAGGATACTCTAGCATAAATCGTAGTTAAATTATACAATTAACAAAAGAACCTTGACAAACTATACAAATACAAATGGGTTTATTATTACCAGATAAAAAATACATTTCATCCTTATTATCTAGAGATAGTATGGACAATAGTAGATTACTGGTGCCCTCACACTAGCTCAGACCTGTCCTGTGAGGGCCATATAAAAATATTACTAGCTAGTTTTTTTTTTTTTAGTAGCTTGACACAGTGTGGACGCTTATTTGTACAATTTACTACTTAACCACGCCGCTACTAAAACGGCATTCGCGCTAAATCAAAGAATCCAAAATGGAGGCCGAAGGTCCGATGAAAGTGCCCGATGGCCCACTGGCATTGTAGGCATTCCTTGCTCATTATAGGCAGTGACCATTTATGATTAGGGCCATTGTATCGATAGCCTATCATTGAGTTGGAGAAAATATAACGTGCACCGATAAATATAGCTTTAAACAACGCGGTGTCTTGGTGACCTCCTGTTATGTTCTGTTTGCTGGACAATATGGTGGCCAGAAATTGGTCAGATTTGCGTGTCAGTTATGTTTGCATGTTCAATGTTTATTATCGTCATCCGTCGGCGTGGAAAGTAAAACTGTTTGCATTGCATGCCAGCGTTGAAACTCGGTACAGTTGTCAGCACGTCGATCTTTAACCCTTGCTCTCTAATCCGTTACGTTACGGGTGATTTTGCAACAAAAATGCAAGTGTCAGCCTTCTGTGAACTGTATCTGCGTCCAGCTGCATTATCCACTGCATTGAAATGGTATCGGAGGCACGTTTACTAAACGTCAATGACACGAATTATTTACATGATAAAACAGTGTGAATATACAGATAAACTATAGTTGATTAGCAGTGGTAGACATGAGTCTCATTTAAAATATTCCAGAAATGAAGTAAAAAAGCCTTGGTTAAATTAGAACACCAATTTTGAAACTAGTTTTTAAACGGTTAGGTTTAGTAGGTTTTTTTTTTAAAAATGTCCTTAGCACGGGTTAGTGCATTAAAAAGAATATAAGTTTTAAACGACTTCCAAAAGGAGAAGGTTCTCAATTGTTACCAGTCTATGGAGTGCCATGGTATGTCATGGAAATCATAGAACTTGTCTTTTTAGTGTAGAACAATCTTTTTTGTAGACTGTTCTTTTAATAAAAAAATATATTTTTTATAAATAACACTGTAATCTACATATAAACATGTGTCACAGTGTTTGTTATCGAACTACTCCAAAACGGCTTCACCGATTATTATGTTTTTTTTTCCTATATTTGGTAGGTGTGCGAATAGGTCGAAGACTAAAATTAATGCGGCAAAAAAACGTTTGCGGGGTCACCTAGTAAGCCTATAAAAATTAATCTACGCTAGATGATTGATACAACGTCTAGAAATGTGACAAATTCTACCTACAACACATCATAGACTACACTTAGGACATATTTTAAATAGATAAACGGAGTTCATCCAGATCATTACTTAGTTACCTAATTTATACTTTATTGCGCAAATTAAGTACATTCAGAAAACACTAATTAACAAAATAAAGAAGTGTGCATTGCGAGCTTTTTTATCATGTCTTCCAGCTTACCCTTGATCATTGTTGATGAAAGTCAGAAAAAACGGATGCCAGAATTAGTAGGTAAATGTGGTGTAACGGATTGAATTTGTTTTAGTTATATATTAAACGGGTCTAATCTAATATAGGTATAACGTAATTATCTTATTTCTCGAAGTTTCGGCAGCGTTACAGTTGCCATGGTCTCGGGTAGACTGAAGTGGCGAGAACAGTCAATTATTGTGGGTAGTCACTTCTAATTTTTCGCAGCTAGCCGACAAATTTCAGTGATAAGGCGCGTAAAAATAAATAATCGCGATTAGACCCGACAATATAAAACTATGTGGTATGAATTTGTTTTCCCCTTTCGAGCTTTGCTTAAGCGCTGAACACCTATAGAATAAACTTTTCTCATTAACATACTCGTAGCTACTCAATAATACAGCTCCATGCATGTGATTACAAACACCAATACTAATTATGTTGTCTTAACCGCACTAAACGAGTCAATCGTGGTAACATTTCATTACACAAATACTAATTGGTCCCGTTTCTGACGTGGACCGGATACGTCTGAGCGGACCATAATGTCCGATAGTTTTCTAATAAAACATGAATATTTCTTATTGGAAAGCATAGTGAGAAAACTTGTGCGTCTGAGGTGCTCACAAACTATAATGATAATAATTGATAGTGTAACGCTTTGGTATATTTTTTCTGATATGCGGCAATTGATCGATAACAACCATTATATGTCCGCACTGCTGGGGTACGGGTCTCTTCCACAGGAAGATTAGGCTATACTCCACCACGGGAGCCAAGACCGGGTTGGTGGAGTATTGTAAGACAGTGGCGAGCCTTACTAGGAAGTTATTAAGCCGCCCATAGCATGGATTAGCGACTGTCATTACATGACAGCCGGCACCAACGGACTAACGTGCCTTGCAAAGCACGGAAACACTCGGAAAATGCCACTAGCGGTAATCACGGGCCGGTCACCCATCCTGCACCTGACCACGCCTGTAGTTGCTTAACTCAAGTGAGCGCTTCTATGCGGCAATATTTACGTAAAACAGAAACACCAAATACTTTACAAGTTATAATAGCTAATGCGCAATTGCCGCGGTGGGCACGGCCGGTAATTAAGCCCATACTCACTCTGAGAGGAGGCTTTTTTTTACAGTGGGCATTGCAGCTGCCTAATTATTATTTTATGCTTTATTTCATTTATTTTATAAGGTATACCATAGCGGATCTGCTCTTAGTCCCATTGGTTGATTGATAATGTTTATTCAAATAAAAATACAGAAGTTGTTTCTGCCAAACCACGGAACAGTTTATTTGTTAACAATTCAAATTGTTAACAAATAAACTGTTCCGCGGTTCCTTCTACCTAAAGAACCTACGCGTTCCTTGTACCTAAATTGAGCTTTTATGAAGTGCGATAAGACATAAATTACGCCCCCATTTACCCGTTTATAATATACTTTTTAAACGGAAAGTTAATTCTTGAGTATCCACAAAATTGGTTCACGATGTTTGATGCAACATAGTTAAAATAATACATCGAAAAAGTACAGGCTTTAATTTTTTTTTTCATGCACCCTACACGTTCCACTGCAGGGCACAGGCTTTCTCTCAGACAGAGAGAGTATGGGCTTACCCGCCACGCAAATATTGGCAATTTCAAGCTATAGGTAGTTGGACACTCTGGTTTCGTCACGATGTTTTCCTTCACAGTCAGCGAGTGATATTGATACTGTAACATCATAAATATACGTAACTTTGAAAACATAGTCGATACAAAGTCGCCTTAGATTGGGATTCAGTGTTGTACCGCTTAGCCACCGATCAATGGTTAAATAAAAAAAAAACAACATAACATAACCTCACGCCTGTTTCCCAGAGAGGGAGGCAGAGACCAGGGACTGACACATGCCACGATATTGATAGATGACCTTCGCATCATCATTTCATAAGTCGTTGCATGCACGCACGCCGGTTCCGGCTACTGTTTATCTTCCCCTTTGCTAATACATCCCCTATTTGGTCGATGTATGTTCACCTGAGACGTCCCTTACAAGCCTTTCCACTCGCATTCGCAATATATATTAGTTTCGTCAAGTCTTTCTTCCTTTATCTTCTCCACATGTCCAAACCAACGCAAAATTCCTTTCTCAATTCTGGTCACTACATCTTCTTTCAGTCCACAACATTTAAATAATAAATGGTTAATGGTTAAATTAGTTAATATCAATATGGTTAAATTGCTAATACATCGACAATTTTTGCGGGGGCTTGTGAGTTAATCATGGGTGCGTAAATAAACATAAACTAAAAAGGTTAAGATTGGAAGACTGGAATCCATTGTTTTCTTGGTGCATTTGCAGGTATATTCTTGTGTAGGTGGCTCATCAAATGATGGACGATTGTTTGACCTCAGCTGATGAATGTTACTATTGTCTTAGCAGATGTCTAGCTTCCTGAAGCTCACTAATAGCTTGTACAAAGAATACTTCTTCCCATAACATTTCATACAAAAAACTTAGTATTAAGGCCCTAACTTATCAAACAGTTGTACATCTCTCACGGTTAGACACAATAGGCGCACCAATTTAAACACCAATCCATATAAATCACGAGCCTATTGAAACCGACGGCAGATCGCAAATGCTTTAGAAGTTTTTGCTGGATCTAATTGCAATAGCAAAAGAACATGGTATAAAGAAACGAGGTAACCTCTTACTGAACAAGGTTTGCCAACTATTTGTTTTCATTTCCTGACGATGTACAGACACTTAGTGCTCTTACATGCATAACAATCACAACCCGTAAGAACCGTCCGTTAGCCTCTTCTAGCCTGACGTGTGAGAAATTGACTACTTTGACTTTGACACGTTGCTGAAGTGCACATATGTTAGTGCACGTGACTGCACAACGCCCCATGAGAAGAACAGATAACCCTATCTGCTTCTACTATAAACAGCAGAGAAAGATAGTCGGTCAAGGCTCGCGAACCCGAGGTCGGAACGCATCCGCCATTGTATCGGCGTCACGAAGCGCTCAGCCAACCGTGCTGCATAGCTCTATTGATACAACGCTGGTTTCTTGATGACTGATGATGGGCTGGCCATATCTCGCGAAGAACCGACAACTGTTGGAGTAAACGTGTTCTTGAGTAGAGACCGCGACTCGGCAAACGTAGTGTAGGAGGCCCTCCGGCAAGGTTGTATGACGATTTTCGAAAAACTGCTGACAGATGCTGGATGCGGTAAGCTGAAGACAGGGTGCTTTAGCGCTCATTAGATTAGGGCTATGTCCAGCAGTAGACTACATAATATAGCCAGAAGAGGAAGATGGCACTAGAGCTGCCAGATCTGCCAGTATTAATTCTGGGACAAAAAATCCTGGCGTTACGGAATAGAGCCACAGAAGTAGTGATTGCGTTGCGTGGATTTGGTTTTACATTCTTTTACATAAGTCGCTTATATGCGTTCCACATTAGGGTACCGGCCTTCTCTCTTGGAGAGAGTATGGGCTTAATGACCACGGGGACCCCCGCAGATTGACCTGGCTGACTCACTCATTAACGCCCAGCCCAAGCCGTGGGACCTAGGAAGCTGAAATTTTGCACACAGGGTTTTTATATAATGTAGGCAAGGAATAAGACCGATTTTTTTGAAATTCAACCCCTGAGGAGGCGAAAAGGGTTAAGAAATTTGTATGAGAGGTATAAAGAATGTTTTCTAATTTTCTTGAAGCATAAAATAAATACTCTTCAACACAATTTATTGAAGATGTGTTTAGCCGTCTTTCTAAATTTAACCCTTAAGGGAGTGAACGGGGTTGCAAAAAAAGTCCACGCGGATGTAGTCGCAGGTAAAAGCTAGTTCTTTCATATTTACCGAGAGATGTTGCGGCTACAAATTGCAGGAAGTGTGAATAATGTAATTCCATTCAAACCTTAATATGATTATAATATTATTATTGAATTCCATTTCATGTAATTTGGTTCAATGTTAATTTATTAATTATAGCCTTTATTAATTAATTATAGCCTTTTCTTGTTAATATACACAATAATTATTAGTGTAAACTTCATGGGTTTATGTATTTATATAAGTCTGTGTAAAGTTTGTTATTGAACCGTTTTTTCCAAATAAATAAAATAAAACCTACGACCTTTTCAATTTGAGTCAAGCGTTTATCCGCACTGTCACTGCTTCGGTACTTTCATATCTTAATTTAAATTTTGTGGACATCTAGTTCTTAGATCTACAATTTTTATTCTTTGCTTTCGGTGTACATCGCTTAGCCATTTAGGTACTCATAAATTAAAAAATAGGAAAACTCGGTACACAACTTACATCGCATTGTAATAAGAAACTATGATTAAATGTAGTTTTATGACACGAAGCCCAGCCCTGAAAAACCATCATCAAGAGACTATATTTTCATCGCTTGTCTTCTAAAAAAACTTCTTTTAACTTAAAAGACATCAACGCGTTTCTTGAGCTTTCTTTCTAATCAACGCCTTCATAATTAGACCTATACCTATAAATCGGTAGACAGAGAAGAGTTTATTGCACACAAAAATTAAAATTACTCTGCTTCAGTTTTTTTCCTAAATACAGTAACTGTGTTCAAACTGTACAGACGACAAAAATATGGCGCCAACAGCCCACTTAATCGTGAATCTTTCCGCCTCCGCTCAATTCCTAAATGTAAACAAATTAGTGACCCCTGATGCTAAACATTTTAGAAAGACAGATAGTTGACCAGATGTGTCAGCATGAACTGGGCAGGTTAAACGCTTTAGATCGTTCTTATCGGCACGTGACATCGGGGACACCCACCGAGGCACCGATATCATCTGTGCATCCAACCGAGGAAACTTTATTTTGAACCCTACATGCTAGGGGGGAAGAGATATATTTGTTTGAAATTTTGATGGCTTTTAAACTACCAGGCGCTATTATGATTAGTTACAATTGTAGTTTTTTTAATAAACGTTGTTTTTTATAAATGTAAAAATCGTACCCGAAGCCATGAAAAAAATGACGACTCGGAACATTAAAATCGAATCACACCTAGAGGATTTCGATTTCAGCGCCTTAATTATGTAATTTTCCACGTATACATCTGTGTGCAAAAACAATATATCTACTAGACTTCGTCGTACAATTATGTCGCTCCATATCGCTGTCACGTATCAGATATCCACTGAAATATGGTAGCCACTACTAAGTGTGATAGATATTACGGTTCATTCGGCAGAGCTAAATAAACAATCCGCTTTCGCACAGAGATGGATAGGTGGAAAGTTACATAATCAAGGTAAAGATGCAGGCCCGTCGTCATTGGTTGGCATTAGTAAAATAACCTTTATATACTAATTAATACTACCAATATCATCGACCGACTACTGCATTGACCCGCCTACTTGTCTTGCTGTTAAAGCTAGTTGTTGCTTTATTTTCATTTTACTTTAAATATTATTGTCTTCCTGTATTCCATTTGATGTACTCGTACTTATATGCACAATTGGCATCCTTGTCACCTAGTTACTCTACATCATAGCTATTTAGTGAAAAATATTTATGGGTTCAGGTTTAATATTGTCCTGTAGTAATTTTTTGTATAAATTTTAGCCTGTTTCCTGTTGTGTTTCCAAATGAATAAAATAAAAATAAATAAATAAACCTCTAAAACAAAGTAGAGACCGAGGTTTTTCTTCGGAGAGATTGCATGAAAGTTAGTCTCAGTACTAACCATGCTAATTAGCCTAACTAAGATCTAACAAGTGAGATTAGTAACTAAAAGCCATTAGAGCTCGTTCAGGTAAGACCCATTTACTAAGAAACTATAGAAATAGAAGCTTTACGGAGCTATCTTTATGGATCAAACCCCAGTTGTGAACAAATATGGTATGGTCTCAATAAAGATTAGAAAAGCTGTACCTAGATTACATAAACTGACGCTTGTATCACAGAAGGGTAAGCAGAGACCAGGGTTAGCCACAAAAAAGTTTCAAGCGCTCGTGGCCTAGTGGAAACGAGTGATTGGATCAATGACTAGGGTTGAGCAGCAACAAGCGCGGTCAGGTGCTGGATAGGTGACCATATCGTGACTACCGCTAGTGGCATTTTTTCCGAGCGCTTCCGTGCTTCGCAAGGCACTTTAAGCCAGTTGGTGTTGGCTGTCGTATAATGGCAGTCAACACCAACGGCTTAGTGTGCCATGCGAAGGCATACCGTCAGAGGCCTTATGGGCGGCTTGCGGCTAACTTCTGACAGTAAGGCCCGCCACTGTCTTACATTCCTCCACCAACCCGGAGTTGGAACCGTAGTGGAGTACGGCCTAACCTTCCTGCAATGCAGAAAGAGACCCGTGTCCCAGCATTAGGGGCGTACAAAGGGTTGATATAACATAACACATCACAATTTTTTTTTATTAGTTAATACTTCTTCTTCTTATGGTCCCTCTCCGACTAGCGAAGGTTGGCAGTCAGCTCTGCATATTTTTCTCTGTCTCTCGCAAGGCGGAAGAGTTCGGCAGCACTTGCGATTCCGGTCCACTCCCGTAAGTTTACACTATTTTTATTTTTAGTGCACTAACCTCTAAATAGGTTTTTAAATCCCGTAAGTTTGTCAACCAGGATACTCTTCTTCTTCTTCAGGCTATATTAGTCCACTGCTGAACATAGCCCTCCCCTAATGAGCGCCATAGCGCAAGGTTGTGCCATCATTGGGAGGTAATGCCCATGATCCCCACGCTGGGCATGCGGGTTGGGGTCCAAGATACTATTATTACTAAAAAATATATAGTTATTTCTATATCAATCACTCCAGTTGTAATGACAGGTTCAACTACACGTGGTGCCTTGATTTTAATTCGAAACATCAGAAATTATTAGTTACGTGGCAGGTTGAATTAACTCGTAGGAAATTGCTATGGAAGTGCAATATAAATTAATATACCATAGATTGTTATCATCATTACTGTATCACGGTATCATTTGTAGTAATGTCTTGGAGTCGAGTTAAGATTGAATAGTAAGTGATTATACAACGTACGAGCTATAAAATTAATAGAATTCACGTCTGTAACTCGTATTAAACGATATATTGCTCAAGAAAGTTGTAGTGGAAAATGGCATTGCTTTATAACCACTTCAATTTGCATACCCAGTCATTAACTGTTGCAGAGCCCACGTTCTCTGACAAACCATGTAAAAATCACAAATTAATTGAATGACTCTTCTTAATCAATAATTCTCACACGCTCTTACAGTAGTATAACGAGTTACTGAGATAACGCAACGCCTAGCAACCGTTTCTTGGTTAGAAATATTAAACCTTTTGAAATTTGACGCGACCAAATTGTGCACAAAAATGAATTGGTGATTTTTAAACTTTTGCTTTTTAGAAGTGGTTTAATTTTAACGATGCTGGTTTCTCGGCAGGCGTTATTTGAATAACAGGTTGTATTTTTGAACTGAAACTTTCGTAACCACCATTTATCTCCCTCCGCCCCTCTCTCTTTTGAGGTCTTCAAATACCTCAGGGCTTGAAATTCCTATTCCGCGGTGGGCAGGTGTGGTAATTAAGCCCATACTCTCTTTCTGAGAGAGGGGCTGTATCCTGCAGTGGGATGTTTATAGGATACATAAAAAAACCTCGATCTATCTATCAAACCAAAGAATACAATTAAATCCATCGCCTCATATTTGTCCACTGCCAGTCATAGGCTTTACCTAAGTTTTTTTTTTCTGTCCTTGGGCATACTCCTACAGCAGCTACCATCAATCTGCTTCAGGTCGTCCTGGAAGCTGGTGGGATCTCCAAGAACCTTTTTCGACACATTTGGCCAAGTAATAGTGTGATTAGAAAACGTTGTAGGCTGAAAAAGGAATGTTGCGTTGGTTTGGACATCTGGAGTGGATGAAGAAAGAAAGATTGACGAAACAAATATATATTGCGAATGTGAGTGGAAGAGCCGGTAAGGGACGTCCCGTGCGGACATACGTCGACCAAATAGGGGATTTATTAGCAAAGGGAAAGATAAAACGTACCCGGAACTGGCGTGCATGCATGCAACTACTTATGAACGTTGATAAAGCGAAGGTAATCTGTCAGGATTGTGGCAAGTGGAAGTCCCTGGTATCTGCCTACCCCTCTGGGATACAGGCGTGAGGTTATGTTATGTTTATGTGGCCAAATAACTTATGGGCTTGTGATTAACCTAAGTAGATAAATAAAACGTGAGTCGTCTACCCACGGGGAAGCCACCCAAACCCAGACAGTGATGACTAACAAGCGAGATAGGTAAGTCGAAACTTAACAAAATTATTATTAATCTTCTCGCCCACACGACCATATAATGGTAGGTTACATTCGGGTCACAAAAAATCTGAACTTGATCTTGAATTGCTGATGAAAAACTTTTATGGGCACAGCCTTGATCTGTATGTATGTTGAACTTTTTTCAACTTATTTGGTTTACATGTAAACAAACCGTTGATAGGAATCTTTGAGATAGGAGAGGCAATAATGTGTACTACACAGAACAATGGTCTGTGTATAAGTTCACTCATCCTAAGGGCCACTTTCTGAATTGAGAATTTTGCTAAGTAAATAGTTAACTGTAGTGGTGTCTCCTTAAATTTCTCAGAAAAAAGCGTTGTTACGAACGCTACTTAAGTATTTACTTAGTGAAATACTCAACTCAGAAAACCGGCCCAAAGTCACTTATTATAATTAAGTCAAGAACAACCTATATCTTTCTGTACATAGATAGTATTTAAAAAAGAAAACGTCAAACCCAACTAAAGCGAAATTTACAGGCATAATGTGAAAAAAAAAATTCTTATCACAATATTTTTTTAAGTACACGAAAATTTTAAAGTACATCGTACATATGCTTTTTGAAAACATATGTGTACTTTCGTGTACTTAACAATACTAAAATAAAACGTGGTAAGTATCTTTTTTTTTAATCATCCACACGCCTACAGCATGCGTTTGGCACAAAATTTTTTTTATTATATAACTACCGTGCCCGCGTTATATCATAAAAATTTACTCCATATCTCTACAGGACACAGGATTTATCTCAACATTTTTTTGCAAAAATACCCGCAATTTCAAAGATAGTTGACATTCCATCTTACGCAAATCAGTTAGATATATATAATTGTCACCACTGATCGTAGCATGAAATGTCAAAAAAACCAGTCTTGCCATAACAAATGTACCTAACCCGCTGTAGTTATTTGATCAATGCCTATTAAAAGGTGAATTTAATTACCAACAACAGATAAATAAATAACTGCAACATAAGACTTGTGCTGGTCCCAAATTAGGATATATGACGACCTCTGTGGCGTAGCGGTAGCGCGTCTGCCTACCATGCAAGAGGTCCCGGGTTCGAATCCCGGCTGGAAACAAAAAAAAAAAAAAGTCCAGGTCTTGGATGTTTACATGTTTGTGATGTCGTTGTTTCTGGTTCCCACGACACAGGGTATCCTAGTGTGGGGCCAGAAGCAATGTATGTGCCTGTATGTAAATGTTATGTTATGTTATATCTCAAACCTGTACTATGGTAACCAGGCAAGGACATCACAAACATGGAAATCTTACGCCATTTGTAAAAATATACAGCAGCCCCCAGTAGAAACCGAACCTACGACCTCAGGCATGGTAATCGGACGAGATACCGCTAGACGACTGACGCAGAGAGAAGTAAAGTCATGAAAGAATACAAAAATCCCACCACTATGTGAAATTGAAGGTCAGCATTTGAATTAAAATAACAGTAGCTTGCATCAACATTAATTACTTCATAACCTCTGACCCACAACTGGGCGATGTGTGTCTATACAGGGTATAAAAATATACCGTTGTCAAATAGAGCCCCTGCAAGTACAAATAAAGCTTGGATTCTGTGCGACGCACAGAATAAGATAAATTCAAGCTCGCACACATTCCAGTACTGTGCGTACTTTGTGCGTACTGACGTAAAAGGAACAACTATACCGCTGGTTACTATGTGCAAGGGGTAATTGATTAAAGTGTATAGATAGAGATAGAGAACACTTTATTGTACATAAAAATGGAAATTACACAGATATTTCTTAACCTAAGAACACAATCGGCGGCCTTATCACTAAAAGTTATCTCTTCCAGACAACGTTTGGATGGACTGGACTAATATATTGAAGAAGGAAGTAGATGTACAAATACACAAGATTATTACAAAGGTATCCCAGTTGTTATAAAGGTATCCCAGTTATTATATTATAATGTATCCCAGAAACTGGCAAAAGATTGATTGCGTGTTGGGCCACGAGCAGGACGGATTAGGCGAAACGGGTTCCTTTCTACTACGAAACCTTAAAAAGCAAATTTAGTTTTTACCCGACTGCAGCGAAGCCCAAAAGGAGGGTAATGTGTTTAGTTCGTATGTATGTATGTATGTATGTATGTATGTAAGTATGTCCGATTCTATGTTCCCTCATAACTCCTTAACCAATGGTCAGATTTTGTTAAACAAGGTGTCATTCGATTCGGCATCCTTGCGCGGGTGTCATAGGCTATATAAAATCATAATTATGCGATCAGAACCGTGAAGAAAAATAAAATTCGTTAAGAAGCTTCGTTAAAGTACAGCTAGGAGCTACTAGATGGCGCTGTTATATTTAGTTTATTGAATTCGAATACTAATTTTATTGAACTATGTTAGGGGTAACAGGTGTGAAATATTTAAAACAGAATTTTGCGGATGACGTAGGTTACATAAAATCAGTATTAATAGAGAACCAACGGAACAAAAAATTACATTTACTTCTAAGCAATTAAAGTACCACTTTTAGCCACTTGATGGCGCTGCTATATTTTATTTATTCTATTACATGTGTATACATAATTTCGGCTTTGGTCTACATGTAAACAAACCATTTATAGAATCGGTACAAATGCGGAAAGAAATAATTCCTTTAAAGTGGTTTGATCCTTCTAGATCATTCATTTAATTAAAAAATATAATTTTGTTTAACTACGCCTAACACGTGCAAAGAGAATTAAAATATTTAAAAGAGAATTTTGCGGGTGTCGTTGATTATATAAAATCAGCATTAATAGAGAACAAACGCAACACAAATAATATTCACTTCTAAGTAATTAAAGTACTGTAGCATTAGTTCCTCTACCCAACCACAGATGGCGCTGTTTGTGTTCTAAATTGCGGTATGGTTTTGTCCGAAGGCCCTACATAATATTAAACAAAATTGGATAGTATTTGAGCGTTTGCGAATCACCCCGACCAATACTGACTAGGAGTGGGTCGTTGTCCGATTTTTCGACGACGAAACGCAACCGTTTTTTCTGGAACGAAAACAGGTCCTCGAAACGGTCCTCGTTCGCAACTGGAACTGGTTTCATTGTATGCGAACGAGCAAGGCGCAGAGGACGGTCAAACGAGTGCGAACGAGACGAAATCACGAAACATCGGAAAAAATAAGGTGTTTTACACGATATTCGACTGCATACTCATAGACATAAAGATTACTTTATTGTATCACAGACTAAAACGAACGGAACGAGTAAGGAGCCGACGACGACGTCGCAATGATCTCATTACGTTCTAGGCTCTATTAATATAGAACTAAAGGACATATCCGCGTCAAACAATCTAAGGACTGGTCTCGCGACGAACAAACGCTGGCACTGCTTTAGAATGAAACGTAAAACGGTCCTATCGTCGCGGAACACAAAACGGTCTTATAAAACGGTTCGTCTTTGCAACGATCACGCCTAATACTGACTGACCACTAATAATTGGCACGACTAGTGACGTAGGTAATATACCTCGCTTTGCGCTGTGGTGCGAGTAGTACAGTTGCTGTAATCCTTAGTTTCATATTGCTACAATAAATAGATCCCTAAGTACGTGCTGTCGTGCTAAAACAACGTTTCTCTTCTTGTCTGCTGAAACCCTGTCCTGTCCTGTCCATGTAAACAAACCGTCTATAGAAACGGTATTATGTGCTGAAAGAAATAATGCCTATAAAGTGTTTATTTCTTTCTACGCCATTCGTTTATCTCATTAATTTAAGAAATATCAACCTCATAGGGGGTAAAAATAATTATTTTTTAACACTGATATTAATTTCCTACTGACACTTAGATCAAAAGTCACTGAACAAAATATATAAAGTGTAGCATGTAACTCCTTTTCCCCTGTGCGGTTATAGTCAGACAAGCTGGGTTCAAAGAAGAAACAATAAATGATAAAAAAATATTTGAACGCTCTCACTGGTAACCGAAGACGGATCCTCCGTGACCTCGTATCGTTAGGACCCATGAAATTTTAAAAAATTCTAGCTCTATTCATCTTAACGAATTTTATCTCGTTTCCTCCGAAAATAAGATTATGATTTTGTGTTAGGTTTCCTGTTCACTTGTAAGACCAAAGATTGCTTATCTACACCTAAATATTCAGTAAAATTTTTCAATGCTTTAGGGGGCCACCTCAAGATGAATTTGTTATAGTTTCATTTTAATACCGGTAATATTTTGGCATTCAGAAAACCAAGATTTTGTGTGTCTCCACGCCGATGCTACAACTCTAAATAACTACGCCAGGCCGAAGGCCGAGCCCCATCATGCGGGTTCGAGGAAACTTGCCGCGACGAGGTTGAAGGTCGAGCTCTATACAGTTCGCGGCACGGCCGAAGGCTGTGAAGCGGGCTAGAGGAATACTCCCACGGCGATTCCAAATGCTGAGCTCTATTTACGCTGATGCCAAATGGAGAGACTATTAGCGCGGCCGAAGGCCGCGACAGTTACTTAAAGTTGCTGTTAGGAGTAAACCTGTCGCGCCTTTGTACAGGCCGCGGCGGAAGGCTCAGACCATTTATGTTCCCATTTACAAGTCCTTATTCTAAGTAATTAGCGAGACCGAAGACTGGGCCCAGCAATGCAAGCACGAAGAATTCTACTCTAGAGATGTCGAAAGCTGAGCGCCGTTCAGGTCGAGGACATAATTCGTGACTATTCCAGTCCCCACTTACAATCGTTAACATTAAATAACAAGGTGCAGTGGAACGTTTTTAGGCTACATAAAAAACAGACAATTTATGTAAGGATAATAAAGTAAAAAATCTGTCGTTTCCTTTGCAAATATTCTAGATAGTTTAACACCATTAGACCATATTCATTATACTAGCTAAAAAATATCATACGACATAAATTTTTAATGCAGGCATGTGGTACCTATGACTATATCAAACAAGTATATCAGTAAAAATATTTATGATTTGCCGAGACATGTCCATTGTCGAACAAAAGAAGACAAAGCAATAAACTAAAATTCATTTAGGAAATAAAATAATATAACGATTTAAAGCATGTAAGCAGAACAGGATGGACCTTTAAATTTTATCGTTTTACTGAGTCACTAAAAGGTCAAAAATAAAAAAATATATTTAAAAAAATAAAAGAACCCGACTGCAGTGATAAATCAACTGAAAGGGAAAAAATAAGATAATTTTATTTTCAAATGCTAATGTCGAATCAGAAGAGTTCATGCTGCTTTACTTGAGGGACCAAATAATATAACTTTATAAGCGTTATTTGCTCAAACTGTTGCATTTATTATTTTATATAAAATGTTGCAGTCGGGACCCATTACTGTTTGTTTAAAGTCCTCTAATGGGTCCCGACTGCAACATATTATAAAATAATAAATGCAACAGTTTGAGCAAATAACGCTTATAAAGTTATATTATTTGGTCCCTCAAGTAAAGCAGCATGAACTCTTCTGATTCGACATTAGCATTTGAAAATAAAATTATCTTATTTTTTCCCTTTCAGTTGATTTATCACTGCAGTCGGGTTCTTTTATTTTTTTAAATATATTTTTTTACCTTAGCGTAAAGATTCGTTCTTTCATGTTCAACCCATTATGTCCCCACCGAGGGGCACGGGTCTCTTTTCCTTAGGAAGTTATAGGCCATACTCCACCACGGGGGCCAAATCCGTATTGGTGGAGGCTTGCAAGACTAGTGGCTAGTCTTAGTGTCAGAAGTTTTAAAGCCGCCATGAGGCCATCTACCTACCATCTATAAATGGCAGCCGGCACCAAACTTCTTAACGTGCCTTACAAAGCACGGAACCGCTCGGAAAAATGCCACTAGCGTTAGTCATAGACGGTCACCCATCCATGAACTGAACGCGCTATATCGGGGCTACGAGCGATTCGTTCTATATTGAAACCTAATTATGATGAATTATAATGGAAGACTTTATTTAGTTTCAATTAAAATGATCAAGTGCTTAAGAAAAACTTACAAACTACATTCTAAAATGGGACCAGATAATCTGACACTTTGTACCACCCTGTATACAAAGCACAAAGTTGTGTAACATGTTAGGTGGCCTGCCCTTGCCTGTTGCCGCTTTATTATAACCATTATCACGAAACTATTCTCTAAATATAGGGTTGGGTTACGTTATGGTCACTGAGCTGACATTGACCTGTCATATTTATATTTAGTTGAGCTTAAGGGCACTTAACAAATAAATTGTAATAATAACATCAGTGAATTACCGCTTTAACACTTATTCAACTCTTCTCTTAGACTCTCCGTAAAAATTAAACAGAATAAATTGTCTCGTTGACAAAGTCAAAGTAAACAAAATTGTATTCTATATATAAATAATCAAATTAATTTTTTTTTATGTGCTAAGATTTAAAATTTAACTTTTCCTTTTAATGGAAAAAGTAAATTTCAATAAAACCTGAGTGTAGTGTAGACGATCTCTGCCATGCGAGAGATTCCGGGTTCGATCCCGGCTGGGGACAAAAGAAAAAAACCCCAGATCTTGGATGTTTACATGTTTTTGAAGTCGCTGTTTCTGGTACCCACGACACAAGATATCCTAGTGTGGGGCCAGAAGCAATGTATGCGCCTGTACGTAAATGTTATGTTATGATAGTGTTTTTTATTTTATGTTGGAGGGATTCACACAATTCAGTGCTAGAAATTAACAATTCGCGGTTGGCACGGATGCTCCGTCTTTGAGTGCGCAGCAGTGGGTATTGGTTAATCGTTTATATATACCATTGCGCTTCCGTACTTCGCGAGGCACGTTTAGCCGTTGGTGCCGGCTGTCATGTAATGACAGTCGTTAAGCCATGTCAGAGGCCTTATGGGCCGGCTTGATAACTTCTGACACTAAGGCCTGCCACGGTCTTACAATCCTCCACCAACCCAGACTTGGCTCCCGTGGTGGAGTATGGCCTAACTTTCCTGCGATGCAGATAGACACACGTGCCCCAGCAGTGGGGACATACCCAGGGTTGATACATGTACCTTAACGGGCAGCGGTGGGCTGATAATGATGATATTATTATACCTCAGCCTAAGCTGTGTATGTTTCTGTATAATTACTAACCGGACGAAAGTTTGTCTGTTTAAAAAAGTAATTATTCCTACAATGACGTATCCCAATTTTCATGTCTCACGGAAGTGTAAAGACCGAATTGCAGTCGTTGCCAGCTTCGAAATAAACACTACAATTATAGTCTAGTAAAGATACCATAGGGCTTAGTTTCTCATAGGTTGCGTGCACCTCCAATAAGTCAATCTCTCGAGTTGATGTCTAAATAGAGTTGCTGACTGACATTTCAACATTTCTAAACAGAGTAATTTTCTTAACAACACCTCATGTGGCAACACGTTAATTTTAAAGCCAGCATCATCCTGTTAACAATCCAAATAGTTTCAAATAGGAGTTAACTTTTTAGAGTGGAGTAACTTCACAGTTCCTATGAAGGTTTACTTAAAAAGTTTAATTGATACTAGGTAATAATTTAAAAAAATTTATATATTAGGTATCAAAGTACACCGGTGTTTGAAATATTAACTTCTAGATAAATAAAATCAAATTATTAAATGTTAGAACCGCGACGTTTGAATCTTCTAAGTTGAAATATGGTATCACAACAGTAGTAATTCTAATTTCGTGTTTAGGCCATAAATAACGTAATGTTAGTCGGGATTGTTTAGAGTCCGATCTAAGGGCAGAGTATATTATGTTAATAACGTAGCAAAGTCGTCTAGTCATTATAGGAAATTCATGTGGTTATTGAAAATATGACCACAATCCATGGACAAGATGTACTCGTGAAGGGTTTGCATGAGATGGCTTATTATGGTCATTATCCAACAATACCAGTGCGTTGTTGAATAATGGTTACTTAGGTAAATCTGCCAATCCCACATTATCATGAATTACGAGCTGATTGTGTTTTTTCTTACCTTAAGTTATCTGTTCAGTCTTCTTCAGAGGCATCATGATGAAATTATCAAGATATCTCACCTGCAACAAAAAAAGAAAAATCTATAAGTAATCAAAGTAACTGGCCGCATCGCATATGTTTCTAAGAAAAAAAAAAATTCTCAAAATACAGTTTGTCAAAAAATTCAAGAAACCGGAAAAGAAACTTTATTATTGGTATTATCGAAAATTAAGACCATTTACTACCTTTGATTAAGCACAATACATCCTTTTAATGTAATGACTCTATTTTTTATTTTTATAATGCTTTTAAGTGCAAGAAATTATGTAACACAGACAAAAAGTCTGAGCGAAACCTTACTCTTTATTTTCTACACTTTTTTGACAAAGTATATATCATATAATGACGAAAAGGTAATTTAAATATCGAACAGCCGCCATTTTGATCCTTCAATTTTGACTAGCATATTACAAGAAACTTATACATATTTTTTGCGAATGCAATTTACCTTATTTGGCTACCGTTATGTTTACATCTTGTAATGTACCCAGAAGTACGAAAGTTTTCACAATGCTTCTGCATAAAATTATTCTGAAGATGTATTTCTACATAAGCAGCTCAGTGGGTATACGTATTCTCGTTAGTGTTTTTTCATTATTATTTTTGGACTGTGTGACAGCAACATACAGTAAAAAAATTGTAAAATACAATTAGCACCAACAATAATAAAGAGCTATAAAATAACTATTAAACATTTAACTGCAAAGTCGCCCGTAACTGATGGATCAAACAGCGCGTGCCCAATCCCTACTAAGCCGCTCAATCGTACAATAATTAACGTTAAAGTCAGATTGTCCGTCTGTCCGTGGCTTACTAATTGTGTGCCACATACAATGCAAAACACGACCGTCTAGAAGGCCTACTGGCGGATGTACCTACGAATACTGGCTTCTTCTTTCCACGAAATTTCCTTTGTGCCGGGCAATTATAGCGGGATATTCTAAAAAACTTCTAGTAGCATTTCTTGGCAACAACGTTGCATTCATTAGTTGCAAGATAATGCAACTATGATGATGATAATTAAAACTGTTTTTATACGGATTTATGCTCGTTTATTACATTTTTACAATTTTCCAACGTTTCGGCACTTTTTCAGGTGCCGTGGTCCCGGATGACTGAGGTGACAGGTGTCTTTTAGAAATCATTAACGGTTAGTTTACTACCCTCGGCAAAAATTACAAAAGTTAATTATGAAGTTACGTTCCAAAATAGACAAACCAATTATTTTTTATATAAAGTCAACAATATTGATTATTAGTAATTGAAGTTAAAATTAAATTTATAAACTAATTACTTTATATGAACTTAAAGATACCGATTATTAATTGAAATTAAATTGATTTTTTATTATTTATTCTACAGTCACACTTCTAGCAAGGGGGTCTCATGCACTTAAGCACTGGTTCCCATGCTACCGGTATGTTCCAACCACGATCTCTATTAAAATTTGGATGCCGGCGGATCTCTATTGCCTCACGTATCATTCTAGGGAAGAAACGGTCTTCTCGGGCTAGAACTTTAACTTTATCGAAATGTATAAAGTGGTTGGTACCGCTAAGTGTATGCTCGCTGACTGCAGATCTACCAGAGCGCTTATGTTTCACATCAGCGATATGTTCCTTCACCCGCTCAGCTATGGTACGCTTCGTTTGACCAATGTACGAGGAACCACATTCACAGTCAAGCTTGTATACTCCTGCCTCTTGTAAGGGAATCCTGTGCTTGACACTTCGCATGAATTGGTGTATCTTTCTTGGCGGCTGGTAGATGGTTCTGATTGAGGCGCGTTTCAAAATACTCCCAATTTTGTCAGTCACTCCTCTCACGAAAGGCAGGTAGGCTGGAACTCGCTCGACTGTGTCCGGTTTGACACGTCCTCCGCGACGGACGATGATGATGATTTTTTTATTCTATTCCTAGTCTGACATTTTCTACTAGATTAGTTTTTTTATTCTATTCGGAGTCTGTCAACCCTAATTAGGGATGCAAAGTTTTTTTTATGATCGGATTTTATTTTAAATTCTGATAGTAGACGTAATTTTAAGAAACTAATTTCATTTTTTTCGTGACTAATAGAGTTTATCATTGTTATTTAATTAAAATGAATATTATTCGGCGTGACGTCATATGTTACATACTACTCGTATGTGTGTATGTAGAGTTCGCGATTGGATTTGTCTGTGGTTTAGTGTAAAAGACAGATGAAGTTGACAGGTCATTAATAGTTTTTCCACAGAATAACTACTACCACAGACGATTTAACATGTGACGTCATCATAGAGGTCATATGAAGGGCATTTAAATATTATTATTTACTTAAAATAAGGCTCATCTTTTATGATAAAAATCTCTTACATAAAAAATACTGTTGTTTGGATGCTAAGCTCGAAATGGTTTTCGATTCAGGCGGTTCACTTTTTTTTTTGCATCCCGAATTATATTAGATGGCAATTCTTTACTGTGCACAATTTGTTATAGCACACTACATTATCTAAGTTTCTATTGCGAGCCAAACAACAGCAGCAATAACATTTTACGTGATGTTTACTAGGTCGTGCTACTGTAGAACTACTTAAATTATTATTAAATAGTACCTATAACATTATACGAATAGTTTAAGTGGTATTAAATAGCAGAAAATAATTAACCTGTCGATTACTCATTCGAAAAAGCTTGTCCAACGTCTTACATCTAGCAAAATGTCGCCTGACACGAAATTATTGTTCTGTGCCTAAGTAAGATTCTACCTTCTGTATTTCACCAAATTTGTGCCACATTCAACGTCGCCGCGCATGTGCGCGACTTTCGCAAAGAAGCCGCATTTGCGCCCCAATTATTTTTTTTCTTGCGAATTTCCTTTTTTATTTCGGGCACTCGTTTAAAATTACGTCAGAGTTTCGTGGATTATAACTGTATGCCTTTTTGCTCCAAATTAAAAAAATCATGCATACACAAAAATATGATATAACACTGTTAATTAAACTCTTTCTTTAATTAACAGCAATATACTACTTTTTTGACATTATTTATTTCTCGCTCTTATCGTTGGATTGTGTGAGGGAGAGAGATAAACAGTTATTTCATAATAGAAAAATATACATTTAATTTAATCTGTGTTTCATTTATTATCATTTATCTAATAAATAATCACTATATTTTTTTGCTTTAACAGCTTAATTAAGTGCTTTTTTTTCTATAAGTGGAGACTCATAATAGATAGATAGAATATTCTTTATTGTACACGAAATTACAGTTACAGAAATTATATAAAGAATACAGTATAAATTGCGGCCTTATCACTAAAAACAATTGGCCTTCTGTATGTTTAATGTATTTGTTACTGTTTGTTATGTGCTGTCAGTCTTTCCAATATTAATTAAATAAATATAAGTTCCGTTAAAATATTATACTATGTAGTGAAAAAATATGTTCACCTAATAAAAAAACTAATAGAAAAGAATCACTTAGGTTAGATTAGCAAATCTCTGACTGCTTGTTAGTAGTCTGCATCGCGTCATTATTTGTCATAAAATCACACAAAACGTAAATCCGGTCCTAACAAAGAAATCCTACATTCATCTCCACGCCTATTTCCGCTCTTACTAAGTATCTATAATAGGTATGTAGGTAAGTATATTTCTATAGATTTCTTGCATAATTCCAATGACAAGGCAATAAACTGGTATGAGTATAATAGCATTTATAGATGCGAACGCACTTTCACTGCTTTATTGATAGTTATAAACACATTTATTGAGATGACTTTAAGTGCCAATGTAGGTGCAGTTCGCCGCAGGGCTTTGTACAGTCGACGGCCGATAAAACTTTTATTGCTAACCCGCAACGTAACTGATTAGATTCATCATCTTTATCATTATCGGCCCAGCGTTGCCCCCTGCTGGGTACGGGCCTTTTCTCCCAAATGCCATCTCTCGCGATCTCTTGCCAGCCGAATCCATGGACCTTCCATCGTAGACTTGGGCAAAGTGTGTCCTTAGAGGGAGTTGTTACATCTCATATTTTGCTCACCGAGACACATTATATCTCTATAACATCTCACTCACCACTTGTGTCCTAGCTCATACGGCGACCAATGAACTAAGTGCGTGTGGAAACAAGAGACAAATACATACATACATACATACATACATACAAACATACATACATACATACATACATACATACATACATACATACATACATACATACATACATACATACATACATACATACATACATACATACATACATACATACATACATACATACATACATACATACATACATACATACATACATACATACATACATACATACATACATACATACATACATACATACATACATACATAACCTCACGCCTGTATCCCAGAGGGGTAGGCAGAGACCAGGGACTGCCACTTGCCACGATCCTGACAGATCACCTTCGCTTCATCAACGTTCATAAGTCGTTGCAAGCACGCACGCCGGTTCCGGGTACTTTTTATCTTTCCCTTTGCAAATACATCCCCTATCTGGTCAATGTATGTCCGCCTAGGACGACCATTACTAGCCCTTCCACTCACATTCGCAATATATATTTGTTTCGTCAATCTTTCTTCCGTAGAAAATATTTTATAAATATTTTAACTTCAACTCTTGCAAAGAAACTATTTTACAAGTTAATAAGACTATAACTAGACGGACGAATTCAATCAAAAGGTTAAGACAGGTATTAGAACATTCTCTGTATTTCAGTTGCAATGTGAGGGGTTACGTGCAGCCGACTGTACAGTCGACAGCCCATCAAGCCTTACAATAGTGCGCGATGATCAGTTACGTTAAAGTAGACTTTACAACAAAAATGTAACGATGTCGACTGTACTAGAACGTGTTTTGATTTCTCTGTTATTTATTACATCGTACACGCGCGTATGTTATTCGCAGTCAGCACAATTCAGTGTTAATTATCAGCACGTCTGTATGGTCGATAGATTCTTCGAAATTAAATGCGTTTGTTAATTTGTAAAAACTACTACAGGTATCGATGATTAAGGGCCGGTTTTTGGATTAAGTACTTATTTCACTTTAGTAATTTCACTTAAGGAAGGTCCGGTCGCGCTCTTTTCTAAGAAATTCGAAAAGAAGCAATTAACTATTGTGTAATAGTATACTTAGCGAAATTTTTAATTACAAAACTGTATAGATTTAAAGGAACACAATTAGCCTGCTAGAAATAAGGAGGCGGATTGTTTCAGTAAAATTGAATTATTGAAATCAAAGCACTTAAATTGAAAATATTATTAAAGATACTGATAAAAATAACAAACAATTAAAGATACTTAAATAAATTGAACAAAATAAAAAATAACTAATTTACACCCTTTATGGAAGAAATAACATAAGGAAAAAAATGTTGCCACACTGTAATATAGGATGGATACAAGAAAATGTTGCCAAGCGATTTTTTTAATGTAATATACAGTTTTTATAGTTATACTATTTTTATTTTTAGTGCACTAACCCGTGCTAGGGACAATTTTAAAAACCTATTTAGAGGCTAAAAATTCCACCCATGCCGGGATTCGAACCCGCGACCTCTGGCTATCCGTGCCAGCGCTCTTTCTAACTGAGCTAATGGGCGACTCACCGGCACCAGTGAAATTTCGAACCTCTTTACACTATTCTCTGTATTACGTACAGGCAGCGACATCTGGCTGAAGTAGATTGCATCACTTACAGCCCCGACTACCTACTTTGCAGTTAGGTTTTACATCGGAATTATATCGCTGTACCCACATGATTATACTATTTTTATTTTTAATACACTAACCCGTGCTAAGGACAAATTTAAAAACCTATTTAGAGGCTAAAAATTCCACCCATGCCGGGATTCGAACCCGCGACCTCTGGCTATCCGTCCCGAATGAATATGAATTTAAAATATGAATCCCGGCATGGGTGGAATTTTTAGCCTCTAAATAGGTTTTTAAAGTTTTTATAGTTACACTTTTAATTCGTAGAAATAATCGATACTTAGTTTACTATAGAGCAGCTTGTATAGTTACACTTTTAATTCGTAGAAATAATCGATACTTAGTTTACTATAGAGCAGCTTGTATAGTTACACTTTAATTCGTAGAAATAATCGATGCATAGTTTACTATAGAGCAGCTTGTATAGTTACACTTTTAATTCGTAGAAATAATCGATACTTAGTTTACTATAGAGCAGCTTGTATAGTTACACTTTTAATTCGTAGAAATAATCGATGCTTAGTTTACTATAGAGCAGCTTGTATAGTTACACTTTTAATTCGTAGAAATAATCGATACTTAGTTTACTATAGAGCAGCTTGTATAGTTACACTTTTAATTCGTAGAAATAATCGATGCTTAGTTTACTGTAGAGCAGCTTGTATAGTTACACTTTTAATTCGTAGAAATAATTGATACTTAGTTTACTATAGAGCAGCTTGTATAGTTACACTTTTAATTCGTAGAAATAATCGATACTTAGTTTACTATAGAGCAGCTTGTATAGTTACACTTTTAATTCGTAGAAATAATCGATACTTAGTTTACTATAGAGCAGCTTGTATAGTTACACTTTTAATTCGTAGAAATAATCGATACTTAGTTTACTATAGAGCAGCTTGTATAGTTACACTTTTAATTCGTAGAAATAATCGATACTTAGTTTACTATAGAGCAGCTTGTATAATTCCCGGCAATGTTGAAATGGTCTCCATAGTGACGAACCCTCCATTTTCGACGTTTTTGTTACACCTTTAATGGATATGATAGGTTTCCAATACGTTTCCCTTCCCTTGCGCATATACAGTTGTTTTCATCAAAGCGAAGTATTGATAAGCGAAAGTTGCACTGATAGTAATCAAGTCCACCACACTGATAAGGTAAACCTTACCGCAACCTGTCTTTTACGAGTTAACACTTAGCATAGAACATTCTACAGCCAGAAGTATCGACCGCCATTTTGCAAACATTAAAAATTAATTTGGCAAACAGAAACGTTTTACTCTGATTTTCTTCAATTTTAACTACAACTAAAACAGAAACGGAATAAATGTGGGTTTTAAGGTTCTTTTTAACAGATTTCAAAAAAGAAGGAGGTTATCAATTCGACTGGTATATTACTTTTTTTTAGTATTTTTTCTTAATTCTACTATATTGTAGCTTCAAACCATAATATTGATGAAAGCTAATATGTATATATTTTTAAATAGAGTGATCGCCATATTCTCTGATTAGGAAAATCGTAAGTAAATCTCCGCCCTATCTCTCTTTGGTAAGCGACAGAAGGTATGTACCCAGCAATGGGACACTTATACGTCATTAACTATAGACGTATATATACGTACCACTGCAGGGCACAGACCTTCTCCCGCTTAATTTTTATCCGTGCCCTTCGCAAAAACACCAAATTATGGCATTAATTTTGTATTTGAAATGGAAATTAAGTATAGGAGCTTTCATTCAGTCTTTTTCTCTCTCTATCTCTCTCTTTCTCTTTACCAATTTTCTGTGGCAATTTCACTTTGTTGAGGCTTAGTTACAGTCCTTTAAATATGACCATGCCATATCACCATATTTATATGATTTTATATTAGTCCCATTTTTCAGGCACTACCGCTCCTATTTTCCACATTAACGTAGGTTAGCTGGAAAAAAAATATGACGTAACATTAAAACTCGCCTTTGTACTAACAATAAAGAATTATAAATCAAGCCTTCTGTACTAGCCTTCGGCCACTTTGAAAATAGTGTCTCTTCAGGTCACCTCTTACTAAAACTAAATAGTATCAAAGCAAAGACCGCCATCACAAGATGGCGGTCTTTGCTTTGATATCGTACTACCCAACCCAGAAGGCTTTATTGGCCGGGCCGCTCCGTAAACAAACAAAATAACTGCGAAAGGAGATTGGAGAGTGTTAAGCGATTTCAATAGTTTTCCCTTGAATTTCCCAAGCTTTAAATAGCGAGAATTTATTAGAACTGGCATGAGTTTTTACCTCTTAGTTTTTTTAAAGTAGGCATCTTATTTATAGTACCTCTTTAAGTTTGCCGAAAGCCATCAGTGGAGTGAAACGAAGGAACACGTTCCATGTTATGAGAAAACCTGCAACCCACAATTTTTTTAAGCATTCAGTGAGTATATTTCATTGCACTTATGCAAACTTGTTAGGAAGATACTTGAACCAAGTAATCTATTATGAACTAAAACTTTCGTAAGCACAACATATTGTAGACCTTTAGTCCGGATCTACTTACGGGTGTTGTTATATCGGAAGACAAAACCTGGTCGGACTCTTCCGATATAACAACACCCGTAAGTAGATCTGGACTAAAAGTCTACAATCTATTATGACTCATAATACGTTAGTACAAGTATCATCTACGAAAGAAACTCCGCTTTGACCATCTTTTCTCATGGTATCAACCCTTGTATGTCTCTACAGGGGCACGGGTATCTTCCTGCATCGCAGGAAGGTCAGGCCATACTCCACCACGGGCGCCAAGTAACAGCTGCTTTTATGGGATCTTAAAGGAACGGATTTTTCCCTTTGGACATAACCGCGGCTAATTAAAAAAGCGGGTGGGGCTATGTCAAGTAAAAAGGCCGTTGCACGTTGGTTAAACGTGAAGCGCAGTTTGAGCTAAAAATTCACGCAGACGTGTGAATTTTTAGCTCAAACTGCGCATTGTCTTACCGGTGCCGTCTAGCGGCACGAGTCAAAAAGTTTTGAGTAATGGCTACTTTGTTCTACTTAACGATATATAAATAAATTACACACGACACGTAGTTATGGAGTTACACCCTTCGGCGAGGCGAGATCATTTCGTTGCATGCGGTTTTCACAAGTGACCATCGAACTGTAAAATATTTCACGTCAAAAAAAATACTTTGTTACAACTTGTATAGCACAAAAACAGAAATGGTTCTCATTTCACTTTAAAGATACAAGTACAATTGTCGGCCTTACTGCAAGTAGCAATAGGGGATAGATTATTTGCTTGTTGATGCTCAACGGCTCATCCGACGGATTATAATAAAGTTTTCCAATTACTCACGTAACGCCGAGGCTTTCACTTACGCACGAACAAATTAACAATGCCATAAACAGTATGTAAGGTGTTGAGCAATTGCTATATTCGGGCGCACGCCACTGTTGACTGCCTTGTTGGTCAAGCGGTTAACACGATTCAGGGCGTGGGTTCGATCCCCACTGGAGGCTGCCGTAATGGATTTGTACAAGTGGCCTCAGTCTGGGCAAATTTCCTTGCTTGGTTCTTCTTCTTCTTCAGGCTATGTTAGTCCTCTGCTGGACATAGCCCTCCCCTAATGAGCGCCATAGTGCAAGGTTGTGCCATCATTGGGGGGTAATGCCCTTGTTTGTTTACCGCAGTGTATCCTAGTTTGGGACCATACCAAGCGATTGTGTTGTGTGGAAGTTATTACTGTGAACTCTGATCTATCGCAGCACAGTGTGGACCGTTGCTTTGCATGCCTAAGGACCTGGGTTATAATCCGTGTATTGTTTTTTAAGTAACATGCATTTACTTTGCTGGTTCAGCGACCTGGAATGGGCCTTGACCACCGATTGTCGTGCTGCCTTGAAAAGGCTGGGACAGAAACTTCAAATTAATAGAGGTTCTACTTAACTTAAAGTACCTACCTAAGAAAGATCGAGATTAAGAAGAAAGATTGGCGAAACAAATATATATTGCGAATTTGAGTGGAAGGGCTGGTAAGGGACGTCCCAGGCGGACCAAATAGTATTAGCAAAGGGGAAGATAAAAAGTACCCAGAAGCGGTGTGCGTACATGCAACGACTTATGAACGTTGATGAAGCGAAGGTGATCTGTCAGGATCGTCGCAAGTGGCAGTCCCTGGTCTCTGCCTACCCCTCTGGGATACAGGCGTGGGATGCAGGTGAGGTTATGTATGTATGTAAGTAGTAAAAGTATCCAGAATCACTTCAGAGTAAAACGTTCTTCTAAAATAATTACGTTACACGATACAAGAAGTTACGAATAGTCTCCGCATAATAAGTCCCGAAAAAAGTCCGCGTCCAACGATCAAGTTAGTTGTCAGCCATTATACCCTAGAGACCAGGGGGGCGAGTCTCTAAAATGCATAGTTGTTCAATAGAGTCAAATTAGTCTGGTAATGGTCGTTTCATTCACACTATCGGTAGTCTCGTAACCAATCGCGTTGCAATGGTATAACCCGTGCTACTTAACTCGGCGCCTCGTGGGATTCGATCTTCTTCGCGATATAATTATGTCTTTTTAATTTGGGCAGGTTATACCCCTGGAATGACTTTGTACTGCTATTGCTTTGTAGACTATCAAAATGAGGCATAGGTAATTTCTGCTCTTACAACATTACGCCCTCTTTGACTGTTAAAAATGGTGATAATTTTATTATTTATTCACACACATAATAATATATATTATACACACGCATACACACACAAACACGCGCACGTATGCACACACACACACACACATACTTCTATACCTAAAATATTCAGATATATTTTTTTCTTTCTTTTTTAAAAGATCAATTATGTTTTGTACAATTTTTGGTTTTAGTTTGGATTTTGATTCATTCTGCATGCATGTAAATCTAAATACTATACAAAATTTAGAATATACTTTACTCATTAAGCTTAACAATGTAATAATACGGAAGAGCGGGGTATCAGTAACACAGGTTTCGACTTAGTACAGAGCCCCAATGACGTGTAAACTGTAACCGCTGCTTATTGAATAAAGATTTTATTATAACAACAAATTGTCATGCTTATATCGTTCTATTGAAAATCTATGTGATTACGAGTATTAGACTCTAGAGGCAGATCGCCAACATCGCACGTCGTTAGCATGTAATTGCGAACCACATAACAAACGTCTCGCAACAAAGAAAACAGAGGAAATCATCGCTAGAATACAGTAGAAAGTTCAATAAATATGATTTTATGACACCCGCGCGCTCCAATATGCTATTAGAGGAAAAAGTGGAGTGAACGCATTAGGAGCGACGGGGCATTTGCAAAATGTGGACCGACGCGCCTCACTGGAGGCTCCGTCGGAGGAGAAGAATGCTAGACAGACAATAAAATCAAGCAATCAAAAAAATTATTTCAATGTAAACAATTTACATTCTTTAAAAACCTGTTTAGAGGCTAAAAATTTCACCCATGCCGGGATTCGAACCCGCAACCACTGGCTATCCAGATGTCGCAGCCTGTACGTAATACAGTGAATAGTGAAAGAGGTTCGAAATTTCACTGATGCCGTGAGTCGCCCATTGGCTCAATTGGTAGAGCGCTGGCACGGATAGCCAGAGGTTGCTGGTTCGAATCCCGGCTTGGGTGAAAATTTTTAGCCTCTAAATAGGTTTTTAAATTTGTTCCTTAGCACGGGTTAGTGCATTAAAAATAAAAATAGTATAATTTACATTCTGTTTGGGGTATGTCAATGTAAACAATTTACATTCTGTTTGGGGTATGTCAATGTAAAATGTAAGCCGCTGCCTTCGGGCCATAGATAGATAGAGAACACTTTATTGTATATATAGCACAACCAGAAAAATATTACAACCATGATTCTAAAAATAATATGTTATCTAATATTGTTTAGTTGCGCCGACTTCAGCCGAGACTATTTCAGTTTCAGTTTCTTCTTTTCCGTCAATGGTTGTCTGGAAGAAATTACTTTTAGTAATAAGGCCGCCACTTGTACTGTACCTACTGTTATTTTATAAGTCTCTTATGTAATCCTTGGTGTACATGCAATAAAGAATATTCTATCTATCTATCTATCTATCTATCTATCTATCTATCTATCTATCTATCTATCTATCTATCTATCTATCTATCTATCTATCTATCTATCTATCTATCTATCTATCTATCTATCTATCTATCTATCTATCTATCTATCTATCTATCTATCTATCTATCTATCTATCTATCTATCTATCTATCTATCTTAAATCTAAGTAATGTTATTACTGGCGGTACAATTGGCGGTCTTATTGCTAAGAGCGATCTCTTCCAGACAACCTTAGAAGTGAAGTGGAGAAAAAGGCAGCGAAGGAAAAAAACTCCACTCTGACCATTTTCTCAAATCATCTTTAACCTAAGCTCCCCTAGGAGTTAAAGGACCAGAGAAGATCTTAAACCTAATACACCAGTAAATAATATAAGATTCCATGATTGTCATCAATAAATTTAAGTGGTAGTGATAGACATTATAATTTTGCAGCAACATAATCAGCTGCCACTGATATACTCTGGAAGATTAGTGAGTTGAAATGGCAAGGGCTCGTTCAATTTGCCAAAGAATCGATACAATGGTCGATAGGGTGCAAACGGTATCTAGTCCATCCAGCAAAGGGGATCACGAACGTAGGACGCCTACCAGCTGACTGGGCCGGCGATCTTAGGCTGATTATTGGCAGCGGCTGGATGAGGATGGCCGAGGAAGGCATACCTTGGCGAGCCTTATGGCAGTTAGTGGACGGCTACGGACGCTGCAATGAGAGAGCGAGAGGTCTTGCCTCCACGCGTGCCAACTGCGAGTTGGCGATTTCATCGCAACATCTTTTACATGGAGGCAATTTTGTCAGCTAATAAATGTTGATAGAGCGAATGTGATCTTACATCCTTTTGCGAAAAATTTCGCGGTAAAGCGCGAATTTTGTTACCGTAGGGTTATCAGAAAATTGTTTCTATTAATACTTATGTAGTTGATATAAGTGGAATAATTAAAATATCAATCAAAACCCTACTTTTTTCCCCTCCAAAATCTTAGTAGTGAATAATATCAAATAAAAATAATAATATATATATGAATAATATTAAGTATAAGTATGTATCAATATTCAAATTTGCACTGGCTACCCGTCTTTCTAATTTCCTTCAGCAACTTTCCATCGTAAGGTTGTCTGGAAGAAATTGCTTTTAGCAATAAGGCCGCCAATTGTACTATGTATATTTGCAATTGTTTTGTATTTGTAGTTTTTCCAGTGTACAATAAAGAATATTCTTATCTTATCTTAATATCAATAAATCTATGAATTATTTAAAACACGTCCCAATTTCTTATATGTACACTATGGATGGATGTACCTATCCTATTTATATGCTTTTAGTAATAAGGCCGCCACTTGTACCTACTGTACTGTTATTTTTTAAGTCTCTATGGTGTAGGTTCATGCAATAAAGAATATTCTATCTATCTATCTGTTTGGACGTTAATGTTTCTCTACCTCAGCACGCAAGGATCAGCGATGCCGCATTTTGACATCATTAAAATAGCTACAGACTAATCTGAAAACATGCGATCGATCAATTTGTTGCGAAAATCATGTTTTTCTACCAATTAACAAGTAACTGGCTCAAATAGAGACAGAACGCCTGCTTATACTGCTGCCAGCCACATATTTGTTGCTAACAATATACCTTTTCTGTTATGGAAAGAGACAGACAGAGAATGAGAGAACAAGCATGACGAAACATTTTTAAATCTTACTCTATAATATGGGGACATATTTATTATTTACAAAAAGCCTATATTTCAGTAATAAACTAAAGTTTTAACGAAGGTAAAAACCGTTTTTATAAAATTATTTTAAATCTGTGGGAAAACAGCACGCAGTATCATGGCGTCGAATCTGACGTCACGCTTTGGTAAAAACATCGTAATCACTAATAGTCACAAAAAAGAACGGGTGAAGTTTAGTAAGCGTGACGTCACGCGATGACTGAAAGCAGTATTATAATCTTTTATTTTATTGAAAGTATTGGTAATGTCTTTTTTTTTATTAAACTAAATTAGTGTTTTAAATCCTTTTAGTTTCCCCTAATATAGTTAAATCTTTGATTATTTAATACTGTTTAATATTTATTTAATATTAAAGTTAAATCTTAAAGTTATATATTAAACGGGTCTAATCTTGATTATTTATTAGGTAAAACGTAATTTCCTTATTTCCCGACGTTTTGGCAGCGTTACAGTTACCGTGGTCTCGGGGTCTCTATCTGTAGATAGATATCTGTCTATATATTAGATGGTAGATAGAGAACACTTTATTGCACAGCCAGAAAAATATTACAACCATGATTACATGATTTTATAACTATGTATGAGTATCGCGAATCATTAAGAAATGCTAATTTCAATCAGCCTGTATTCATTTATTGCGTTCACTACACAAGAGTCTCCACGAAGGCACGCCAATTTTTTTTGTCACCGTCATCCTCATTCAGCCTGATCAGCTGAGATACCACCACTAGAACAAACAGACGCTAGCTTCAACGACCTGGCTAGTACAATTAAAAAAAAATTATGGTCGAATAATGGAAATTCTATAGTTTTAACACTGGCTTGAACTGTGCAAAAATTAGACGTTGATTAAATTCAGTTAGGCAAAGTCAACTGCTAATCAACCTTAATTTTTTGTCGCAGTTTGACGAAGTTATCGACTGTACTTCGGGAAACTTTTTGACCGTTAGCAACGGCAGATTTATGAGCAGTTTTTTTCTCTCTATCATTGTCTGTTCTTCTTGTCTTTTTAATTTATCATATTAGCCACACCGTCGTCTGAATAACCAATTAGTCAGTTTTTCAAGCAAAAAGCGTGTATCACAATTATCATTAATTACACATCGTCTGTGATATAATTGAGTTAATTATTTAGCTAATGACCGGCAAAGCTGGATTTCAATGGATTTGCTATTCGACCAAACATAGACTCGATAGAATTTTTAATTTTGATGTTGAATTAAGACAATTTTAGAAGTATTCAGGTCGAGGCGAAATACCTAATTTTGTAGATTTATATTTACGTCGAAATATGTGCAGATTTTATGTGTAACTATTAAAACCCGCGTGTTTGTTCGTGGGATAGAAAGATAGATAAAATATTCTTTATTGTACACAGAAATTACAGTAACAGAAATTATATAAAAAATACAGTACAAATGGCGGCCTTATTACTAAAAGCAATGTTCATGTTCATGGGACTCTATTATATCCTGATTGAGAACTATCTCAATCAGGATATAATACTATAAATTGTATGCAAAATATAATACTATAAATTGTATTATATTTTGTGTGACACCTCTGTGAGAAGGAAATAAATAAATTACTTACTTACTCACTCACTCACTCACTCACTCACTCACTCACTCACTCACTCACTCACTCACTCACTCACTCACTCACTCGCTCACTTACTTACTTACTTACTTACTTACTTACTTATTAACACTAGCATATGTCTCTTTTCAGATGTTCAGGAGGTGACCGACAGGTTCAAGTGGAACTGGACTGGCCATGTTCCGACTGACTGGGTCCCGCAAAATATAATGGACACCGAACATCGCAGTGGGCCAAGGCGACCTTAACGCATTCTACCGGTATGATGCGAGGTGGGTAGGAACAGGAAGATTGAGTAAGTAAGAATGGAAGTTTGTGCCTAGAAGTAAGACACAATAGAGGGAAAGTAAAAAAACACTTGAAGTAAACGTGTTCTTTAGTGGAGACCGCGACTCGGCAAACGTACGCCCTCCGACCACGTGGGATGATCATCTGCGAAAAACTGCCCGCAGATGCTGGATGCGGCAAGCTGAAGACAGGGCGCTATGGCGCTCATTAGGGGAGGGCTATGTCCAGCAGTGGACTACATAATATAAGCTGAAAGAGAAGAAGAAAAAAACACTTCGGCCCAGAATCACTTGGGTGAGGTTTATGTCCAGCACATGAGAAAAACAGGCAGATTGATTGAACCTGATTGTTTGAATGCACAATATAACGTCGATCGGTGGTCCGGGTAAACAAAACAACAGACCAACAAATTTGATTTAATATTTAGTAGAGGAATAATAACGTATCCAGTACTAAGAACTCAGAATTTACTTGAACTAGATTAATACGCGTTAATCCAAGTCAATTACGAGACTTTGTACGCAATGAATAACCAAACTCTACTTGTTACACATTACGAAGAGATTACGCATGTAAATATGCTAATACCCGACCCAAAAGTCAACGAACGGTATAATTAGGACGCCTTTAACTTATTACCACATAACCAATGTAACTAGTTACCAAAAACAGTCATGCTCGCAGGTATTAAGCTCCGTTTTAGAGCGGGCCACGCCCAAATGGGCTAGTCGTGTCCCATAATGATTACCAACTTTTATAATGCGACTGCTTTTGCTATAAACTTGGTGAAATATGAGGCGATGTCTAAATGGCGGTCGGTAGCTCGGCGATCTGTGGTTTGTTTGTTATTTTATACACACAATAGCTGACCTAATAGTACCGTATATATAATAGGCTGACCTGATACAATAGGGGATATATTAGCGAAGGGAAAGATAAAAAGTACCCGGAACCGGCGTGCGTCCATGCAACGATTTGTGAACGTTGATGAAGCGAAGGTGATCTGTCAGGATCGTGGCAAGTGTCAGTCCCTGGTCTCTACCGTCTCTGCATACAGGCGTGAGGTTATGTATGTATGTATGTATGTATGTATGTATGTATGTATGTATGTATGTATGTATGTATGTATGTATGTATGTATGTATGTATGTATGTATGTATGTATGTATATATGTATGTATGTATGTATGTATGTATGTATGTATGTATGTATGTATGTATGTAATAGCTGACCCCGCAAAGGTTGATTTGTTATACTCGTATTATTTGGCCTATGATCTATTCACATACATGCCAAATATACAAAAAATAGTAAAGCCGTGTTTCGGAAGAGTTCGATAACTAACCCGAGATTTTTATATGTTAGATGTTTTTTTTATTTGTATAATACGATGGTTGTATTATTAAAATAACTTAGAAAGTCAACACCCTATCTTATGTATAAATAATCAAATCACTGACAATATCGAGAAGTGTAAGGTAGCATGTTTTTTTAAGTTTTGACCTAGACTTAAGGGTAAACCCATTAAGTTTATCGCAAATTGTAAAAAAATCGCGATTGTTTAAGAAAAATAAGATGAAAGAGAAGAAGTCTTGTTGAAGAAGTTAAAAATTCTCAATTTAATATCGTTTATTATTCATACGACCATGCTGCAGCTTTTACGTCAAGTTTCAAGATTGTAAAATGTAATTATAGTACATACATACATACATAAAAAATCATACATGAAATTTTATTCTTTACACGGCGTCCAGTGCCACCTTTACTCATCCTAGGTGGGTGACCAATTTGTGTCAAATTTTGACAAATCATGCATACATACCTGAAAAACAAAACCCTTCTTTGAAATTTCTTTCGCAATTAGTTAAAAAATAACTTTAGAGTGGTCCAAATATACAGTAGACAAACTGTCTGTGTCAAAGTACCACCGAAGGGCGTAGGTGCACTTCCGCTCCCATTCCCGTCCATAGTTCCCGCCTGATTGTCTATCTGTTTGTGTTTAACATCATACATTGCGTGTTGCATTACGTACGGGTGAGTTATAGAAGGTGGTTGAAAGTTTGGGGCGAAGACGTGAGGGAAATGTTAAGTTTGGTGACATGCGTTGTTTTGCAAGTTGCCTCAAACCAGACAATTTCGCCTATACAGGGTTACCTCAAAAAATACGCAATTTCAAATTTACGAAATTGTATTAATACATTTATTTTATAAATATTATTCACATAAAAATTTCGAAAATACTAGTCTTAACAAACCATAATTATCAGTCAAAACAAAACGTTCACTAACAATAAATTATTCTGTGATAGGAACATAAGTATTTTACACAAAAGTATGACAAGACTATAACTTTAATCATAAATAATACTATAATAATAATAACTTGTGTAAAATACACTTTGTGCCAAAAGGGCTACTAGCACAAAGGATTATTAAGATGACAATAATGTCTGGAATTAAAGCCAGTACAATGCATGAGTTCTACGTTTTAAAATAATTACGTAAACTCTGTTAATTAAGGACTTTGAAAAGACTAACTTGGGAGTTTTTTTTGTCCACTTTTTCTCCAAAATGATCTAGATTTTGAAATGGACACCTAGTTTGAATTGTAACGTTCATTACTCCGCGGCTACTGCGCTACTTTGAAAAAAACCTTTTCTTTTCATTTCATTTTATTTCACTTCCACGCAACACAATTACTTGATCTGGTTCCAAACTAGGATAAACCATGAATTATGGCGGCCTCGTTTGTCTAGCCTTTAAGTGGCTTGGTTACCAAGACAGAGGTCGGGGGTTCGATTCCCACTGGGAGCTGCCGTACATTTGTACAAGTGGCCTCATGCAGTCTGGGTGTGTTTTCATGTTTGTGACGTCCTATCCTGGTTGCCATACGTTATCAACCCTTGTATGTCCCCACTGCTGGGGCACGGGTCTCTTCCTGCATCGCAGGAAGGTTAGGCCATACTCCACCACGGGGGCCAAGTCCGGGTTGGTAAAGGATTGTAAGACAGTGGCGGGCCTTACTGTCAGAAGATTTCAAGCCGCCCATAAGGCCTCTGACATGGCTTAACGACTGCCATTATATGACAGCCGGCACCAACGGCTTTACGTGCCTTGCGAAGCACGGAAGCGCTCTGAAAAATGCCACTAGCGGTAGTCACGGGACTCTCACCCATCCCGTACCTGACCGCGCCTGTTGTTGCTTAACCAAGTGATTGATTCCAATCACTCGGTTCACCTAGGCCACGAGCGCTTCTTTTTTAAAAAATTTAGTGACCTTATATCTTCTATGATTCACAATCTCAAAATAAGGCAATCCTCATTCCGTGAAATACACATTGCGTATTCACGAACGTACGGATGCTGCGCCCTACGCATTTCATTGTCGTGATGATAATCGCTTTTAATCATCACAATGTTTTTGATCCATTCTAGCACGTATTCCCCGCGTATTAAGTGCTATTTCAGTGTGTTAACGCCCACAATATCTAATGGCCATATAGACTAATAGCTGTGTTATGTCATCCTGTTTATAAGCTTATTGTTTTTTTTTTGTTTTCATTGCTAACTGGTTGCTATTCAGATCGATTACATACCCAGATTTTCTACTTTGTGAGACTCTTGTCTTTGCCTGCCCATACGGGATACAGGCGTGAGTTAATGTTGTGTCGAGTAAGAATCGTTTTTAAGTTTATTACTAATCCTTTGGTTATGGATGAGGGTCCATAACGAACTCTTCAGTCAAAGCAAACAATTTATAAATAAATAAATATTCATGGACATATTACACAGATCTCGTTAGCCCTATACTAAGTACAACTAAATGACTTGTGTTATAGGTGCTAACTCGACGATAGATTTAATACACTAAATACATAGATAACATCCAAGACCCGAGACAAACTAGAAAAGTTCGTTTCCTAGTTTGACCCGACCGCGATCGAACCCGGGACCTTCGATTTACAGTCAGTGTGCCAAACCGCTACGCCACCGAGGCCGTCAATTCATGAAAGTGTTTCAGGACCGGTTTCTGAATTGAGAATTTCACTAAGAAAATACCTAAGTAACGTTCTGTCACGCTCTTAGCTGAGAAATTCGAAGAGACAGAGCTACAGTTATGTATCTACTTAGCGAAATTTTCAATTCAGAAATTGGCCCTATATCAATTAGCTAGTAGATCTAAGGCTTTTAATGTATTTTTTCCGGATTCGGAAAAGCGTTTTAATGTAATCTATCAAGAAGCGGAAAGTAGCCTACTTTGGCTATGTGCTGCGAAGCAGGGGATATCAATTGCTGCAGACTGTTTTGATGGGCAAGGTGGATGGAAAGAAGGCAAGGCAGGAGAAGGATGTAGTGGTTTTGCAACATCTGAGATTGGACCGGCGTTAAAACCGTGACGGAGCTGTTCAGAATCACGCTGAACAGAGACCGCTGTAAACAGCTGTAAACTGCCTGGAGGTTCCAGTGATGTAGAGGCACTCTAAAAAGAAGATCGCTGTAGAAAGATTTTAAATAGGAACGATATGCACCGAGGTCGTGACGTCAATAAAATTAGTAAAAATACGAAGTGCCGTACGCCCCAAACTAACATGGTTTTTGCAAACTATGTGACGTCATGGCAAAGGCAACCCTGGAAAATCACATAAAGGGTCCAGCTTGCCGTAAGTATATTTTGTAAGTCTTTGGTCCCAAAAGAAAAGGGCAGTAAAACGACTCACAAAATGACTCTCGTAAAAAAGTCAATTTTCTACGATGAAACGTAAAACCAAACTCGGCTCGTTACGTCACCTAGTTCTCACGTTAGGAAATATTACATTACCCACATAAAATCCATTAGAATTAACACCATTTCTGATCAATAAGCCATCCATTTCTGATCATGCAAATCATTACTTCAAGTATTGGCCGTGACCTCTCAGAGAAAACGTCTGCGATTTGTGTGCCAGATTTCATGAATGCAAACTTGATAATTTACGATTATATTAACTCGATAAATTAATACCTAATTAAGTTATTCAACACTGGCGCCGGTCCCCGTTTTACGACCTATCAAAAGCTCGGAGGGTCGTTAAGACTGTTCAGTCAGATTGGTCTTTGTTGATCATGGTGCCCATGATAAACTGTCGTAAAAGTTTGTGATTTCACGCCCCCGTGATATGGTAAACAAATAATGGGGTATAGTCTGTTAGCTTTTAGAATATACCTCGGGCTCTAGAGTAGACTTCGCTTTTCCCCAAAAGCACACGAGTGTAATACTACTTCCTGCTCTGCATAAAACTTTTCTTCACTATTTCGAAAAGTTACATAAGTAATTTCTATTTTATCTCTATATGTCATGTATTTACTGTATTAAATCTATCGTCGAGTTAGCACCTATAACACAAGTAATTTAGTTGTACTTAGTATAGGTCTAACGAGATCTGTCTAATATGTCCATGAATATTTATTTATATTAAAAACCTTTTTATATATTTCTATTACATGAATACATCCGATTATATCCGATACTAGCCAAGGTATATTCTAAAAGCTAACAGACTGTACTTGCTCAACTGAATTTTTTTGGGTTTTATGGGTGCCAAAATTGCAAAAAATTCTAAAAATAATGCAAAACATTTTAGATTTCGTGTTTTCAGTGAATTATATGTTTTTGAAAAGGGTGTAGATGCATTGAATAGAAACATAATTTTGCGAGATTACTCAAATTTTGACAAACGCGCAAAACTTTATAAGGCGTTGCCGTGAGGTTGTGACGATAGTCCCATTTGTATGGCACGTTTTTGTACCATGCAACTAGAATGACCTTTTAACAGGTCATATAGTGGAAAGTGTTATTCGTAGGGAAAATATTTAATCACGTTTATTTATCTTCTATGGCCTCTCCAATGAAATCAAAACATATTTTCGTGCAAGTTCTCCATAGTGCCACTTTCGTCAGGCGGTTAACGTTTATCGCGTAGGTGGTCCCACTTAGATGTTGGCTGTGTTAACCACAAAGTCACTTTATAATTTAGCAATTAGTTGAGCCAAGTTGTTATTCACGAAAGTGAATCACAACTCGAGGACCAACAAATCGATTGACACAAATGGGAAAACCTAAAGCAAACATAAAGGTATTATAGTTAGAATATTTTCGGGGCTTAATCGCGTAGATTACTACGCAATTAAGCCGCCGCTTATTGCTATTTTACCTCGACGTTTCGACGACGTTACAGTCATCGTGGTCCCGAGAAGACTGATGGCAAAATAATATATGTTTGACAGAAGACAAACATATATTATTGATTTGTAAACGGATTAACTTAGTCACTTATATTAAAAACCTATTTAGAGGCTAAAAATTCAACCTATGTAATACAGAGAGTATTGTAAAGAGGTTCGAAATTTCACTGATGCCGGTAAGTCGCCCATTAGCTCAGTTGGGAGAGCGCTGGCACGGTTAGCCAGAGGTCGCGGGTTCGAGTCCCGGCATGGGTGGAATTTCTAGCCTTCAAAATAGGTTTTTAAATTGTCCTTAGCACGGGTTAGTGCATTAAAAAAAGAAGAATATAGTCACTTCTGATAATAAACTTTTCCGAGAAACAATGTTATAGTTCTACTTAGGCAATTACTGCGAGCTACTTACATACGATGATAACTTTGCTGGCGATACTCGTACCATAAAATGGTGTGAAACTTACCTAAAAACAAAAAGAAATACATATTATAGTCGACACACCATACAAAAGTTATTTTAAAACCAAACCACTTGACTTGTGTCTATTATAAACCCTTTGTATATCTCCACAGCTGGGGCACGGGTCTCTTCCCTCCTTCTTCCACCCACAGGGGCCAAGTCCGGGTTGATGGAAAAATGCCACTAGCGGTAGTCACGGGACCGTCACCTATCCGCGACCTTACCGTCTGTTTGTTAAACCCCAATACTCGATTCCTATCACTCGGTTCCACTAGGCCACGAGCGCTTCGAGTTTATATACAGTTTGTGTATGTGTACTTATTTGTCTTTCATAGGCTCAGGGAGTCCGAAAACGGTTAAAATTATCTTAAATTTATAGTCTCTTTGATTAGTAGACATGGCGGGAATCAAACCAATGCCTACTGTAGTGTAATCCTATCTATCCGTTGCGAAGAATAATAGTTACAAAGAATAACCTTAACATTTACATACAAGCACATATACATTGCTTCTGGCCCCACATCACAATCATGTAAACATGCAAGACCTGGGGTTTATTTTTTTTGTCCAGAGCCGGGGTTGGAACCCGGGGCCTCTTGCATGGTAGGCAGACGCGCTACCACTGCGCCACAGAGGCCGTCAACACAACAAAAAACAAACAAGACTTACATCTAACGGAATGCAATTTGTCTCATAAACAGTAATCAGAGCGTTAGGAGAACAATGAAGCGGTGTCATTTTTTTATTGCTGTTGTGTTAGATTTTATTTATTCTTTTAACCAATACATGGTAAAGGTTTTATTATACCCCTGGTTTCCCGTGTTCCAACTGTCGGAACGCAGTTGTCGGTTAACCAAGTATTAAGAGCTGTCTGGCGGTTTTTCTTTAATTATGTTAAAACGAATTTTGATTCGAAAAGAATAAAAGTGGAGTTCCTCTGTTAGCCTCTTCTCCTCGTAATCAATTAATTATGAACCTAACGGCTTTGACGTTCATTTAGAGAACATTTTGTTTTTATAAGAAAAAAAAATGAATTTGTGTTTATGCTAACCGGGCAAAGACAAAATGGAAACATGCAAACTCACTCAGGCTGATGTCGTTTGTACAAATCAAGTAAGGCGGTCTCCAGTGGGATTCGAACATAGGATCTCTGGTTTGTCAGTCAAGCGTGTTAACCGCTACGCCACCGAGGCAGTCACGCCAACCCAACATGTCATCATCCGAACATAATTTTTCACATTTATTAGGAATGCCACCTGCCACTTCTGTTTGGACCAACGTGCAGTTTTACTGGCTCTTAAGTGCTTTTAATAGAGGTGATATTAGCTTGTTTGAGTGGATATTCACGGTGGTCTCATACACTTGACATTGGTCACAGACGGCCGCAAGATCGGAGGATGGCATAGGCTTGTTCCGGTAGGCAAATTCTTTCTAAAGTGTTATTTTGTTTATGTTAACGTTATGTTCAAGTGGACTTTCCCGCATTTCTTATTGTTCGTATTGTTCGTATTTCGTATTGTTTAATTTTTATGTGAGAAGACATTAGTAGTGGCTATGGACTATTCTTTTCCTTCAAAACGATCCAGATATTGAAATAGATACAGTCTCACTACAAAAAAAAATCACGAGTGTTGAGCAAGTGTTTCAAAATATGTTTACCACAATAGTGAGTTTTATAATGGGTAAGACCTAGACTCGGCTTAGGCATCTCTTGTTTAGCAATACATACATAACCTCACGCCTGTATCGCAGAGGGGTAGGCAGTGAACAAATACGAAATTGAATTTTTTGGTGCATTTAAAGACGAGAGAAGAAAACTTGATGCGCTTTACTTGAAGGTTTTTATTGGAGTAAATTTGACAGCTGACACATGACAAACCATAGACGATGCGTGTTTGTAAAGCATGATAAAAATAAAGATTAATGTTTCATTGATTTAAACAGGCAGAGACCAGGGACTGCCACTTGCCACGATCTTGACAGTTCACCTTCGCTTCATCAACGTTCATAAGTCGTTGCATGCGCGCACACCGTATCCGGGTACTTTTTAACTTCTCGTTTGCTAATACGGGGGGATCCTATTTGGTCGATGTACGTCCGCCTGGGACGTCGCTTACCAGCCCTTCCACTCAAATTCGCAATATATATTCGTTTCGTCAATCTTTTTTCCTTCATTCTCCCCACATGTCCAAACCAACGCAACATTCCTTTACTTTGTTTAGCAAATATAGCTTAAATATGCTTGTATTGTGGTAAACATATTATGAAACACTTTCTCAACACCTGTCTAAATTGTTTGTAGTAAGACGGTTGATATTTAACTTGTAACGTAAATTGAGTCACAATTTCTGCACTAGTTTGAATAAAATAAATATCACTTTAACATAATTCATCAAATATTATAAGTATTTCATAAGATGGTATGGAAGAGATCGCTTCTAGCTGAAAGACCGCCAATTGCATACTTTGTAACTTAATTATGTAGATTTAAAAGTTTTTCATCAATTCTCAAAATGTATGTTGTGCAACAAACAGTATTAATCTAATCGAGTCTATTTCGACTATGTCCAGTAGAATGTAGTAGAGTAAATTGAATGTAATAGTCAGTTTCAAGTATGTCGTGTAGAATGAAGACCCCCAAAAATTGTATTTACTTCGAACTTACATCAGTTAACGTGAATTATATCTTCCTTGACGTGCACAAGGTAATGCTCTTATTAAAAGTTGATAATTGTGAAACATACGGCGATACAGCCGATATTAATCCAATAAAGAAGATTAATAAAGTGACAGTTAAAAATTGAGACCAGCACTTGCAATAAAATTACATCATTGGATGTGAAATGTTTTTGGTGTCGATACCACAGCCTTAAGGCAAGTAGACCAATATTTGCATTTATGTAACGTAATAATAGAATAGAATCGATGATAGTTAAATTAGAACCCATTATAACTATGCTAATAATGTGTTGCAAACCATTTTAGGGTGTTAAAGGTTAACGACCTTGCACAATTTTTATGCTATTTGTAAGCACAGAATACATTGTAATAAATTACGGCATATTTATATTCATACACCTTGGATACTGATCCTAACAAACAAGAGGCAAAAAAGGACCAACTCGTATATCTTCATGTTGGAATCTAAATTCTACAAGCTGCTATAAGCAGAAATCTCAAGTACTTTCAAACTTTCTTAAAGTAATCTCACTCCTAAGAAATAGCTTGAATTATCATCACTCAAGATCTGAATTCTGCGAAACTGAACAGGAGATGACTAAACTTCAAAGCCAGAGATGTCAAAGACTTCCCTGCGCCTAACAGGCCAGTCTATATTACTACTAGTTTCGACAATACTACGTCGTGATAAAAAAGGTGAGCCAAATTGTCGTGTTTATGGCCAAATTTGTCTGCCTTCTTTTTGTGAAACATCTTTGCCCTAATCTCGGGCCATTGGCCAGTCATTGACCTTAATTTTACTTCGTCACACTCATACTTAGTCTTGATTTATTTGAAACACGTCGGCACGCACACTATGCTTTAATATTCCTATGGTAATGCTTTTGGCGTCAATAAAATTACCGAATACACCAATTTCTACTTTCTACAACACACCAACTCTTCAATCAAGAATGGAAAATAATTCGACTCCGAATCAATTCCATTCAGAAAGAACATAACTTGATAACGAGTTACAAGGTGAAGTATTACGGTTTTTGATCCCACTCGTATTTCGGAACACCTGCTCGGTTCTCGAGCCCTTGTCCCTCGAAGCTTAGAGCACATTTTTCAACAGCAAGTAATACGGCAAGTGGTACTTTCTCTTCCGATCGGGCAATTTCGTCGATAGCCGATGGACCAACGTCACGAGTTACCATTATTGGTGCCTTTGCCTCAAGGCTTGTAACGTTTTCGTTTTTTTCTAGCACAAAGGTCCCTTAGTCAACACAATATTGAAGCTCTGCTGTATAAATACAGAGAAAGTATGTAATTGAAAAGTTTAAGGTAAGTAGATATGTTTTAACGTAGCTGGCGTTAAATTGGAGCAAGAAACGAATTAAAGTTACAACATTACAGACAAACTCAACAAATGAGGCTTAACTAATTAGCAGAAAAAAGGCGGGGACAATCTTGCAGTTGAACAAATAGACACTTCATTATACTAAGTTAGCACAGAGAGGTAAAGGCAAACAGTAATAATTTAATATACCAGGCGATGGATTCAGATGGATTCGATGGATTATAAGGCGTGACAGACCGTACGAGGTATCTATCTAGCCAGGATATAAGAAGAAAGGTGTTTATAGATAACACCTAATTGTTTTTATTACCCACGTGGTCTGCTATGTCTAATAACAGCGCAGATCTATGCATAAACTCATGCATCCCGCATTGTACAAAAGCAGGATATGCATCCTCTGCATTTAGTATCGTCTATCTGGTTTCCGGGCGCATTGTCTATATTCTAATAGTTCTTTATTATGGTTTATTAACCTAAGCACCTGTCAAACATTATTCCTTTGCTAAATACAACAATTAAATACGAGATTACTATTACGTGTGCCTGCTATGATGAAAACATATTGTGTGTCGATAATAGTATGCAGGAGCGATATTTGAAGATAATTACGATCGGCTCATAGCATTCAGGTTTTGAAACCAACGACATTAAGCAGACAGACAATGCATTGTATTCAAATCATTCCCGATGATTTGGAGCAGCGAATGTGACTTCATTCATAGTAACAACAACTTTTGTAACAGTATGACATGAATCATTTCATTTTCAAGGTCTTGTAAGCACTAACAGGTGATGCGTTTTCGCAACAGTTTTTGATTGATATTTATCAAGAGCTCAGTTTGAATCACGACTCTGCGATCATTACAGCTCGCATCTAACAGAAGTCTGTGTTTATAATCTAAGTACTTATGATGTCATGAGTAAATTTGAAGAAGACCACAAATTGATAATTCACATTTGTTTCGGTATGGCTAAAACCGAGTAGTACTTTTCATTTTACTTTCACCACAATAAGACATGGCTCGATTCACTTTTTGAATGCAATCATCTGTTATTTCGATCGTTGCGTCACATCCAGTAACTTTTATCTTTAGGTAGACTCACGGCTTTAAATCTATATAGCTAAGTTTCAAAATCCCTTGCTAGCTGCATCAGCTATGTTTTTTGACTTTTTAGCCATCGCAGCATGGTTTCCAAGATGACATCAGATAATCTAGTCAACCTACGAGGAAATGGGATGGATCAAATCATTTCTGGATCAGGTTCCCTTGCGACACGGTAGACTGAGCACAGTTTGGGTTCAGTAATAATTTATCTGGTATTTTTTATTATAGATTAGCTCTTCTGTTTAGGGAAAGCTTACACTCCTTAGACTGCGATTTGTTTCTTTAATACAACTATGATATTGTTAAGTGACTGGCAGACAGGCCGCAACATAAATTAATTCAAACAACGAACTCTAAAAACGATATTAGGTAAGAAGATAGCATTTCCTGCCGCCGGAAATATTAATTCAACAATTGTTAAAAAAAGTACAAAATAATAATGAACAACACTCAGAGAGTAGTCAGTAAACTCTTTTAGCGTACGATATAAGTGCAAAAATCGACCGAAATGTGCATTGTTTACAGTCGTTAGTTGTACGTTATTCATGTAGTGGTTACTAAGCAGAGAATACATGAGACTTACGCAATCCTAAATTAAATTGAAATGCCAATCGTTAGTCCATGAATATGGATCAATACATTTGCACATAGTGTTATTAGACCCATAAAAGTAGAGTTCGTAAAACTTTTAAGATTCTTTAATAGCTCTATAATTAGTCCATACATATTCAGTTAACCGTTAAAGTTTAGTCTCACAAATTGCATTTATACAGCTTTTGACTCTAATTAAGTTGTCATAACATTCGTGTTCATTAAATTCAAAATGTTCATGCTTGCCGTGTATTTTCTATGTAACATTGTTAGAATCGTATTATATCAAATACATTCTTTTGCGGCTAATACCGATTTATTTTATGTAACTTTTTGGCAGTCATTAATCTTTGTTGTAAGCTTATGTAAAGCTTTCCTCGTGGAAGTAAATTGGTTAGATGCATCAAAATGCTAATGAGCGTGCAATAGTGATTAGCAATTAGAATTGCTTGTTGGGTTTAAGGTTAAACAGCTCATGTGTCCGTCTTTCATTGACCTGGCTCATGACAAGATTTGTTAACACGGCTAGTTGTATTTAATCCTTCCCGCAATTGACCTCTGTCAACTGCAAATGACAGGCTGGATTTGCGGAAATCTGCAAACGTAATTGTCGCACAGTCAAACAAAACCTGTATCCGTGGAGCAAATAAATAGCCATTATGAAGAATATGAACTACTGTTGGGTACCAACTTATTTTTCGTTAAGACCCTGGACGGATGATTTGTCAGTTCGAAAAACGTGTAATTTGTCGCTAGAAGGTTATTTGACGGAGCAGTTTATTTACACCTACTGCATGGCACAAAAAAAGAGAATACCTTTTTTGAAACGAGAGTAATCAGCTATAGGGATCATCCATTGTATATATTCAAAATTTAAATGCTAACAAAAGCAATAAATTGAATGTAATAAAATTAAATGAGTTTTAAATGCTCAAAATAGATAATAGATTTGAAGAAAATAAAGGTTGAATACGGACTTTTCCACAATTAGAAATCGCCACTTCTCTCGTAATGGATAACACAAGCCCACACACCACTAATGGGCAAAGACAATTGACACGGCACGGAATTTCTAACGGAAGCCTGTACACACGGTGTATATTTGCGTACTTACACTTATCTACAGGTTGTAACAAGATCCCCGTATACTTCGAAAAATGAGGAGTTACAAGCTACTTTTACTATGGTGACAACTTTGAAATCGCGAAAAAATAAGCAGCCTATATTGACGTACTAAATTGAGAAAAAAAATCTGCTACGTAGACCACCTATTGCCACATGAGAAATAAATTTTTCGCGTTTTCGACATATTTCTCTTTGTAAAAGCAGTTCGTCTTGACGAGTAGAATCCCCATTTTCGGATGAGTACGGCGATTTTGTAACACCCTACTGAAGTAAGTGTTTTTACTATTCCTATACATGACGAAAACTGTACAAATAGTATTGGTTGACTTAAGACTCTATTCTACGTCCGAACTAGCTCGTTTTTTATCCGACTGTGGCGGACAACCAGCTCAGTAGACCGACAATCTAAGGCAGTTGCTGGTATCATCTGAAAGAGTATGGCCGTAATGACGTAATGAATTGGCGTGCCTTAGGAGACGCCTATGTCCAGCAGTGAATACCTCTGATTAATTGATGGATTGGCATGCACAAGGAGACCTTTTAGAAATAGTCGCACAAATAAGTCATTCTCTGTCTTGCGAAGTTGACATAGAGGTCGTCAGCAAACAATTGCCACTCACAGTGGAAAGTTTGAAAGCCCCTTATTTTCCGCTTTGTGGGTGCGCCTGCGCACCGTATGGTTTTCTATGTAAATAGAGGTCTACTGGATTTACGAGCTAGGCCCTTTTCTTTGTCACAGAAAACGATAAAGGCTTTAAGGTTAAAAATTATATGGACTCGACATGGTTTGGACGCTAGCAAGAAAAAGTATTCCTAATGTGAATATCATATAATAAAAAATATAAAAAATAATATTCATGGACATATAACACAGATCTCGTTAGCCCTATACTAAGTACAACTAAATGACTTGTGTTATAGGTGCTAACGCGACGATAGATTTAATACAATAAATACAGCTTTTTATGACGAAGAGTTCTGCGAATTTTTTGAATGTGTAATGCCTCTTTCTATTCTCCTAATAAATAAAATGTTGTGTAAATACATAGATAACATCCAAGACCCGAGACAAACTAGAAAAATTCGTTTCGTAGTTTGACCGGCCGGGGATCGAACCCGAGATCTTCGGTTTTACAGTCAGCGTGCCAAACCGTTGCGCCCTCCGAGGCCGTCGGTATGTAGATATATTTTATTTTAAGAAACTAAAAGAGACTAATATCTGATTCACAATTATATTAAGTGAGTACTTAAGTAACATTTAAAGTTATCCAATGGATTTAAGAGCTAGGCCTTTTTCTTTGTCACAGAAAGTGATAAAGGTTTTAAGGTTAAACAATTTATGGACTTGACATGGTTTGGTCGCTAGCAAGAAAAAGTCGAAGAATGCTAATAACGCATGCGTGACTCACTGTTAAGTTTTTCAAACGCAAAATCGTAGTATAAATACGTATTATTTTATAAGAAACTTAAACCGCCTTATTATAAAAACCTGAATAAGTCCTGGTTTAAACCAAGACTAAAAGATCTAGGATTGTTACGGTATCAAAGTTAGACCCAGATCAAATGTGTGTCGTTATTACAAATAGAAGACTATTCGAGGATCAGTTTAACCAGAGATCAGCCATGGTTCAAATAATATTCACTGATTCGTTCATTCAAAGTTCATTCAATGCTGCGTTCCGTTTCACTAAATGGATATAATCTTCACATTTTAAACGCAAAATTATTCATTATTGCGTTTAAAATACCTATACATCGTAAATTGTTCTTTGTTTAGGTTCCAATCTAACTAAAATGAGCACTATTAATTATTATATTGTTATTGAAGCGTTTTTATAATCAAATGGTTTGGTTACTCTCGTGTGAAATGGAGTGAAATATTCGAGCGCGCGCGCCAAACCGAGACGTCAAAAAATTTCTGATAGTTTCATACTGGGAATAGGTATTATAAATTTTTAAACTTTGGGCGGTTTCGTTATTGATTATTATAATAATAAAATGAAACATTTGAAGAAAAACGTGAACCTATATTTGTATCGAAAATCTTCGTCACTTAATTTGAAGGGAGATACGATGACGAAGTCCAAATCATGTCCCAATCGTCCAAATCATCGAAATCCGTCATATCAATGACGTCCATAATATCAATTATTTATTGCAATCTATCACACACACAAAACAAAAACAAATTCAAACGTCAATTTGGAGGTTAGTCCATAGATAAACTAGGGGTATCAGAAGTTTAACTTTAGTACCATAGATAGTCCATGACGTAGCGATAAACTTCGTTTTGTAATAACATTTTACTTGGTCTATGGTTTAAACCTGGTAACAATCCCAGTACTAAATTTAGACCGCGTTTTGGAATAAGGCTGAAAGAGACCTAAATCTGAATCATAATTATATTAACTGAATACTTAAGTATCGTTCTATACATGCAGATTTCTCAAACATATGGGATACGGAAAGATACTTAAGTAGGTGCATAGTAAAATTCAAAAGCTTGCGAAACATTTCTCAACAAAGAGCTAGAAATTTATTTAGTGATAGTCTAAATTAAAAAACCGACGATAGTGAATTTATGAAGAAACATGACAGATTCTTAATGACAAATAATATTTAACAAATTATTGATGCAACAAATAATCGAATTAATAAAACGCGACTTTAATAATCATTGGCATTAGGTTGCAGCACACGATATCCGCATATACAATTTAGATTAACATAAGCGCCAGACCGCTTTCGTCACTGAAACACTGAATAGACGATAACAGAAGAACAATCAACGAAGCTACACTATAGTTTCACTCTTATTGCTCCAGACAGAAACAGGAAATATAAGAAAAAGCCGAAATCGAAACAGTAAAGTCACCGGGCATGGGCAACTTCCGGAGCTGTGGTTCAGCTTATTAGGTCAACTTACCTATAATGTAAAATTGAATCGCCGAATGTGTTGGTAAGCGCAAATCTCGAGAACAGCTGAACCGATTTCGCTAATTCTTTTATTAGAATATTCCTCGAAGTACGAGGATTGTTCTTACGGAGGGAAAAATTTAAAAAATAATAAGGAATTGACTGTTAGACGGTACGAAGTTCGCTGGGATCATTTTTTTTTTCCCGCCGCCTTTTTTTCCACTACAATACGGCCCGAAGGCAGGCCCTTACAGTTTACAGTGTATATTAACATTCAGTGAACAGAATATAAATTCTTGACGTTGAAAAAGATTGATTTGATTTAATTAAGGGTACAGAAACCGTACTTCGCAAGGCACGCTGTAATATGTATTTAATTTTCTAATACAGACTTTGGCCTTTCAAGCAACCTTCTGATATTTAATTTATGTTAACTATATATTGACTATCCCGTCTATCTTCTGGCGCTCACCCCACAATGCTATAATGATTTTGAAGGCAACAAAGAAGTTGCAACTAAAAACCCAATAATTGCAATTGTCACCGTCGCCCGGTAAAATTTAGATGTGACTTGCTTTGACAAGAAAGTACATCTGTTCTTTCTGTTTGTTCTATTTTGTGGCGAAGACGACAGTAGCAATAGAAAAGACATTTATCTGGATGCCAAAGAACGTGTCTTGAAAGATGCGAACATTGCCAAACTCTCACTTATCGAAATCTTGTTGAAATTCCGACCGCAAAGTTGCTGAATTCACTTTCCTTCCTATGTATAGTTTTCTATGCACTTTCCCGGTAAGCGTAAAGTCAACTTTTTCATTTTAGTTGTAAATTCACTAATAGAGTACAAGGATGTAAACATTGATGTGCTGTACTACAAAATACTTATGTTGTTACTTATGATTTTACAACAGTCTAGGACTCTACAATGTAAAAAAACTGCAAAACATAGAAATTTCAGAGCACGACTCTGTATACATACATAAAGCATCTTATGTATCTATACGGAGCGGTGCTCTGATAATTCTATGTTGTGCAGATTAATGTATTACTGGACAGAAAAACATAATTTTGTATTTTTAATCAGAATTTGAATGACTATCTACACTAAAGCTTAATGAATCCTGCTAGTTCGTCCGAATAAGTTTTCCATTTGGATATTTGTTCATTCCTGACTGGCTGCGACTCACCACTCAGGAACTCAAAAATTTCCATGTGTCAAAAATATTGCAGATACTTTCCAACCCTCTTATTCATGGATGAAAAGTAATTTTTCGTGTTAATTCCAACCCTTATGGGTTGACTGAAATTATATTTATTACTAAAATTTTATTATGAAAAATTACTATATAACATTTTATGATAAAATATCCCTGTCACTCTGTCGAATCGCTCGAAGCCCCGGCTGCCTGAATGATGTAAAAACGATCACGGAGATTAAGTGACATAGGGCGCGTTCAGTGCATGGATGGGTGAACGTCTATGACTAACGCTATTAGCATTTTTCCGAGGATTTCCGTGTTTCGCAAGGCACGTTAAGCAGTTGTGCCCGCTGCCGTCGATAGATGGCAGTCGTTAAGCCAAGTCAGAGGCCTAAGGGTGGCTTGAATACTTCTGACATTGAGACCAGCTACTAGTCTTGCAAGCCGCCACATATACGGACTTGGCCCCCGTAGTGGAGTATGGCCTATACCTCAATTATTGACTTTAAATCAGCAAAGACCGTTGACTTAGCGCATAGGAAGAGCCACGGTCGAACCGGTAGAGAGAAATTAATCCAAAAGCAAATGCAAAGTTGCACGATGAATGCATTTGACCTTTGGAGCGAATTCTAATGAATTTCATTGACCTTGCCTGTGCGTAGTTTAGACCCTGTTAGTACAGTAGTCGGAGATTGCATTGGCTTGTAGTCAACTTGAGAATTTAATAATATTTGGGACCTTACGTAGATACGTAATGAGATGATTTATACACCGTCCAGTGGCATCTTTCCTCACACTAGACGGGTGAAGGGACCACTCGGATGCTGCAGTGCCTGGGGACATGGTTTTAGATGGTGTAGGCTGGCCCAGCACCTATAGCTAGAGATAAGAGCGCCAATTGTATAACATTACTTATATTTAAGAATCATGGTTGTAATATTTTCTGGTTGTGCAATAGTGTTCTCTATCTATCTATATATACCATCCTGACAGCTTAGTCGGCCTACCCCACAGGAAATACTAGTCAAGACGTGCAGAGCCAACAAAGCCGCACGTTTCCTCGTGATGTTTTCCTTAGCGTGTGTGTGTGTGTGTGTGTGTGGTATTGCGACTACAAATTCGCAAATGTAACTTTGAAATTAAACAAAGTCATTGGTACATGCCCGCAACGGGGATCGAACCTGGGTCTCTCGCTTGCCAGTCTATTGTTCTACCCACTGAGCTGCCTCCGCTTCATATGCAGTATATAGTAATATGCAGCCTATACCTCTACCTACGCTGTGTGGTGTCGGTCTAGAGAATAGCACCAACCCAATTCTTCCCGCGGGTGCCGTAAAAGGCGACTAAGGGACACAAACCGGGGGGCGGGCAGCAGCGCCCCCTGCAGTACAATTCCACCGAACTGCGATCCCCAACCCGCATGCCCAGCGTGGGGATTATGGGCATTACCCCCTATGATAGCACAACGTGGCGCTCTTTAGGGGAGGGCTATGTCCAGCAGTGGACTAGTATTAGCCTGACGACGACGACGACCCCTACCCCTATCAGCCCACTGCAGTGCACAGCCCTCTCTTAGAGGGAGGATATGGGCTTAATCCGCGTGCCCACTGCAGATTGGCAATTTCATGCGCTGAGGTATGTGAACACCTCAGACACTTGGCGATTCTTATTACGTAGATAATAGGGTTCAATTCAGATTAGCAGTCGGATGAATATTAAATATCAGTGTATAAAAGTGGCGGACCGCTTATTACCGAAACTAAATTAGCATAGCGAAAGTATATCAGTGAAGACGTTATAATTACACTAAACATGTTTTAGTATAATTAGACGGCGGTTTCATCCAGAGCTGTGGGAATTACTGTGAAATAATAAACACTAGTACTAGTACATACTAGTATTAGAAACAGGGAATTGCAGAACACCCACTGTACACGTTTTAACTATAGCGGTAGTGAGCGGCGGTAGCGCAGTGTGTATGGACTCGGAGGCCAGAGACCCAGGTTAGATTCCTAGCGAGGGCATACACCGATGACTTTGTTTCCTAAGTTATGTACATTTTTAAAAACCTATTTAGAGGCTAAAAATTCCACCCACGCCGGGATTCGAACCCGCGACCTCTGGCTATCCGTGCCAGCGCTCTTTCCAACTGAGCTAATGGGCGACTCACCGGCATCAGTGAAATTTCGAACCTTTTTACAATATTGTCTGTATTACGTACAGAGTGCTTAGTGCGAGTTTGACAGATCCAATCGAATAACTTTACTACCGCGTTAATCGAGCATTGAGTAGTGAGTATGAGTAAGTTAACCGTTCGAACTGGCATAACGCTGTCACAGTACTACTCGCACTCGTGTTTATTCGTGTTTTGGCTGGTAAACGTGTTCATTTATCCACGTAAACCATTACAACTCGCACTCAGCAATTTTAATTTTCATACTTGTCGCTAGGTGGCGCTTCCTCGATGCCATAGAAATATGAGTTTACGGTAACGCGATCGAGTAGTTAAAAAACTCGCACTAAGCACTCAGGCAGCGATATCTGGCTGAAGTATGAACATTTGCGAAGTTATAGTAGCAATACCACTCGCTAACTGTGAACGAAAGCATCGTGAGGAGACCTGAGTGTCTGAGGTGTTCAAATACCTCAGCGTTTGAAATTGCCAATCCGCGGTGGGCACGCGTTGTTATTAAGCCCATACTCTATATGTCTCTGGGTGAAGCCCTATGCCCTGCAGTGGAACGTTTAAAGGATACAAAATAATACGGTAGTCCATTTACTACTTATTGTAAATAATTTCTAAATATAGCGTGCCAAAACGTACGTTCCGTAGGCCTTTCTTAAGTTGTGCATGTAAAATTAAATTAAAAACTAAGAACGACCGCCGCTAACAGATAAACCGAACAGGTTTCCGAGAGCGGATAGATTATAAGAAACACTTGTTATTTTTCATATTTCACAAATAATAAAAAAAAAATTAAAAATAGATTAGGATGAAATTGTAACTATACAAAAACATTACATATTTTTCTAGAATGTCCTACATGCCGATGGACCTTTTATGCAACATTAGGTAGGTGCACACTGTTGGTGTAAATAATAAACGTTAGTATAGTATACATAGATAAGTTACTAACATACTCATAAGTTGTTACGTTTACTTATCTTCTCTATCATATAAAAATGAATCGCTGAATGTGTTGGTAAGCGCAAATCTCGAGAGCCGCTAAACCGATTTCGCTAATTCTTTTTTTAGAATATATAAAATTAAAGAATCGACTGTTAGGCGGTACGAAGTTCGCTGGGTCAGCTAGTATAATATAATAATATGGATACATTGTGTCTGAAATAAAAATAAATTATTATTAAAGGCCTACGATGAGTTGGAACATCCGTTTGACTATTCTATCCTCGGCCGCGTAGCCGTCATCAATCATGGACTACCTGCTCGACATAATAGTAAAACGAGACGTTACATCACACTTTCGTTTTCTATTGATAATAATTAAACAGTTTTTTAATTACGTCCCGTCACTTTGCGATAATTGTCTTAATAGTACGTAGTTTTGACTAAGTAACGACCCAGTTGGGCCTGTCATTAGACTGAAATCCGTTACCGGGATCTCAGAATGTAGAGCTATTAAGTCAGCGTGGACCTTCGTCTTTACGAATTGTTCCCACATTGTAACGAAAACCGAAATCTAATATATAAAAATCTCGCGTCACAGTGGTTGTTATTGAACTCTTCTGAAATGGATTAACAGATTAATTATGTTAGTACTATACACACTGTTACACTGTTACTAGAGCTAAGCAAAATAAATCTTTGAATAAATTGAAAAAGTAACATGTGTCTAAAACAAACCATAAACGGTAAGCGCCAACTAATCTTAATGCTAAGCCTTCCTCTGATTACCACCGCACAGACTTACATCTAGTGTGGTAACCAACGTAAAACAAGCTTGTAATCTTTTTCTTTTAAATAAAACATTTTGTATTTGTATTTTTATAACATTTTAAATGTATACATATTTGGTAGGTTTCGATATCAACCTTTCTACGTCCCCACTGCTGGGGCTCGGGTTTCTTCTGTATTTTGACGACCTCTGTGGCGAAGCGGTAGCGCATCTGTCGGTTTACCATGCGAGAGGTCCCGTGTTCGATCCCTGGCTGGAGACAAAAAAACCCCAGATCTTGGATGTTTACATGTTTGTGATGTCGCTGTTTCCGGTACCCACGACACAGGGTATCCTAGTGTGGGACCAGAAGCAATGTATGTGCCTGTGTGCAAATGTTAGTTATCGAAGGAAGGTTAGGCCATACTCCACCCACAGGGGCCAATTCCGGGTTGGTGGAGAATTGGTAGGTTTCTTCCTCTTCCTCAGGCTATACTAGTCCACTGCTGGACATAGCCCTCCCCTAATGAGTGCAAGGTTGTGCCATCATTGGGGGTAATGCCCATAATCCCCACGCTGGGCATGCGGGTTGGGGATCGCAGTTTGGTGGAATTGTACTGCAGGGGGCGCTGCTGCCTACCTCCCGGTTTGTGTCCCTTAGTCGCCTTTTACGACACCCGCGGGAAGAATTTGGGTTGGTACTATTCTATAGGCCGACACCACACAGCAAGGTAGGTGAGTTTAAGAGAATCTTTATCTTTCAGTTTGCTAAAATTCTTGTAGTCTAATGCACTGATACAAGTTTTCACTTATAATAAACATAATTGATAGAGTAGCTGTGTTTAAAACTATGGTGTTTAGAAACAAATATTACGGTTTAATTCTCTAATCGTTATCGTTATCAACCCTTGTATGTCCCCACTGCTGGGGCACGAGTCTCTTCCTGCATCGCAGGAAGGCTAGGCCATACTCCACCACGGGGGCCAAGTCGGGGTTGGTGGAGGATTGTAAAACAGTGGCGGGCCTTACTGTCAGAAGTTATCAATCCGCCCATAAGGCCTCTGACATGGCTTAACGACTGCCATTATATGACAGCCGGCACCAACGGCTTAATGTGCCTTGCGAAGCACGGAAGCGCTCGGAAAAATGCCACTAGCGGTAGTCACGGGACGCTCACCCATCCCGTACCTAACCGCGCCTGTTGTTGCTTAACCAAGTGGTTGATTCCAATCACTCGGTTCGCCTAGGCCCCGAGCGCTTCTGCCTAGGCCACGAGCGCTTCTTTCCCTAATATTTATGACCAATCCATTTTTCAGCCGTATAGAACCCATACAAAACTTACCAAATGCAAACGTGGGGACCCAATTTAATAAGGTTGTTCCTCTTTCACCATTCTGGAATATATGAACACGAAATCTAAAACAGTATCTATGAGGCCTCAGTGTAGAGTTCAAACTCCCTTGCAGTTGCACGAGCTAATAGAAAGCAATGTCGTGATCCAATCGTTAGCACCTAACAGTCATTTGGTGTTACGTGCCGTTCTATTAGAACCTCACTGCTGAGTGCAGAATTAGTTAACATTGCACGGCCAATACCTACGTTATTTTGACTACTTTATTTCTTTAAAGCAATGTTTGAATATTTTGACCAAAATGAAATCTCTCTCTGGGGTCGGTCCCTCATGTCTGAGGATCGTGGTCAGCCTCAGGGTTGCATCTGGAGCGGATGATTTGCCTCCATCGGGATCTGTCCAACGCGTCTTTTACAACCGTGTAAAATTTGGAGGTCGACGAATCTTTAACTTGATCCGTCCACCTTGTTGGTGAGCGACCGCGCGATCTTTTGCCCTCGGTGTTTCCAACCACTACCAATTTCTCCAAAATTTCGTCACCTCTGCGCATTGTGTGGCCGAAATATGAAAGGATGCGTTGTTGGCATATGGTGGACAAGCGAGTTTTTATTTGGAGCTGGGTTAGGATAGATGCATTGGTGCGTTTCGCTGTCCAAGGTATTCTCAGCATTCGTCTCCAGCACCACATCTCGAATGCATCTATTCTTTGTCTTTCTCGGGCCAAAATGAAATAAACATTTAAAAAATGTCTACCTACTCTCTTCATCCTTCAGTCGTATCCATCCTAAGGTTGTCTGGAAGAGATCGCTTTTAGCGATGATACTGCCAATTGTACACTATGTAAATTAGATATTTAAGTTTTTCATGTTCAAAATGTATTGTGTTCAATAAAGAGTTTAATCTACTCTAATCATAAGATAAATCTAATCTAATATGGAATGAAAATTATAATGGGAATTTAAAAGTTATAACTTCACCCAGAGTTCACCATCCAAGGTGCTTAAAATAAAAGAGCACAAAACCATTGTCAAACTTCTGACTTTTGGAAGAGGATAGAAAATTTAAATTTTTTGTTTGCTTACTAAGAAAAAATCATGTAAGAAAAAAGTAAAAAAGTTTTTGCACTCCAAAAAGGTTGTTAAGACTAATTGGGCTTTTTTATAAGCGTTGTACTGGCTGGAAATAAAATGCAACTCTAAAGGTGATAAGGAAATGTAGCGAAGGTGGAATGACTGAGCATATTAGTTAGTAAACCGATGTAGGAACTATGTTTTCGTAGTTTTCCTGAACAACCCAGGAAATAGACACCCAGGCGAGCACCAAACTGGGTGGCTTATGCCAGTGTTGTTAAAGTAACTATTATAGATTCACAATTAACTTCTAACACTTTGTACATAAATAAAAAAAATAAAAAAAAAAAAAAAAAATATTCATGGACATATACACAGATCTCGTGAGCCCTATACTAAGTACAACTAAATGACTTGTGTTATAGGTGCTAACTCGACGATAGATTTAACACAATAAATACATAGATAACATCCAAGACCCGAGACAAACTAGAAAAGTTCGTTTCCTAGTTTGACCCGGCCGGGGATCGAACCCGTGACCTTTGGTTTTACAGTCAGTGTGCCAAACCGCTGCGCCACCGAGGTCGTCGAGGTCGAGGTACATGATGTAAGAAATCCCCAAATACATCTGAAAACGGGTTTGAGACCGCGTAAGAAGCTTGTCAGGATCGTGGAAAGTGGCAAAGGCTACATTTTGCCTACCCCTTCGAAATGCAGGCGTAAGTTCATGTAACATTTTAAGATGGGAAAACTTTGTCGTCGCAAAAAAATATTAGGTCATCTTTATACTTTTTCCTTTGTGTTTTTACGATGTTTTCCCCATACTAAATGACGAATATAAAACGCCCCCCTTGCCGTTTTCGGATGTAGGTAGGCATAGATTTTTTACACCCTGTATATTCATTGCAAAGTTGCCCGTAGCGTAGATTGTGCGCACGTCATATACGACGTGGTGCTGACTGTACCACGCTGTACTGTACAATTTTTTTTTTATTCGTAATCCAATCGCAGATTAAAGTTTTACAATATTGCGTGTTTCAGCGTAGTAAAATGGTTTACGATACAATACGGGACTCAATCTCCAGTACCACGATAAGCTTAATCGATTATTCCACTCCATTTAAGAGCGTTCACATTTAATTCCAAACTTAATTGCCGTCGCAATAAGTGTCACAGGCAACAGTCACGTTCTAGGCTGGCCAATTAACCGAAAGATTTTGTAAGTTGTCTATTAAAATGCCGATTTTAGCACGTGAAGTCTGGGCAATCCAGTTTTTTGTATTGCTCAGCACTTGCAATGTGTCCTAGATGTGTTAATTTGACTCAATAGAGTTGTTTGTATCAATATACCCTTTATTCAACTATAAAATAATTGGATAAAATTAGAAGAAGAGACATTTATTATATGACGAGCTCTGTGGCGTAGGTAGCGCATCCGCCTACCATGCAAGAGGTCCCGGGTTCGAACCCCGGCTGGGGACCAAAAAAAATAAAATCCCCAGGTCTTGGATGTTTACATGTTTGTGATGTCGTTGTTTCTGGTTTCCACGACACAGGGTATCCTAGTGAGGGGCCAGAAGCAATGTACGTGCCTGTATGTAAATATTATGTTATAATCAGTACAAACGCCACAATAACAAAACAAAACCAAAAATAAAAACATACAAATCAATAAAAAAAAAGAAAAGGAAAATGCTAATGGGCAAGCCTTTAGCACTGATTTTTAGTCCATGCCAAGAGATACCCCGCGAACGTCCCAGACCGCGATGAGGTACAAAGATCAGAGAACACGATATAGGAACATAATACTTATATAACAAGGAGAATTTTCGTCGTTTGCTTGATCTACTCAACGGGTAACGGAGGGCAACTCGATATATTGTCTGGCCTCAACCTATTCTGTCCTATATAGCATATCCAGACGAACACAATGTAGTCTAAGAACCAAAATGGACAAATACTGACTGTCGATTTCTCACCGTACTAAGTGCAGACAGATGAGATAAAATGTATTATGAAGACTCGAGCGAGACTTGATGTGGGTGCACCGGAATACACCCTGTATACCTAAGAGATTGGGTACAAAACTGTTCAAAAATTGACCATACCGTCTGTCGCAGTTGTTGGCCATACCAAGTATTATGAAGACTCGAGCGAGTCTTAATGCGGTTGCACCCGAATATACCCTTAATAACTCAAAGAACTGGATACAAAACTATTAAAGAACTGACCAATACCGTCTTTCACAGTTGCTGACCGTACCAAGTATCAACAGACAGATGAGATGGAATTGATTGCGGAGACTCGCGCGCTCCTCGCTTTATCTCTCCACACGCGGCACAGTTCACATCGCGGTTTGAAGCAGGGCTGACCAACCTGCTAAGTAAGAGCTGCCCTGAAACCTGTATTTTACGAGTATGTGTTCTTTTACATTTATTGGATATCGTACATACTGCGCATGCATTTTTTTATTAAGTGTCACATTTTATGAGAAAAAAAAATCAATATGTTTTTATTATTAGATTTTACATCACTTTAACGACAAACATATGTGAAAGAGCTCTAGTTCTTAATAATTATGAGTAAGTGAATTAGTGCCAAAAATTGCAATTTCTGGACTCTTGCGTCTGTAAGCAATGCTAGCTTCAAAGCTTAGGATATTGCTTCAAAGCTTATGCTTTGAAGCAATATCCCTAGTAATAAAGCAAATGTTCAGTTCAACTTGCTTCACAGATAGAGGATCTTGCATCTTACATGAACACGTAAGTGCACGCCTTTGTGTACCTTGATTGTTATACGTTTTGCATTAAATTTTAATACTTTTTGAAAAAAGCACTTCTTAAGCGCACGCTAAATAGAGCATAATACCAATCTCCAGTTGAACGGTGATACCAAAGGTTGCATTTTAATCGTGTGGTTATAAACGCACGCACTCTTTTTTCGTGATGATTTGTTTTGTTATTACGAGTGATCAGAATCAGGTGCATATAAACGGAAATACCTACACTTGTCGGATTTTGTCCATATTAAATTTGTTTAACTTATTGTGAACTTCTAGTTCATCATTTTTACTTCAATTACCACAGATTGCAAGCTCAAACATTGGTATTAGTTAGAACTGTGGCTGTTATCGACACTTCCAAGTTTTATGTAGAGTTTTAAATCTGTAGCATTATTATATCCTGGTAATCCGTGACTCCTAAGTTCCCATGCGATGACTTACTGCGTCCTTTCATAGGCGCAGGCTAGTGAATCAATAAACCATTGGAACATTGGTCCCACTTACAAATCGCTTGAGCACACCAGACATAACGGGACCGTACAGAGACGAACGCCGCTGAGAGAAGCTTATTGATTACAATACGATACGATACGTTTTCCCCAGTCGGTGAGATGCTTCGATTCGATTGGCACACTTCCCCAATCGATTCTCTCGATTTCAATTATGATGTTGGTCTCGGTATGGAAGTTAGCTATTTTTAAACGGTTTTCTAAGTATATTTAAAAAAATTATAAGGAAATTGGCTGGATGGAGCTGGTTGCTGCGGAATAAGTGTTTTAGATTAACTCACAGATTAACAGGTTAGAAGACTCGGCAATGCAATGTGCATGGAATTGTCGTAATAAACCTTGAATGGTAGTTTTATAAAACGCAGCTCAGTTGTTGCATACTACTAAAGTTACATAATGTTTAACTTTTTCGGGATATTTTTTTCGGAATACAAAAGAATCCCAATACCTTTAATAAAAATATATTTTTCTATCAATATCAAAAGTCTAGCCTAGCCTAAAGCGATGGAGCGTGCCATGCTAGGCATATCGCTTGTGGACCGCGTACCCAACGTAGAAATTCGTCGAGGAACCAAGGTCGAAGACGTTGGTAAGCGGATCACAGACTTAAAGTGGAGATGGGCGGGACACTTGGCTAGAAGGGAAGACGGCCGGTGGACCAGGGCAGTATCGGAGTGGTGGGCAAGGGAGGGAAGGAGGTTGGTAGGCAGACCACCGACACGATGGTCGGACGACATCGTGAGGGTTGCGGGCCAGAGATGGATCAGGTTAGCACAGGACCGTGAGGAATGGCGCAATAAAAAGGAGGCCTATGCCCAGCAGTGGGTTGATGTGGGCTAATTATAGATAGATATCAAAAGCCTGGAAGTACTACAATTACTTAGATAAATTTATCTATCTAGTTATCTCATCAGTCCATAAACAGAGTCCACTGTTCGCGATAAACCTCTTCTTTTTCACGCCAACCCATCCAGTCCTTTGCTAGTCTCGTCCAATGTATATTAAACTAGCTGTGCCCTGCGGTGTTACCCGCAGTTTATCGATTTTCCCATGGGAACATGATAATTTCCCGCAATAAAACGTAGCATAAGTGTTTATCCAGGGTAAAAGCTAACTTGATACCAAATTTTATTAAAATCGCTCCAGCCGTTTAGACGTGAAGAAGTAACGAATATACACACTCACAAACTTTCGCCTTGATAATATTATAGTGTGATGTGATAAATGAATTTATTACCAAAACTTTATTTTTGCATATCAGATATACAGACTATAAAAACTAAAACGGAACACATCCTACGTTTCGTTGCATTTAAAATACTATGGTACAATTCTCTACACTCATTTTGCAGCCAAACAGACCGGGACAAATAGTGTAGACGTATTGAGGCGATCGACTATGAAAATAAGTAGTTTAGAGTAATTTACAAGTCCACTTATACTTTGTTTTCATTTTACACACGCAAATGCTAACGCAGCTGAGCGAAGTAGTTGCATAGTTACAATGGATTCCGTTCTGTTGCGGTAGAATTCAAGGAGATTATAATAATAAAAACTTTAAAACGTTTGTTATTGAGAAGAATAACTAGTTGTGTTGCATTGAAAATGTGGTTCAATTTCCGTGATATTTTATACATTTATATAACCTTATGATTCTACGTATGTCCTTATCGGGGGTCAACTTGATAGACGCTATGTTTGGAGTAGAAAACTTGGGTATGTTAGGTATAGTACCACCTTGTTTCGTAAGGAATTCTGTGAGATGCAAGTGTCAAACGCTACGTAATCTTGTATGATTCCTGAATTAGTAAAAGAAGAGACAGAAACGTAAAGATAAACTGATTACTCTGCATATTTTGATAACGATAATATAATGAGAAGATAACGTGAGATAAAAATTATAGTCGACATCGCTGTTAATGTCATTATAAACTGTTTTAATGGCCTTTAAAGCGAAAATGATTTAATGGCCTTAAAACATTTTCGCTTGCCAAAAAACGAAGAATAACGCGGAGCTGACAGCCAGCCAACCTCCATTAGTGGCGAGGAACAGGAAGAAGATATGCTTTTCTTTAGAGTAGTCGGAAATATGTTCGATCCTGATGAAGGCAAATCAAGCAACTTGTCACAAAGCAAGTAGGTACATATTAAGTATTGTTTTAACTTTAAACAATATCAAAGCTAACCAAGCAAATAGGACACTGTATCAGAGTGTAGAGTGCAATATATGTAGACATAAAAACACGGCATATTGAGGTCGCCACCGTTCACCATTCTTCGACAGACATTTGACCTCCCCTGCCGTCACAAGCTATAGAGCAACCGAAGGAAGGTTTGATTCACTTCAGTCGGTCTTTGAATCTATATATTACTGTAAACTATTCACACAACTTCGTGTTTTGTTCCACGGGTTTTTTCTCGGATAGTTTTTTTTTTTTCAAAGTTCAAGTGTTGTCAAGAAACAAAAGACCAATAAATAAAAACAATTATACGATTTGCGCTTTATGCACTCTACCAATGCCGCGGCCTCCGGTAAATTAGTGTCCTGAATTCAGCAATGTCATTCGGTTAAAGCATTATCTATCAAACGGCAATAAAGAAGCAGATAAAACATTTTCAAAAGAATTACAAGACCCAGTGTGGCGAGCATACGTCAACTCTGCGCGCGCACTACAAACTCCAACATTCCTGCATCGCGCAATCAAAGTGTTTCAATGACATACCATAAATATAACGTCCGACTAATAGCTGGACCGGCCGTCCCCAGGCATACGATCTGCCTGGCGGGAAATTTCCTTTTATAGTGGAAGAGCACGATCACCCGCTCTTCCATATACCAGTACTAACGTTGTGTAAATGGCAAATCCTATCTGATGTGTTACATTGGAGTAGTACGATGGCACAAGCCATGCGTTTGTGGCTCTTAAATGTCATAATCTGACAAGTCGAAATGTCGTGACTCACGTCATTGTACTATCCCATTTGAGAAGTAACCATGAACTCGGAGAATCTAACCGAAACAGTCCCTAGAATGTACCAAACGGAAAGGTAAACATTTGTGTCATTAAAAAAATAAAACAAAATCAAAGTATGCCTTTTAAGTTTAAAATGGTTTCAATGTAAACTTTGTTGTGGTTGGGCTCATGAGTCTTGTGGTATTAAAGGGGCGTTAAATTATTTTTGTAAGAATTGCTTTTAAAATAATATTGGCCTTTTTGCATCTACTTAATGAGATGATTTATACAGCGTCCAGTGGTATCTTCACTCACACTACATGGGTGAAGGGACCACTCCGACGCTGTAGTGCCTGGGCTAAACTTGACGCTAACGGTGAAGGAAAACATCGTGAGGAAACCCGCGGCTTGGTTGGCTCCGCACGTATTGACTAGTCTTTCCTGTGGACTAGGCCGACTAAGCTGTCAGGATGGTATAGGTGCTGGGCAAGCCTACACCATCTATAAAACCATGACCCAGGCTTTTAAACAGTTTAAATGATAACCATAATGAAATTTTCTTACACAAATCTGATTAAGTAGAAATTTGTTGTATTTTTTAATTTTATGTACAAGAAGAAAGTTTTTGTTTAAACATGTTTATAATAAGATAAGATACTTGTTAAAAATACCATCTGATATGTTTATTTTTAGTTTAAAACCCAGTTGAAAACATGTAGCTCTTTCACAAAATGTGATGGGTCTTTCATAGCAGGTGTGTCATGAAAGAGCCAATTTCTTTTTTTAAAAAAACGTTTGCGTGAAGAATAAAACAATAATTTTGTTAAAATTTGCTATTTGGATTTTGAAGATAAATAAACAAACAGCTAATTTAAATATTTGGCATTTTTTTCCGCCTATTTTGTAAATTTATGATCGCATTTCTAAAACTGGCTCTTTCATGCCACTCTTCCCCTAGAAATACCTGTTCCAGAAGACCCCGAAAGTTTCAGTTTTCCAAGAAATCACGTCAAAATATGTACGAGTATATTTCACATCTCTACTTACGCCGGTAACTGCTATCAGTCCTTCAGGATCATTAATGATCCATCTGTAACTATCCATTCTATGCTGCCAGTATTGTTGGTTGGGAACGGAAACTAGAGAAGGCATTGGAATGAAAACGATCGTTTGTTGTTGTTTTTGCATCAATTCATCGAATATTATCGTTCACTTTGTATTTAAATTCTGTCGAGATGTTTATTCCTACGGCATTGGGGCTGGCTGGCTCGGTCGATTGTCTTTTGTTATTTATTTCTTTTGTTTCTAGTAATGGCATCCTCATTGACGATTGAATCTAGTTTAGTTACTTACAAATGACGTGCCAATAACATGAATATAATTGGCAATGTTCTCCATTCTAGCTTTTTTCTTGCCTGCTAAGAATTTTATTGCTCATTCTCTTGATTATTTTCCTATTGTCTATGATAACGAGTATCAAAGAAAAGAAAATAGTTATAAGTAGTGTAACTAACGCGAGCTGTGATATCTTTTTAAAACAACGAACTGCCATCAGACAGACAATAAACTGTCATGAGGGTCAATCTAATGATTTAAAATCTAAAAGTTGCCCGACAGCATTGAAATGGTGTTTGAAGAGCGACTGTGACTCCGCTATTTAAAGAAAGTAAAACTTCTGTTGCTATAAAAGTAAATTAGCCTAATCAAATCAAGCTATTAATTTGTACAACTTTTCCTCGAAAACCCAGCTGCTTATTCAAATGAAACGATAATTGGTCAACCGCTACAGAGATTATATTAGAATCATTAGTCATGTACACTCGTATTTAAATAATACAGTCGACAGCACATCAACCTTTAGTTGAAAACTCGTTCGTAACATGAGTAGAGTGCATGGGTGTAAAGATTGATGTGCTCACGACTGTATAAGGCGTTGTAGAGTCTTAAAAATATGAATATGAGTTCAGAATAAACTGAAACTGCTGTTTGGAAGAAGGTAAAATTATTAACAATACAAATATTCATTATTTTAATAACTTGTAAGAACCAGTGGTTATCCTACTCGATAACTCCTCGATTAATTTTATTTGTCACGCAAATGAGCACGTTCAGTTTAAGAAGATTATACACACTTGACGCCGACCCTAAAGGGTAGGCGATCTGGAAGGTGAGTCTCTAAAATGCAAAGTTGTTCAGTAAAGTCATATCATATTAAGTAATTCATAAGAATTTAAGGAATTTATTTATTTCCTTCTCACAGAGGTATCTATCTATACACAAAATATAATACAATTTGAACAATCAGGACTTATACTATTTTTATTTTTAATGCACTAACCCGTGCTAAGGACAATTTTAAAAACCTATTTAGAGGCTAAAAATTTCACCCATGCCAGGATTCGAACCCGCAACCTCTGGCTATCCGTGCCAGCGCTATTTCCAACTGAGCCAATGGGCGACTCACCGGCATCAGTGAAATTTCGAACCTCTTTACGCTATTCTCTGTATTACGTACAGGCAGCGACATCTGACTGAAGTAAATTGCATCACTTATTCCTATAATCAGGACTTATTCCTATGTGAGAGGCTAGAGTCCCTACTAGGAAAGATCCTGTGTGTCAGATCTCCAGGCCCGCACTACTTCCAATTATACTGGTCTTTACTAACAATTATACTGGTAGTATAGTAAAATAAAATGCATGCATATTGTGTGTGTGTGTGTGTGTAAGGGTGTGTTTATGTTTATGTGTTTATGAGTGTGTGTGTGTGGGTTTAGGTGTGTGTGTGTTTTAATCATAATAAATAGTCGCTGTCATTCGGCATGTCCGTTCTGTCCGCACTAAACTTTCTAGTACCGCTCTCTCAATGGCGCCTAATGTGCTTGGGGTATGGCATTGTGGAATAATAATTGTGTTCTCATAATCATTCCGCTTTTACTCGGAGATTGATGAAGTCATGTTGCCTTTAGTAAAGGATTGGTTACAGTGGAGAACTGGCAACGCACAAACAAAAATAATTCTGCCGAGTACAGTGAAAAGAGTAAAACAAGGCTTACGCAGAATTTTGTTTACAGATTTCGACAGATGTGATCTTGCTATTGTATAAATGTATCTTTAAACTATCATTCATGGTATTTAGTATAAGTGATTATTGTGCCTTACTTCGTTTGAAGACAAATAATTATTGTTTATTTCTATTTCATTTTGCCTTTTTTGTGTAAAATAATAACTCGATTACCCGACCAGCTTTACTTTTTTTTAAATGGTAGAATATGCACATAGGATAGCTCGATTGAAAATTTTAAAGTAAAGCTTTTCCAGATCTCAGTGACAGTCATAATTTTGCCTTCTATATACACATTTCCACGCATTTCCAATCCGTTTTTTCCGGCGTAATAACTGAAGAAGTGCGTGCAACGACTAATTAAAGAGCGTGGCAACTTTGGCCTCTGCCTACCCCTTCGGGATACAGGCGTGAGTTTATAGTATTATATAATAAACCATCGAAACTGACTGACCGGCAGTTCTTGTGTCCTGCACTGAGATATGACACATAGGGCTATTAAAAAATCAATACCTTTAAGAACCAGCCAGAACAGACAAAGCCATGAAGAAAAGCCGACTGAATAAAATATAGCCACTTGGTCGTTCTCAGAAATCGTAGAACGGGCGTCGAAATCATAAAACTTCGCACGTCTAGTCTTGACGACCAGCCGAACAAGGCTTTACTCTCAAAATGTTGATAGGATGCCTTAATAGAATAATTAATAATTATTATTATTAATAGTTCAAGGCGCAAAATAAATAAATACGTATTAGTAGGTACTTGAATCTCGATTGTAAGGTTGGGCGCATGCTGAGATGCAGGCGACACAACACAGCGTAGCATAGTTCAGGACAGGGCAGGGCAGTTGAGGCAGACATAGGCCCTCACCGCATGCTGCGACGCTACTATTCGCCTTATTCCTTGGCAATTCTAGCACATAATAACTCTTTCAATGTCTTTTTTGAATAGTCTGGTTAATTTGTATTTTACAAACAAGATTCACAGCGATTTAATTCCATTAAATGTTCTGTCATTGCAACAAAATTTTTAGTAAACACGCCTCCACGTGCACGCGTCACGTATAATCTGTGTCGGCACTACAACGAGATGCAGAGCAGGGAAGGCACATGACTGCGTCACACGTACCTGCGCCGCAGCATACGTAGCTCAATGACGTTCCATGCTTTACAAAATCTGCGCTGCGCTGTGCTGCGTCGCCTGCGTCTCAGCATGCGCCCAGCCTAAGTCGCATTAAACTGTTTCCTACCTTTAACTCTTATAAAACCTTAAGTATTAGCACATCGTAACAAGATTAACAATGTTTTATATGTTTTATTAGTGTCAATAAATATGATTTAATTATTCAAATAAAACTTATAACTATTTAGTTTTAAAGCCACGTAATCACGCGCAATGGAGGAGCAGTTTCAATGCATGATGTAATCAGGTGAGGATATCTACAAAAGGAACCGAGTTACTGATATACCTCGAATAATTGCTCGGTTCAAGTGGCAGTAAGCGCGGCACATAGCTCAAAGAACTGAACGGCAGGCCCTCCACCAGTCGGTCTGCCGACCTGATTTCGGTGGCGAGGAGTCGCAGGATGCGGATGGCAGAAGACCGGGAAGCTTGGAAAACAATGAGGGAGGCCTATGTTCTGCAGTGGGCGTCAAATGGCTGATGATGGTTACGCTGAGCACGAAGAAAAATCACAGATTCTAAGCAACGCAAATGTCACAATTACATTGTTACATAAACTGTTTACTTTCTTTAATTCTATACATTTTAATTCATATTATTATTCTTCGATGTTTTGACTGCCACGTTTATTTATTTACTTAACGGTAAGCCAACAGAACTCTTATCAAACGTAAGCAGATAGCCGGGTACAGTAAAGTTCACTTTTTGTATAAGCAAAATACAGCTTGCCTACAAAATAACACTAGAAATTAAATTTACTGACAGAAGGAATCCTTTCTGTCGTTGTCTTTTCTAATTTATTTGTGACACCTAGGGCGCATATCATAAAAGTACCATTCATAATGTTCTGTACAGTGCTATGCAATCGAATGTCATAGTTAATATGAATTGTAGTTCTATGATGGCCGGCAAAATTATATAATAAAATGAAATTAAATGAAATTAACCTCTCTCTCTCAGAGAAGGCTGCCTTGTGGGACGTTTATAAGCTACATACAAAATAAATTATGATAACTTACCAATAAGTACGATTTTTGATCGTATATTAGATAAAGCTTTATTTTCACTTTGTTAGCTCTGCAGCTTCTGACTTTTATTTCAAACAAAGCTATTCGGATGGTACGAGTATTAGAATAGGTGGTGGGCAAGCTTACTCTATCTAAAAAATAATATCCCAGGCATTGCAGCGACCGAGTGCTCTTGCGAGTTAAGGTTTCACTGGACGCGGTATAAATCATCTCATTACGTAGATGCAAAGGCCAAAGATTATTCCTGATATAAGAATTGACTTCACTGTTCAACTAACAATTAAATTATAAAGAAGTCGCGAGTTCTATCCACTCAGAAGGCCGTCGACGTTACACAGTGACAAGCGATGTTGCAAGAAATATTTAACATTTGATAATTGGCCCATTTTTTTCTCTCGGCTATTCCTCAGAGCCCTTAATGCAAGAGTTTTCAACAGTACATACTGGCATTTGTGATCTTCAAATCTGAAACACGGACGGACATTGACGGCAGATCTAGTCAACCGAATCAAAGTTATACAGCGTACTACGGAACGTACGACTTTGAATCAAATACTTACTTTGTGTTTTTGTGCAAAAAAGAATTTAATAATAGTAATAATAATAGTAAAGAGCTATGCTCGGGGTCTCTTTGATAAATCCTATCAGAAATAAGATATCGAAACACTAGCGTGATCGATAGCGTATAACATAAGCAAGTTGGAGTGGCATGGGGTTGATCACATCAGCCGAAGAAGCAACAGGAAGCGACGGGGAACGAAGGTTCTCGAGTATAGACCACGAACTGGCAAACGCAGAGTAGGACGCTCACCAGGTTGCTGGATAAAGACCTGAGACAGATTGCTGGCAGTGGTTGGACAAGAAAGAAGTAGCGGACAGAACTGGCGTAGTATTTATTAATGATTCGCGATACTCATACATAGTTATAGGTATCAAACGGGTCTAATCGCGATTATTTATTAGGTAAAACGTAAAAATTACCTTATTTCCCGAAATTTTTGCAAAAACTCACGTTTCCACTCAAGACTTCTTTTTACTTAGATATTCCAGATGACGAATTTTGTTTTATACAATTTTTATTTTTAATGCACTAACCCGTGCTAAGGACAATTTTAAAACCTATTTAAACGGATGCCGGTGAGTCGTCCATTAGCTCAGTTGGAAAGAGCGCTGGCACGGATAGCCAGAGGCCGCGGGTTCGAATCCCGGCATGGGTGAAATTTTTAGCCTCTAAATAGGTTTTCAATTTTGTTTTATATTTCCAAATATGTCGGGAAATAAGATAATTACGTTTTGCCTAATAAATAATCCCAATTAGACCCGTTTAATATATAACTAAGAAATGGCGTGAATTGGGAAGGCCTGAGCAGCGATCGAAGTATGGGTGATTGAATTTTTACTCATGCTATTCAGTCCACTTCACGTAGGTACATATTTGATAGATCCAGCCGAAGGAATTCTATAGTTTTTATATTAAAATACACAAGCGTAAATACTTGAGTATTCTGCTTTAGTACTATTGTATTTATAGCTAGGAAACGAATTCCGGAGTAAAGCCTCTGATACGTAGAAGGTTTTAAACATTTATGGGGCTGTAAAAGGCCCTCTTTGCAAATTACGAAGGCCTTCAATAAAATCAAAGTAATGGCATTTAAATAGAAACTATTTTTCTTCTGGAAAGTTACAGTCTGCAAATTCATTTGGTGGTTTTGTTTTTAAATGTTGAGCGTAATTAAATTTGAAATGAAAGTACGAAAGTAAGTAGGTAGAGACATAAATTGAATGATTGCATCAAAACAACTGCGCTTAGAATAAGGCTTAGCGCGCATTGCAAATAAAATCACTGCGATTTTTGTGGCGCATTTTAAATCGATTTGGTTGGAGAACTATCTTTGCGCGTATTTTTTTTAAAGCGGCTGTACCTGAATACATTTTCCACATCTCAGATTTTTTTGGAAACAATCACGCGTTGAGCAATGTTTCACTTCTTGCTCAAAAATATATTTATGACTAGCTGCGCCCCGCGGTGTTACCCGCGGTTTATCGATTTTCCCATGGGAATAAGACATTTTCCCGCAGTAAGACGTAGCCTATGTGGTAATCCAGGGTGTCAGCTAACTCCATATCTTTTTTTTTGAAAATCTCTTCAGCTGTTTAGACGTGAAGAGGTAACAAACATAATGAAAAATACACACTCTAAACTCTAAACTCATAAACTTTCGCCTTTATAATATTAGCATGATAATAAATAATATAGTGTGATGTGATTTCAGATACCTAGTTGTTTTAATACTTTTTAAATCTATCTATAGATTTTCAGACCCTGGAAATTTTCCCGGTGGGTATACTCATGTATGTACGGAAAATGTATTCTCAGCGTCAGCAAAAACAATCGAATAAAAAAATTCACCCAACAAAATCACTTGTCTCTCTGTCCTCGGCTATCCTCACACAGCCACTGCCAAGAATCTGCCTCAGATCGTCGGTCCAGTCCAGTGAACCGGTGGGCCTACGCTGCATTATGTGCAGCAGTGGACAAATATACCTAAGCTAAGCTAACTACTAAAAATACGTTTTTTGCGGTAACTTTTGTTTGATGTTTTCACAGCTCTAAGGGATAGTAAACTTTAGTATACTTAATTATGGTTTAAATTGCAACTCGATGAAGCGCTCGTGGCCTAGTCGAACCGAGTGATTGAAATCAATCACTTGAGTTAAGTAACAACAGGCGCGGTCAGGTGCAGGATGAGTGACCGTCCCGTGACTGTCGCTAGTAGCATTTCTTCCGTGACCTTTGCGCTTCGCAAGGCACGTTAAGCCGTTAGTGCCGGCTGCCATGTAATGGCAATGGCAGTCGTTAAACCATGTCAGAAGCCCGCCACTGTCTTACAATCCTCCACCAGGGACTTGGCCCCCGTGATGGAGTATGGCCTAACCTTCCTACGATGCGGCAAGAGCCCCGTGACCCAGCAGTGAGGACATAAAGGGTTGATATCACATGGTAACTAGGCAAGGGCATCATCGAAACACACAATTCTCAGTCCTGTTAATAGTGAAATCAATACTATAATGCAGCAATCTCACATAACATGACACACTTCACTTGTGCATAATCCAATATAAACGATTGTAGTGCTTGTAGAGCATTGAACTCGTAAACATTGACATAATTCTGAGGTGTGCAGAGCATAGTTATTGTTTTCCTTTTCAACGTCTCAGGTGAAAACTAAACACAGAATATTGTTCAAAAATGTTTTGGTTTCACAACCCAAGCAAGATTGAAATACATAAACAATACAATATTATTATGAAGTACGCAAGTTAATTAATTAAAACTCGACGTACAGAGCAGGTTTGAAATAATGAAAATGAGGTCGATAGTGCCCATCCCTTACAAAATCGTGCCAGACAGTAGGTAGGTAAAATTATATTTCGTTCATTGGTCAGTGTGCATAAAAATTCAAATAGGCACTATCAAAGTCATATGTAGATATTTCTCATAAAAGATGGATAACCCAGGATAACAAAATAACTTGATAGGTACCTATTTATATTATTACTTTCAGTTCTTTAACCATTTCAATTGTCCCTTTACATTATAGAAAAATTCTGAATGGATGAAATAAGCAGTTATGAGCAAATAAAATTACGGATAGCCAGAGGTCGCGGGTTCGAATCCCGGCATGGGTGGATTTTTTAGCCTCTAATTAGGTTTTTAAAAAATAAAATTGGATTGTCTTATTACTTTGCCTCCTTTTTTTACCTCAATCCAAGCCTTACTATATCCGAGGTATATTAGTTTTTTTGTGGCGTTTCGATATTTTTCTTTTATTATCGATGTCAAAAAGGCATGGGAACCTCGAAGTAAGGCCATTGCCTCGAAAAAGCATCAAGTTTGATGATAGACGAAAAAACCGTTAGCTCTTTACGATATCACCGCCTTTTCCGTTCGCATTAGATTCGACCGGTATTTCATGATTAAATACGAGTACGATGCTGCATTTGCGCACAATTGAAAAATAAATCGCTTTGTGTTAATGATTCCGCGAATTAAGTAAGTATCGAAATTAATTATAGGTAGATACCTACTTTGTTAGTTTTACTTTGCGAGTTACATATTTGCAGATTTTGTATAGTTTTTATTGAGTTACCTTGTAAAATGTATCTTATAAAATACGTTCTAAATAGCTTTTTTAATTAAATACAAATTATTTTCTAATAAGAGCACTCTCATGCCCTTAATGGAAACCAATTCGTTTTAATTCACTACAACTCAAATGGAATAGATAGACACTTACAGCAAAAACGCGGCAGGAAATCCCAAAAAACTTAAGTAAAGTCACAACACCAAAAAGTTTACAAATAAAACACGACTTGGTCTCGTTTGCACTTAGTCACACACAAAAACTGGTAAAAATTAAAACTGAATTAGAAGAACACTATAGTTTTAAATAAGAAACAAAACACAGTTGCAAATCGCACAGGATATCGTAGAACGTCAGTTTTAAAATTCGAATTGACAGTTGAAATTCAAAATGGCCGCGCGCGTGCGTGCTCGCTGCCCGCTCGCGTCAGTCTGGCGAGCTATACTCTACTATAGCGTCACGCCGCCGCCGCTCTTTCACAAACGCTAAACCACTGTCTCTGATGATGTCGTTCTAGTACGTGCACCGTATGCATTTGGGGTCCTATGGGTGGGTCATGGATTGGTTAACCCTTTTTTTTTTTGAAGGCAATATGTTTTCACTTTATAATCATATATAAAAATCTTTTCTAATAATGTTTGTTATCGAACTCCTCCAAAACGACTTCACAAAATTTCATGTTTTTTTGTACATTAATAGGTCTGACAATAGGCCATAGGGCAATTAAAACAACGTCCCATCAGCTAGTTATTTTATTAGTTTCTCTTTGATGAAACAGTACCTTTAAGAGAATGGGAGTTCAACAACGCCCTACTCTTTAACAGTATCTTTAAATTAGACTACAATATACGAGTACGTACTTAATTAAGTAGTTTGATTTTTTGATTTGGTTATTCTAAGAAAATATAATGCAAAATTTGAAGACCGCTGCTTCAGTAGTACATAATAATAACGATAATAATAATAATTTTACGGAATGGATTGTATAAACAAGAAAACTAATGGAAACGGAAGTATCATAGCCAAATAAATGGGCAAAAAGATGGTGACAACAAGAATATTACAGAATGAGTGATATGAGTGAGAAAAGTCTATTAAATGAAAAATATACAAAACCATAAAATGAAACCTAGGAGTTTAACAGATTATTTTAATAAAATTCAAGATTGTTATAAAATTTCCAATGATAAATGGAGAAATAGAGGTCACTTTATTATTGAATTTTTTATTTTGCAAATTTTACAATATGTACTATTTTGACAGAACTATCTAAAAAGAAACGTTATTCCTCAAATTCTTCAAGTTCTATTCAATAAATTATTTTCCAAATAATATGAAACTCACTTTTCAGGCGCAATGTCCTGCTAACAATGTCCAAGCCTACGTTTTAACGTAGGCCATTGTCCTACATCGAGAACGTACATTATAATATTATATACACTAATGTAATACTAGCTGTAACCCCGCGTGGTTTGACATATAAAATATTTTTCCACAGTGAAATGTAGCCTATGTCCAGGGTGTCAGCTAACTCCGTACTAAATTGTATTAAAATCGCTTCAGCCATATAGACATGAAGAAGTAACAAACATACACACGCACTAACGTTCGCCTTTATAATTTATTATTAGAGCCTTTATTATTAGAGCCAGAAAATCCATACACAGCTTAAGAAAAACTGGAAAATTTAAACTGCTTAAAGTTGTAGAGCAGAGTGTGTAAATAACAGAGTAATAATTTTGGCGTGTTTCACTGTACCTAATTTTAAGAAGTATGTAGATAATTTTATGTTTTTTCTTGTTTCTTACTCTAAGATGTTCACGGGGCGCTTACTTGATTTTTGTCTGAACACCGTTCTGCTGTGATCCGCAGAGCTTAATCATGGTGAGGAAACCTGAGTGTGTGAGGTGTTCAAAAACCTCAGCACTTGAAATTGCCAATCCGCGGTTGCCACGGGTGGTAACTGTGTAACTCTCTCTCTCGCTCTCTCTCTCTCTCTCTCTTTCTCTCTCTCTCTAGCTAAGAGAAGGTAAGGTTAGATAAAAGTTTCGAAACCCTCTGCCACCGTTAAAGTGTGTAGAGAATAATATCTTATTGGAAATCTCCCGCAGTCGTACTCCTGTTATGCAATACTTGCTCTTATACTATGGTTCATAAGAGCTATTGCAGAGTACCTAACATTGTCGCCGTCGGTGCACACAACACTTGTCTTACTTTTTTTATCAGACCCGCATAAAATTATAAAGTACACATTGAGAAGGGCCATTATTTATTACAAGCGTCTTAGAAAATCCTCATGGGTGGCCTTTCTTCGACCTCATCCCAATATACTGCGTGGGTAAGGTTACCAGCTCAAGAAATAAATCGAAAAATAATGTACAAGACATAAATATAATTATGCCAATAATAGAGTTACGTACTTGCAAAGTGTAATGAGATGATTCATACAGCTATGGATGAAAGGACCACTCGGATGCTGCAGTGCCTGGGACATGGTTTTGGATGGTGTAAGCTTGCCCAGCCACTATACCATCCTGACAGTAAGCTGTTTTTTAAACTATATTCCAGGTCAGGAGTCCAACGCCTATAGCCAACTCGATAGAGTTTGGTAAGACTAATTGATGCCACAACGAGGGCCTGCTGCGTTTTGAACACTTTTATAATGAAACATTTGGTGCTTGGTAAGTAACTTACGCTTATACTATTTTTATTTTTAATGCACTAACCCGTGCTAAGGACAATTTTAAAAACCTATTTAGAGGCAAAAAATTCCACCCATGCCGGGATTCGAACCCGCGACCTCTGGCTATCCGTGCCAGCGCTCTTTCCAACTGAGCTAATGGGCGACTCACCGGCATCAGCGAAATTTCGAACCTCTTTTTACACTATTATCTGTATTACGTACAGGCAGCGACATCTGATGAATGATGATGAAGTGATGCAATTTATTTCAGCCAGATGTCGCTGCCTGTACGTAATACAGAGAATAGTGTAAAGAGGTTCGAAATTTCGCTGATGCCGGTGAGTCGCCCATTAGCTCAGTTGGATAGAGCGCTGGCACGGATAGCCAGAGGTCGCGGGTTCGAAACCCGGCATGCGTGGAATTTTTAGCCTCTAAATAGGTTTTCAAAAAAGTAACTTACGGTTTAAACTTTTTTGAAATATAAAAGAAAGAATAATAAAGAATCAAAAAGGTTTAGTGCCAAAAGTTACCACGGTAAGCATAATCTTACATCTAAATTGAATAACAAAAAAAAATACATATATATAGGTATAATTAATTTAACTCAGCAAAACTTAATTATAACCTTAGCATGTTTCATTTTGGCAATAGGAGCGCGCTCAGCTGTGTCGCCAGATTTTAAAATAAAAACTAGCGGCGCTGGTTTTCAGCGTGTCCTTTTTTTGCATGATTATTTAGTTTTAGAAATAATAGTGTAGAAGGCGCCTAAATTTTAAAGTTAATAAGTCTTTATACTAAACAAATCTATATTTCTGCGTGGTATTATTTCTGTTATATGTATTTAAGTTGTGTGTGTGTATGTGTGTGTGAGTGAGTGTAATTTATACCTTTCAGAAAATGTTTTACAAGTACATATAAAATAATGTGTTAAGAGTATAGAGATTGATATACATTGGCCTCTGCATCTACGTAATGACATGATGATACAGCGTCTGGTGGCATCTCCAATCACACTAGATAGGTGAAATTACCACTCGTATGCTGCAGTGCCTGGGACATGGTTTTAGATGGTGTAGGCTTGCCCAGCTCCTATACCATCCTGACAGCTTAGTCGGCCTAGCCCACAGGAAAGACCCGCAAAAACGTGCGGAGCCGACCAAGCCGCAGGTTTCCTCACGGTGTTTTCCTTCACTGTTAGCATGTGCTATTGCGACTACAAATTTGTAAATTTACGTAACTTTGTAGGTAAATTAAACAAAGTCATTCAAGTGCAAAATGCAACAATACAACAAGAAATGCAACAATACAACAAGATAAATGAAATGCAAAAATAATAACAATACAACAAGAAATGTAGAGATAGCCAGCGAATGCTTTGTCAAAGTACGAGTATCTCGTTAATGATTTTTTACTTGAATCTCGCAATTATCATAATTATTTACTCATGATAATGTATTCAAATAATCATGATTTGAATAAAATACATAGAGATCCGTTAGATCTTGAGTAAAGCCATGTAACCAAGTACCTATAGTACACTACCGGTAGTCCGTAATCCGGAATTACTTTCGAAAACCGAACTTTACCTAGATAACCTGCAGGTTTCTGAATGGGGAATGTCACTAAGTCCAGTTTTGTATTATTATATCTATATCATAAAAAAACTGGTCAAGTGTGAGTCGGACTCGCGTACCGAGGGTTCCGTACAAACTAGGTAGGTAGGTACTTACATTTTATAAATAGTTTAGGATTCTTGTCGCGCAGTTTTTTTCGAGCTTCTCCCAAACTTTTACTAAGGTTTCTAAGATTTAATTACAAATCTATGTATAGTTTTTTGATTTTTTCCTCGAACAACGATATTAGGTACTTGCCAAATATCATAGTTCCAGGTCAACGAGAAGTATCCAATGAATGTTGATTATCGTGAGTTTCATAATATTACGTTATTATAAACGTTTCCTGGCGGCATAAACAGCCGTATCTTTTTTGCGTTAACTTAGAAATTTGATTTTTCACAGCTCCAAGGGACCGTATACTTGTGAATCTGATTTAAATTTCTACTCCATACCTTTAGGGTTACCGACATAAAGGGTAGACGAACAGACGAACGGACGAACGGACGGACGGACAACAAAGTGATCCTATAAAGATGCCGTTTTTCCTTTAGAGGTATGAACCCTAAAAACGAGATATATAGTCTGTTAGCTTTTAGAATATACCTCGGCTACTATCGGATAGAATCGGATATATTCGTGTAATAATTTTCTATTACACGATTTTTATTAATTGATTGCAGGTTTTACAAAGTCTAGGCTGCAGATTCGTTAGAAAACCCGGCTCTTGCAAAATATGTAAACACGAGCCATGTGAGGCTCTGGCTTTATTAGAATAGTCTGTTAGTAGATAATCTTCATGAACTGTTAGGTCATTGTCTTACAATCCTCCGCCAAGTCGGACTTAGCCCCCGTGGTGGAGTATGGCCTAACCTTCCTGCGATGCAGGAAGAGACCCGAGCCCCAGCAGTGGGGACATACAAATAATAATAACATTTACATACATTATGCTTCTGACTCCACTAGGATACCATAAGTTGTGGGAACCAAAAACAGGGACATCAGAAACATGTATCTATAGTCTGTTAGCTTTTAGAATATACCTCGGCTACTATCGGATGGAATCGGATATATTCGTGTAATAGAAATATCGGAACTAATATGACACTTAATTTCGAAATCAGAACTCGATCATCAATACGAAAACCGGCGAAAATTGGTGAAAACCGAAGCCTACTCTAGAGCCCGAGATATATTCTAAAAGGTAACAGACTATACATTTACCTAGATACTTACTTAGTAAAATTCTCCACTCGAAAACCGGCGGTATGTCGATAAAAATAGCAGTTAAAATCTTACGGTAGCATTTTCTTTACCAATAACTTTATAAACTGCTTTTGTGTAGTGTTTTAGAGGAACCGTGTATTTTGTAAATAACATTTTCCTACCTGTTTGCCGCGTTGTGAGACTTAGGGCGAGATAAATAGTCGCTTCTAAGAACGAGTCTTAGCGAAAGCACTTGCTTAAGAATCGATTTGTCTATCATAGACAGTACTTTAGCACTCTTTTAGTCGCGAAACCCGGACTAATTCTTAGCATTGGCCTAAGAACATGCTTAGCTAAGCAAACGTCTACTTTGATACTTAGCTAAGTTAGCCTGAAGTAATGCTTAGGGAAGCTTGAGCACGGACTTGGGCTAAGCAACGACTATTTATCTCGCCCCTAGAAGTAATAAATAACGCTGCATGATATCCCCAATCAGGTGAAAGCAAACAGTTAAAGATGGTATTAATATTTTTGTGTCGCATTTCTAGCTTTAAAAGAAAAATGGAAATCCAAGTAGTGATGAAACAGTATACATAAAGCCTCTGCTCTGTGCAACAAAGAATTTATCTCAATCATCACTACCTACAAATAAAATAAACGACTCCCACTAAATGATAAACTTCATGTTATAAACGAACCTGGAACTTTCTTTAGTTAGTGTCACTACCGAGATTCATCAAGTTATTAGCCAATTTTAAGGAACATTCTATTCACGGATTAGAAATATGGCACTAAGTTGTTAAAAAAAGGCTAATTAGTAAAAAAATATCAAAAAATTACTTCACTTAACTGTAAACAATATCTGCACTAAAAGTAATAAAACTAAAATAATCCAAATATGCTTCGACGGCTTTAAACTCCTTTAAGGGTGACGTCAGCTACTTCATTATTATTCTCTCACTAGTTTATACGTTTCATGTCTTAAATAATTTTCACGATTTAACATTCCACAAATGCAGTTTACATGGTCTGTTGTAAAGAGAAGGAATACACATTAGATTAGAATTTAGAGCTGTAGAGAGAGAATTTACCACAGAATATTTGAACAACATTTCTTCGAAAACCTACTTAGAGGCTGAAAATTCCACCCATGCCAGGACTCGAACCCGCGATCTCTGGCTAACCGTGCCAGCGCTCTCCCAACTGAGCTAATGTGCGACTTAACGGCATCAGTGAAATTTCGAACCTCTTTACACTATTCTCTGTATTATGTATTACGTAAGTAGGTTTTTCAAAATTGTCCTTAGCAAGGGTTAGTGCATTAAAAATAAAAATAGTATAACCTATTTAGAGGCTAAAAATTCCACCCATGCCAGGCCTCGACCCCGCGAGCTCTGCCTAACCGTGCCAGCGCTCTCCCAACTGAGCTAATGTGCGACTTACCGGCATCAGTGAAATTTCGAACCTCTTTACAGAATAGGTTAACCTAAATAGGTTTTTAATATTGTCCTTAGCACGGGTTAGTGCATTAATATAAACATTTCTTTGGTTTGGTCACTGGAATTTAGCCATCGGCGCTGTTGAAATCTAATAAGAATCTAACCGGTTCAGAGAATCGTTTTTTTTACCGCCGTTACTTTTTTTCGTGCAATAATATTGCTATATTTCAAGAGAATACCGTGTTTTCGTGCACCTGACGAGCTAAGCTCCAAGAAGCGTATCTAAATGGCGAATCTGTTTATATTGTAAAATTTACTTTTATTGCATTTTAAAGGGAAATGTCGTAAACGTTTATGCGTGAGATCACTTGAAATGTCCGAGGCAGTTCTCGAATTTCTTTATGGGGCATACATACCAGGTATTTAGTGAAACTTGAAGCGGTAAATAAATCAGGCCCAAAGCCTTTTCTCTCAATATACCTACTTCCAGAGGATCACTTCCGACCATCAGCCCCTGCATGTTTTATGTTATGTAGCCAATATTAACAGCAACAAATCTTGAATAAACGACTCGAGTGAAATTAATTAATTCGATTAAAACAAAGTTTTTTTACTTGTTACATAGAGACTGTGACTTATTGAACGTTACAAGTAAAAATAGGTGTCCATTTCAAAATTGAGATCATTTTGGGGGAAAACATGAACAAAAACTACAAATGGAGTCTTTTCAGAGTCTTTTGATACTTAATTAACAGAGTTTACATAATTATTATTTAAACGTCCTTCTAATGAATTGAACTTGCATTAATAAATAAATAAATATTCATGGACATATTACACAGATCTCGTTAGCCCTATACTACGTACAACTAAATGACTTGTGTTATAGGTGCAAACTCGACGATAGGTTTAATACAATAAATACATAGATAACATCCAAGACCCCAGACAAACTAGAAAATACCAGACATCTTTATCATTCAAATAATCTGTAATATCATACTCGTAGTAGCCTTTTTTGCACAAAGGTGCTTTACACGGTATTTGAACCGCGTTTCTGGCAAGCTTATTATCTCTTTAGGGATCTTATTGTAGAAACTCATACCTACAATGCCTCATTAAGAATGTATTGTACCTTTTTATGTACCTTTCTCAGCCTAAATCTTGGGATCGAAGTTTATGTTTATTTCGAGTATTTACGGCCTCGGTGGCGCAGCGGTTTGGCACGCTGACTGTAAAACCGAAGGTCTCGGGCTCGATCCCCGGCCGGGTCAATCTAGGAAACGAACTTTTCTAGTTCATCTCGGGTCTTGGATGTTATCTAGGTATGTATTTATTGTATTAAATCTATCGTCGAGTTAGCACCTATAACACAAGTCATTTAGTTGTACTTAGTATAGGGCTAACGAGATCTGTGTTATATGTCCATGAATATTTATTTATTATTATTTATGTAATTTAGTATTTACATTGTGTTTGAATCATCCATTCATTCCAATCTTCTAACTCAAATTCCATAGTTAGTGCTACGGCCAATCTACGGCAAACTTAAGGATTCCGACAGGATTTGGTGCCATAATTACCTACCCTTTGATTGTCAATGCGAAACAAGGCTGGCACTGAGGTAAACATAATTTTCTGGCACCATGGTACTACTCGTATCAGCTTGAGTTGTGGTGCATCATTTTTGAAACTTTTTCGCTTGGAGTTAGCCCGTGACGATCTTTGTTTATTTTTTGTCTCCAAAAACACTTTGTTTTATGAGCGAACACTGTTCGGGTACATCTAGGTGTTGCAGGGAAAAACAAACCTTGGCATTTTTCCGAGCGCTTCCGTGCTTCGCAAGGCACGTTAAGCCGTTGGTGCCGGCTGTCATGTAATGGCAGTCGTTAAGCCATGTCAGGGGCCTTATGGGCGGCTTGATAACTTCTGACAGTAAGGCCCGCCACTGTCTTACAGTCCTCCGCCAACCCGGACTTGGCCCCCGTGGTGGAGTATGGCCTAACCTTCTTACGATGCAGCAAGAGACCCGTGCCCCAGCTTTTTAAGATATCTCATGTTCACCTTTAGATAAAAGCTTATTGTAAAACAAGTTTCTTTCCATTGGTGGCCTTAGTTGGTGCCCGAAGCTTTAAGCCCGCCCGCCCACTTTAAGCCCGAAACGCCTTAAAGTGATCCACCGCAATCCTGGCTGATGGTACCTGAGACATCTCGATGGTAGCACAGGATATTGTTTATTGGCTAAAATTCATCCAGTCAAGGTTGAATTTTCAAACAATTTTATCCTACCAGTTTTTAGCCTCCCTGTACATTAGCCATCGTTAGCAGCATGCGAGAATGTGCTGGCGCAAGCGAGGGAGGAAATGATTCGGATTCTTTCGTGAAGATTACTTTCGGTAATGATGATTAATGTCTTCTATAGTACAGTGCAGGGGTTCCCAAACGTTTTCAGTTTTGGCGCACTATGGGATTTCGGGCAAATCCTCAGAGAGTGGACGAATCTGCGGATGGATCTTTCTTTTTATAAACAAATCTTGAAAAATGCAAACGCTCTGGAAAAAAATGTGCATTGCAATCTTTGCAAGACCATCTGGAATATGTTCCTACTAATATTATAAAAGTGAAAGTTTGTGAAGATCTGGATGTTTGGATGTTTGTTAGTACTCAATCACGCAATAACGGCTGAACGGATTTACATGAAACTTAGATAAGAATTAGACAACGATCTGAATTTAGACATAGGATACTTGATATCCCGGTAATGCGTTCCCGTGGGATAATATCTATCGCGGGCGTAGGTTCGGGTTTAAAGCTCGATGTTACGGTCTTATTTATAAAACCACGATTCCTCTTAATCTCTACAACAAATGCAGCTTAAGTAGTTTGTCGCACAGGAAAGGGCCAACTTAAACTGCGTTAAATTCTAATACCGTTATTCCAAAAATAAAACAACGTGAAATTCATGTAGGTACCTATAACATTCTTGTAGCAAATGCACTAGAATTATAAAATAATTTTCCAAGTTTCATAAAGTTCAATGCATTAGCCAAAAAGCATGGGGCTTCAAAGGTCAGAAAAAGATCATGCTTGCTTAGCTACTATACAGTGAAATCTAAGTCGTTTTACAATCTCGGTTTTGTAGTCAGTCATTAAAATGCAATCTATTTAGACTTTACTTTTATTATTACTTTTAAGTATAGATGTAAAATAAATTAAAAATTGAATTGAGAAATGTTGTTTCGAAAAACTTGCGAACAATGCAGGTTCAGGCCTTTCCGTCTGAACAATGAACCAGGGCGCTCACGCACCGCTTAAACTGACTACTAATGGTTCTCACAGATTCGAGTTTGTGTCGAGATGTTTTTGGAAAACATAAACTCACGCCTGTATCCCAGAGGGGCAGGCAGAGACCAGGGACTGCCACTTGCCACGATCCTAACAGATCACCACGCAGCCAGTCCCGGGGACTTTTTATCTTCCCCTTTGCTAATACATCCGCTATTTGGTTGACGTATGTCCGCCTGGGACGTCCCTTACACTCACATTCGACATAAATATTTCTTTCGTCAAAATTTCTTCGTTTTTGGAAAGTATTTTTTAAAAATAACTATTTTATTCGATAGCTATTTATTAGGGTAGTTTAATTTTATATAGATATCAAACCACCTAACATCCGTGATGTAAATATCCCTATGTATCGTCAAGTCAAGTTTCCAAAAAGCTTCGGTTGTAATTGTAATGCCCGCAGGTGTAACACCCCGCATTATTTTTAGTTCAGCCGCAGGCGTTTTCTCACGGTTCGATATAATATTTGGTGAATGAACATTGCTTTGAGTCATGTTTTTTTTATTCTGAAGGGCGCGGCTTTTAGTTGGGAACGTTAATTTAATGTCAATTATACGGCAGGTATACGCTGAATCACGCTAAATTCATTCTTCAAAACTTGTGGAATCCACAATCTAAGTAACCGGTATCCACTGGACTAACACATCTATCGACTGAGCTGTTGTCCTAGTGTAATATCCATTAGGACGGTAGCCCAGTGGATAGAACTTGTAATGTCAATTATACGGCAGGTATACGCTGAATCACGCCAAAGTCATTCTTCAAAACTTGTGGCATCCACAATCTAAGTAACCGGTATCCACTGGACTAACAAATCTATCCACTGGGCTATTGTCCTAGTGTAATATCCATTAGGACGGTAGCCCAGTGGATAGAACTATGAACTCAGAATTGAGAGTTGCTGTTCGTAGCTACGTGTTTTTTTTATTTTATTTTATTTTCCGCATTTCCTTCGTTTCAAAACACAGTACTAAAATGGTTATTAGGTACCTATGTACATTTATGCACATGTTGTCGCTGGTTGTAAATAAACCATTGATGAAAATATTTAAAACATGAAATTTTCTTCATGAGATGTAATTTATTCAAGAAATGCAAATTCCTATTCCTATTACAGAGCTTTGGTCTTATTTAAAAGTATAATATTGTACTGCCGTCATTAAAAGTCGTTTAGTGACACGTATTGCATGTTTTGAGGTAAATACCTACGCCCTCTCATGTAGGTGCTTATTCTATTACTAACCTGATCAAAGTCCTGCCCAGCTGCCTTCCCCAACTCCCTTTGCAGCTGTATTACACTCCTCTCCTTCGATTTTATTTCCTCCAGCTGAAAAGATAGAACACCTTTTTAATCGCTCGAGAGCGCCTGTTACTTTCATTGAGCAATGTTGAGGTTCAACGCCTGTGGAGTAGGTTCAGGTTTTGCGTTGATATTGATATTCTAACAGGCGTTTGTGTAGGTTTCGCAGTAGTTAAGTTTTAGAAATTATTATAAACACAGCTTTGCTCTATTAACCACAAAATAAGTCAGAGAGTCCGATAGACCTAATGGTCTACATGATTCTATTGATCGTTTCTTATAAGCAATCGGTCTAAAGATAAACCTACTGGAAATTAAATTGTAATAGTTTTTTCAGTACAACGTGGTACAACTCACTATCATCATCATCTGTACCACGTTGTACTGAAGAACTATTACTGTAATTTCTGTGTATAATAAAGAATATTCTATCTACAATTTAATTCCTTTTTCCTTATCTCGCAAGGTGCCTCGCCGTCAACATCAAAAAACACCATCCGCTGACTCCAAAATATAGTGCGGCCGAAAGCATGCTGGACTGCTGAACCCGACAGTCCAGCAAGCCTTGGGCCTGTTTTATGAGATACATTTTATTGTTTATTGTGACAATTCGCTGTATATTGCGTGGCCGAGTCTTCCTACATGTTAATCTGAAACCGAACTGTCATCAACCATAAATTGTAGTTCTATGAAACAGTCCCCTGCACTCGGCAGGAGTCCTACTTTTCGGCAGGAGTCCTATTCCCACTACAATCTCCGAATCTCGCGAATCTTTCGCGATGACAACTAATGACAACAACTCATGTCAAGTAAGCATTATCTGAAGTAAGAGGTTCGAAATTTCACTGATGCCGGTAAGTCGCCCATTTGCTCAGTTGGGAGAGCGCTGGCACGGTTAGCCAGAGGTCGCGGGTTCGAGTCCCGGCATGGGTGGAGTTTTTAGCCTCTAAATAGGTCTTAAAAACCTATTTAGAGGTTAAAAATTCGACCTTAAAAATTCCAAACCTATTTAGAGGCAACAAATTCCACCACATAAAAATTCCAAAAACTCTGAATAGGTTTTTAAAATTATCTGTCGATCAATATATTGCGAGAACCAACATAATTTTCGACCGGTGAGAGCGACGGAGCGGTTGAGGTTGTGGGTTCGAATCTTTTGTGTTCTGAGGTTCGAATCCAACCGACCGACCGACTGACCAAACCGACCAAGCAGAATAAGTTGTTTAGACATCAGTCCAAAAAGTTAAACAAAACCTTATCGTCAATCGATCGATATATAGACGAGCAATGCGACGTTTACGCCTACACTGACGAAAAAGTTAAGTTCAATGTCACGAGACGGCCGTTCGATTCCATTTTCATTTGTAACGGGTTATGTAACTTGCGAACTGATCAAAATTAATATCTCGTATGCATGTAAATAATGTATGCGAAAATATCTTTATGTCATCATAATTGACTGTTTTGAAAGGAATAAATGTGGAGCTTCTTTGTGAGTTTCTTCTCCACATAATCTATTAATTGTATGTTATGTGGAGAAGAAACTCACAAAGTATTAATTAACAAAAAACACATAATCTATTAATTGAAACTAACAGCATTGACGTTCATTGGGTAAACATTTTGTTTTTATAGTGAATTGTATTCTTTTGACTTTGTTTGACATAACATGACACTGATGACGATGAACTTTGTTTGTAAGATTTTATTTTATTTTTATTTATTTCTTAAATTATCAACCTTAAAGTGTTGACTAATTCGTTGAAGAATAAATTTTGTAGACTAGTAAACTACAAATTCGACACAATTAACAAAAGTAGCCTAATAGTAAATATTTAACAAATTAACAATAAAGTATTTTTTTTTATTTCCTCTGCGTATTCACACTAAGAGCATATAAATATATCAATATTTGCTGCAGCCTTATTAAGGATATAGAATAAAGCTTGTACCTAAGCTATTTTATTCAACCAACTTTTTATATGTGATGACATAATTATGTGTGCCAGTAAGGCCCGCCACTGTCTAACAATCCTCCACATCCCGGACTTGGCCCCCGTGGTGGAGGTTGGCCTAACATTTCTGCGATACAGGAATAGACCCGTGCCCCAACAGTGGTGACATAAGGGTTGATAACGATGTGTGCGTGTTTCTAAGCACTTATAAAAAGATATCTGATTGATGATTTATCTATCTATTATATTATCATAAATATCAGAGACGATACAACATAAACGAGTGATCGAAGACGCAAGCTCCGTCTCTACTCACCATGATTAAGCTCTACGAATCAGAGCGAAACCAGGGGAGCGAGTCTCTAATATGCATAGTTGTTGAATAAATTTATATTAGTAAGGTAGTGGTGATTTCATTCACACTATTGGTAGTCTAGTAACCAATCGCATTGCAATGGCATAACCCGTGCTACTTAAGAGGCGCTTCGCGTTCTTCGATCTTCCTTCCGAGAGATGCTTATTTAATTTACGCGGGTTATAGGTACGGCTGAAAATAACATTGTTCTGCCGCCAATGGTACTATGTATATTTGCAATTATTTTGTATTCGTTGTTTTTCCAGAGTACAATAAAGAATATTCTTATCTTATCTTACTGCTATTGCTTATTAGACTACCAAATAGAGGAAAATAACAATCATTGTCGTTCTGATATAATTCTATTGAAAAATTTATGTAAGTAAATTATGTACCTAGACTCTAGGGCCTGATCGGACTATAAAAATGAAGTAAATTAATCCGGATTTATAATATCGCAAATATCAATAATATCGCTTTTTAGCTTAGCAATAGCTTTCACATAGAGTTTTTCATTCCACCAGGTTGTCACTGCTGGGGCACGGGTCTCTTCCTGCGTCGCAGGAAGCTTAGGCCTTACTCCACCACGGGGGCCAAGTCCGGGTTGGTGGAGGATTGTAAGACAGTTGCGGGCCTTACTGTCAGAAGTTATCAACCCGCCCATATGGCCGACGGGCGACTACAATGAACAGATTTGTATGAAATTCGGCGAAAACTTAGGCCATGGATTGAAACCAATGGCCGAAGAGTTCATGGACATTATCGACTAACAGACTAATCTAATAAAGCCAGCGCCTCACATGGTTTATATATTTGACAATTGCCGGGTTTTCTAACGAATCTGTAAAACTCTGACTTTGTAAAACCTCCAATAAATTAATAAAAATCGTCCGCAAATACGCGAATACGAATAACCAAGGGAAACGCCAGCGTAATATGAATGCGAAAGTAACTTGTCTGTCAGTGTAAATATTGATCCAGTTGAACCTCCCTCCAATTGGTATAGATATGGAAATTTCTTACACCCTGTGTAGCCAAATTTTTCAGCATTCCGATTTCCGTTAGTTGACCCATTAGATGTTTCTCTAAATTCAACACTTTTTTGCATAACTATGTTCTTGTTATTTTTTGTTACACAGTATTCTGAGGTTGTCTGGAAGAAATTGCTATTAGCAATAAGACCGCCATTTGTACCAAATCTTTTGTATCTGCTATTTCTGTAACTATTTTTCCGGTACCTTATCTTCTAAAGTTTTATGCATTCACTCGCACACATTGTACAGTCGACAGCACACCAAACTTAACATCTAAGTTGCAGTCACCCATAACACACTTTAGTAGTGTCCAAAAATAATGTTTGATGTCCTGTCGAATGAAGACGTTGGTGATTCTGTCTTTACTACGATGACAACTGAACAAACGCGGTGATTTTGTTTGATTGCTACTTTAAGACTTAATGCGTACACATATCAAATCTTAAATTTTATCTCCTTAACGGTATGGTATGAAAAACAAACACGTCAAGTGATCCGACTCCGTAGCTGTCATTGTACTATAATGTTTTAACAGAATCGAGGCCCTGAAGCAACGTACCAGTTTCCGGCACTGCGCCCGCGCATCCCTTCGGGCAGCGAGCTCTAGCGCCTCGTGCCGCGCCGCCTGTGCACGCAGCTCCGCCGCCCGGGCGCTCTCCGCCGCTTGGGCGACCTGGAATTAGGATTAACTTTACTCCAGAGTCTCCAGACAAAAGTCTTAATTCAACGCGTCGTACCCGTCATGACATACGGAGTCAAGACGTCATATCAATCATACAAACATGCTACGCCACTATGCTTTTGACCGAATGGGTTAAGAGTTTAAGTTATGATGAGGTAGAACATATGTTATTAAAATTTCTTGTATAGGATGCAACAAATGTAAAACTTTCATACACAGACGTACACACCCTCACACACACATACATAGACACAGACTGCATGTACTTAATTATATTAATAGGTTACTTACTAGGAGGGACCAGCCTGTGTATTATTTTTGTAAAGTTTGTGATGAAATAAAATATTAAAAAAAAAAAAAGACGTGGGCACTCAAATTCGAATGGTCCACCAAGATTCGAATGGTCGCTCAGCTCGCTGAACAGAGCCCTCTCCATAGCCCGCTATGGGGAGGGCTATGCTCAATGTTTATCTGCGGGATCGAATCCGAAACGAAGTTATTGGGCAGAAAACTAAAGTGCTCGACATAGCTAACGGATCAGCAAAGTGAAGTGGCTGTGGCGGGTGATATCTGCCACAGGACCCTTCAACCGTGAGGTAGACTGGTTTTAGAGTGGAGACCATGAATCGACCAAGGCAGCGTAACACGCCCTGTGAAATGGAGCAACGACTGGAAGAGAAGAGCCGAAGATCGGGCTCGTGTTGTGTTTTGGGAAAGGCCTGTGTACAGCAATGAAATGATAGCGTCTGATTATGGTGACGATGATGATACTCCATGAATTTTGGGTAGTTTGAAAGCCACTACATACTAAATTTGCCTCTACAATAGCTATCGAAAACCCTAGTTCGTTTTTTTGAAAAAAGGCACTGTCGAAAAATATGTCGATACAAACTCGAATCTATTAGAACCATTAGTGATTGTCAGTTTGTGGTTTCCACTCGCACCTTTGTACCACATCCCCTGTTGGTTATTAGGTAGATATGACCAACTCACTGCCTTTCATCTTTCTAATCTGTTAGGTTACCTAAGTTTCTTGCCGAATTATTTCATTTGTGATGTAATCCACCAAAGCTACTCCAAGGACATAGCATGCTGGCTACCTTTGACTCGCTGGACTATCCTATCTTCAATATACAGGTGTCAGCTTCGATGCACTGTTTGAAGAATTTAGTCTTTATACTCTGAAGAATAGCCTGGCGTACGGTTTTCGTGAATAAAATATAAAAAAACGTGATCTTCCTCTTCGTTATCACGATTGTCATCACCATTTTCGTCAGCATGTTCAAACACCTCTAACAACAGCAATTTCATATACGTCTTGACTAGAAACAAATTTCAGAGTATAGTAGTACATTTTTTATAGTTAACTATTTTTATTAACTACAGAAAAATACAAATTTTGTGCAAATGGATTGTGGAGTTTTATGAAGTAGCCCCCTTTTATGTTTACCCAGAAACTTAAATTGACCCGTCAGCGGTAGCATCAGGTGCAATAAATGACACGTCGTCGTACCAATTAATGAACGACCAATATTTTGCCTTGCCACGTAATTGACAAGCTTTTACTGGCCACACAATGGTGCTGACATACGACTAATGATTTTGATGTCCATTTTAAAGCAAAAACTGTCCCACCGAGCGGCATTGCTATCGTGACCTTACGCGAAATCGTACCCAATAGCTTCAACCTATATAAAACTTTGAACAGAAATCCTCAATCCTCAGAACTGGAGGTTTGCACAGCTTAGATGTTTGTAACAGTCATACAAGGACGTTAAGTCACACAACCATTCAAAAGAATAAGAACCCAGCACAACAGAAAGGCGTGAAAAAATTAGAAACGCTTTAATAGACTAAAATGTTGAAGTTGCTTGTTGTTATGATTCTGGTACAAAACTCTATTTGTCTAACCCTATACAATACGCTGTATAAAGAAATCTTCAATTACAATAATGAGACAGAAAACAAAGCTTACTTTGCTCAAAAAGTAGTCGAGAAAATCCAAACAAGATTCCGTCAATGGTTCTTTACTATTATCTTCTGTGAGTTCACGTACTTTGAGAATCGGATTGTCAAATATATTGAGACGTACCAAAATGGGTACCCGGTGTTTCTACTGAATAGTTGTCCAGAGACACATAGAGTGAAAATCAAACCAAAGATAGACAAGCATGGTGAGACCTCCTACATAGTGTCATCATACGAACTTTCCTTGGAAGTCAATGAATATGTTATAGCAGCTTTGATACGAACTGGAGTGTGGAATCCTAGAAGTTCTGTAATTTTCGTCATCAACGTTCCTGTAGAAATCGACAGTTACTTTTACCATTCCATGAAAACTCATTTTCAACTGTTAACGAGCAACAGAATCACTAATTCGATCCTTGTGGTTTGGAGCGCCACCTTGAAAGTCTATATGTACAATCCCTTCCTTGATGAGGTAAAAGACGTAACAAACGAGAAAGATTTCAAGAAGTTGGCACAAGAACAATACCACAATCTTTATGGTAAAGAGCTACGATTGAGTGTCTTCAGAAAGGCCTTTATTAGTGATGACACGGGACCTGTAAGGTGTGATTCTAAATTGACTCAAACGGTAATGAAAAGCCTAAATGCCACATGCAAAGCATTTCCACCAAGAGACGGTAAAACTGTCGGAGGCATTCTTGACAACGGTACTGCAACTGGTGCTACAGCAGACCTTTTAGATGGTTACACAGAACTGGAGCTAAACTCGCGTATACTCCAAAATACCTACTATAGATACATTGATACAACGTATCCGTTGGACCAAGATGAGCTATGTTTCCTAATCAAGAAATCTAACAGACAATCTAGTTTCACTACTACGATTAAGTTGATGAAAGAAGAAATTGTCGCCATATTCATGGCAAACGCATTCATACTTACAATCATTGCGCTTCTAGCTTACAAAATAGAAAAAAAACTACTAGGTATTGAGTCGCTTACAACGATAGGAACAACTCTGATGGATTTGGTGAAGTGTTACATAAGACAGACTGTCGATATCAAGTTTATGGGGCCGGTATTTAGAGGTGTGGTACTGATGATTATGACGTATTCGCTGATCATTGACTGTGTTGTAGATGTAAGTATAATTTGATATTCATTTATTATTTTTACCTCCTTAATTTATAAGCAAATAAATTTTATTTCATTTCCTAAAAGCTCTAGTTATCTATTTTTCAAAGGAATAGTACCTACCTTTATCATCTCTGTAGCATTTGATATTTATTACTAGCAAAAATTATTTTCTGTATCCTGAATAATCACTTTCACTTAATCGACATTCAATTGTTGTTGCATGCATCCAAGCTATCCAGCTTAAGGATATTTTTTTCTTGCCTTCGCCTTATTCAGATTTTATTTTGTAGAGTTATGTCCACCTGATATAAGTTGTGATTAAATGTTCGCTTCTATTCCAGGGTATCATAACGTCAGCTATAACCTATCCAAGATACAGACCTGACATCGATACATTAGCGGAACTAGCACAGTCTAACCTCACTCTTGCAATACACAATCGCCATATGGACTTATTCAAGGCAAGTCTAAGCCCAAACTACGAAGACCTTCTCCTCTCTCCCATGGAAGTAGTCGGAGACAATAAAATAAAGCAAATTATAGAGGAACGTCAATTTCAATATGCCGTGTTGTTGCGAAAAACTGATACACAGCACATAAGTCGCAAACAAAGCAACATGAAGGATGGAAGGCCTCTGTACCATACCGTACTTGAATGTCCACTGCCTTGTTTTATTGTTTACGGGTTGGAATACGGCAGTCCGTATCTCCCAAGGATTAATAAGATCATACATTATTTATACCAGGGGGGTATTCTGAGCCACTGGATTCAGACTGAGGAGTCTCTACAGTACCAGAGGCAGAACAAGATATTATACGCCAGTGATTCCCAGGAAAAGAAACCACTCAACATGAGCAATCTAAAGGAGGTATTCTACGTCTGGTTAATTGGTTTAGTTATTAGCGTAATTGGATTCGTGTTGGAAATTGGATATCATACGTTTCAAAGATTGTTTGTTGTGTAAGTTTACAGACGGTCATAAACTTCTGGAGACAACATATAGATGCGCCAACATATTTGTAGGGTTAGTAGAAGAGGAACTGAGTTCGAAACTTGGTTACTTCACAACGCCCTAGACCATCCATTCTACATATAAACGTCAATCCATATTTGTGATAAGTTTGTGTGCTTTGTTTGAATCTTGTGTCTCAGCAAAAGTAGTTCAGATTAAATTAAAATCCCACCTTGAGTTTCTCTTGAAGACCCTTATTCGTTGCCTTTAAAGACTGAATTTCTACCGTGAGCCTCTTCAACTCCGCCTGAGAAACACCGCTGCTCGTGTCATCGCATGGTTTCTCCGGTTTACTGGCCCGCAGCTGTTTCTCTAATAACTCTTCTTTCTTCTTGTACTCAGTCTTTAGATTGCGAACAGAGGATTCGTGTTGGGCCTTCATCGCCCGTGCCCCGCTCCGTTCAAGGTCGAGCGATTTCTTCAAGGTCGCATTCTCAAGCCTCAATCGTTCGACTAGGCTCTTCATCTTTGTGAGGAAAGCTTCGTCGACGGTCCGCTTGTGGTCGTCACAAGTGGTCGCGGAGATGGCTATACTGGAGGTCGATTCGGTGGACGCCATGTTGTGACGTCACCAGTCGTTTGGTCGGGTACTCGACGCCCCGCGGTCTTTAGCGTTTCGTGTCTTGATTTTCGTTCGCGTCTCGCTCTAAATCTGGAAGCAAATGCAAAGATATGTTTACATTTTGTTTCATGATGCGGTATAAAAATACAAATTATGTAATGCGTAGCGTTCGTGGTTTGTTTGAGATTTTGTAAAGTCGGTCACGCCTTGGCTTTATGAAGCATCGTAGATCGTAATGCAAGTTTATGGTAGGTAGATAAGATTTGTTGTGTTCTGTGTGTGTGGGTGCATTCAACGTTCTGGGACGAATCTTCATCGTCTCAAAATTAAGTCTGACTGAATTTATTAACAAAACCTGTTGCTGATATGTTTTGAAATTCGTGCGTTCTCATTTATACCGTCGACAGCAGGTCAACCTACACATTTTTGTTGCAAAGCCGTCCTTAACGTGACTGAATAGAGTGCATGTGTGTAAAGCTTTATGTGCTGTCACATGTACTAGCAAGACTAGCAAGGTTGACTTCTCATTTACTCAAAGCTACAAGGCTTACAAAAGTTTTTTTTTTTTTAATTTATTTATTTAAGGCACATAAGTGTACATAGTTCACATATTTTATATTTTATTTTATTGCATATTTCCGTTTATGAAAAAATCTCATATAATCATCATCATCGTCGGCTAAGGGTCTTTGGGGGAAAACTATACCCAGCGATGGGCAGAATTGGGCTGAAAATGATGATGATGTAATTATATCGTTAGAATGGCTATCGTCTGCCTTGATTTGTTTTCTTAATTTTAACACTTCGACTGGCACGTTGGTCTAGCAGTAACGGGCTGAATTATCAGCTTAGAGGTCGTTTTATTCCCGCTGGGGCAGCGCTGATTTTTACAAATAATCATCACCGCCTGATTATCACACCAAAGGTCGTAGGTTCGATTCCTACTGGGAGCCGCTGGGTGCATTTTCGTGCTTATGTGGTCCTCGCCTGGTCAAAATAGCACAGGGTATCTTGGTTTGAGACCAGGACAGTAGGTAGTCTGGTTGTTTTTCCATGGGTTTGTATTTTTTTTTTGGCTGGAAAAAGTTTGGGAGGACTAGTGTTTTGTGAATTTTATTTAAAGACCACGATTTATAAAACTTACAATAATAATTAATTTAACATTATTAGCCAAGCGGGAGTTTAGCCTCAATTAATATAGTATGAGAGTGTCAATAGAAAAAAAAACAAAGGAACATCACTGCTAAAACGGCTTAAACAAGCCCTAGATCTCGTAAAAAGAACACCCACTCATACTGACACAACCGAGTGTGAGTATTGAGTGGTTGTCCTGGTTTCAAACAAAAATACTTTTGGATGTGGTAACCAGACAATTTTAAAAACCTATTTAGAGGCAAAGAATTCCACCCATGCCGGGAGTCGAACCCGCGACCTCTGGCTATCCGTGCCAGAGGTCGCGGGTTCGAATCCCGGCATGGGTGGAATTTTTAGCCTCTAAATAGGTTTTTTAAAATTGTCCTTAGCACGGGTTAGTGCATTAAAAATAAAAAATAGTATAAACAGACAATTACATCACAAACATTATAAAAACACCCAGACTGAGGCCAGTACAAATTAAGTTACAGCGGCACCCAGCGGGAATCGAAGCCATGACCTATGGGACGGTATTAACGTGAAGTAAGCAGTAAGAGTTTCATCAGGCAAAATTTTCTTTTAATTTTTTAAAGGGACGTTAATATTTTGAATTTGTAGTTTTTTTCCGGTAAACAATAAAGAATTATTCTTATTATTTGTATTTCGTTACGTTTTAGCAGTTCGTTTTAAAGAATTTTTTTGAGAATTACCTCAGCGCTTCAAATTGACAACCGGCGGTGGGCACGCGTGGTTATTAAGCCCATTCTCTCTCTCTCTCTCTCTCTCTCGCTGAGAGAAGGAGTGCCCTGTAATGAGACGATTATATTCTACTTAAAAAAATTAAGAAGTTTGTTTTATTATAAGTTTTGTTAATTTTCTACCAGCATGATAGCTGACGACCACCATTTTATTTTTTTGAGACTTCACTACATTTCATTCAACACCTCGTTTATCAAAATCGTTCAAGTCGTTCGGCCTCGTGGTGGTCTTAAAAAGCCAGCAGTACATAATTACACATATACGTACGCATGGAAATCATAGCCCTCCTTAATTTTCGCGGTCGGTTAGAAATGAAAATAGAGCTCATTTAAAAGAGGGCACGGCTGTCACGCGGCCTGACATCATTTAGCTAATGGGGCGTATCCACACCAGACACCGTTGGCGAAACTAATCCCGGCGTACGAGCGTAGGTACTTGCATTACAATGCGGGTTTACGTAGGTATATACAAATACGTATCTTCTAAAACAAACCCAGGTATTTTGATGAATTTGTTGACGGCGTAGTTAAACTTTATTGTTGAACTGCTCCGCGGTGTTACCCGCGATTTATCGATTTTCCCACGGGAATAAGATATTTTCCCGCAGTAAAAGTAGCCAATCTGTTAATCCAGGGTGTCAGCTAACTCCATACGAAATTTTATTAAAATCTTTCCAGCCGCTTAGACGTGAAGAAGAAACAAACATACACACTCACAAACTTTCCCCTTTATAATATTTTTGTGATGGCGTTTTTTAATCGCCGTGGGCCATGGTTATCATGAATCTTTTGGACGAGAAAGAAAATTTTCAGAAGGTCTTTTCATAAAAAAATGTGATAGTATGATTTTTGAAAAAATAAATTCTGATCAGCGCCTACATGAAATGGAATACAAGATTCTAAATGGCTACAACCTTCAGCCAGGTTATTTAAAGTTTTGTTCAATCGCACGACTGAATGACCTCCAGGCCTTAAATTGGATGCCGCCGGCTAATGAACGTCCGCAGTTAATTCGACGGCTAATTTTACCAGTTGAAGGCGAGATCTATATTATACTAATGCAATACTCTGAGTCAGCAAACGTTGTTTTTCAATATTAATAAATAGCCTATGACCTACCTAATATATTTAGAATACAATAACGTGAAGAAGAGAAGATACTGCGATATTTGTTCAATTTCCAATTTCGGATACTACCAAATGGAATGCTTACAATTGAATTTAATAAGGAAGCGTGCACTCCCGGGCAAAGGACGAATGCAATTGCTACAATTACCGAGTAGAATTGAACTCTTTGACCTAGTTAGTCATATCATCTTATGCCTAACAGCACCGCTGAAACTAACCCGGTTTATCGCTAAACTAGATTTAAATATGGCTTTATCATTGAAAGTTTAATAGTAATTATAATAACGCAAAACTTAAAACTCTTTTCTTCAGTATCAACTATTAAACCGCCTTATCTGAAGCACACGGGGCGTTTTGTGTCCGACGTGGCTGAGTGTCATACATTATTGTATGGTACCCGGCTGTTTTCGATTCCATGTCTTACATGTTCTCTTCACGATTGTTTTCTTTTTTTTGTTATATTTCGTTTACTTTGCTTGCTAACTAAATGTCTTCTTTCTTTCTTTAATTAATATGGCAAAACAACGTTTCCAGGGTCATCTAGTAAATGATTACATAGGCATTAAATATTAATATGCAATGAGGCTCTACTCATGGCATGAATCCTACACGGTACTTGATAACTTGTGTTCTCTCGAAGAGAGATTAACCTAAAATTTTCGTATTGTACTACACATTATTGAATTGTAACCATAATTAAGCTCTACAAATCAGAGCGAAACCTTCTGACAAAAAGCCTAGTAACTTTATCCGGTTACAATTCAATAAACTGCACCTAAGTAAAAAAAATTGATATTCGGATTTCCTCACGACGTTTTCCTCTAATTTTCGGTGACTTCAATAATTGATATAACGTGATATATTTGAATAACTCGCGATGCTCACACAGTGTAGTCGTGATTTTACGTAAAAACAATCGATTAGAACCGTGAAATGTATCACATATGGGTAATAAGGTGCATAAGTACAGAAAGTAATTCTGGCGTTCGGTCACGACTATTTCAGTTGCCACAGTCTGAAACAGTTGGTTTCAAATGCACTTCCACGTAAGGGAGATATTTTCAGACCAAGGTACAGTCAATGGCTGAATGGCCTTTGAAACAAAACAGCAAAGTCGCCCGTAAAGTAGCTGAGTAGAGTCCAAGTGTGTCAATGTTGACCTGATGTTGAATGTACTGTTGCCGGGTAGGTACGTAATAAGAGAGTCGGTTTGCCAAAATACTGATCTTGCTCACTTATCGTGTGAATCAGACAAATTATAATGATGCCTTAAGTCGGTGACTCTACATCGGAGCTAACTATTTTTAATTTCATCGGAGTTACTCATTCGTAATTTCTAGGGTCGGTAGCTCATTGTGTTCTGAGGTCGGTAGACTAAATCACATAAGTTTAAAACATAATGTTGTGAGGCAGTGAACAAAATCTAATATATCCTCCTAACTATTACAAACTATTTAAAAAAAAGAATATTTGTCCAAAATAGTAGTAAATAAAATATTGGACCTAGAACTAGAATAACTTTTCCCGATCTCCCATTAATAGTTAATTAGGCGTCAATTAAGAAAATTATATTTGTTGTTCTACATTTAGGACACCAGAGTTGAGAAGGTTACAAAAATCGCGTATCACATTCGATTTCATCCGACTCTCCAACTTCCGATTTTTTTGTATTGATTCTAAATAGTAGTTCAGATTACTGACGATCTGCGAAAAACTGCCGCAGATGCTGGATGCGGCAAGCTGAAGACAGGGCGCTATGGCGCTCATTAGGGGAGGGCTATGTGCAGTGGACTAACATATGAAGAAGAAGAAGAAGTTCAGATTTATTAATAAGACCTAGGCTTTCTAAGGATACCTCAAAATTCGCAACTCTTGAAACACCCCAATCTGATTGAGAGGTACCAGGAATTGTGCAATATTTAATATATCCGACACAAAACAGTATAGACGACAGCTCATCAACCCTTATATTTAAATTGCAAATTCGCCCGTAACGTAACTAAGAAGAGTACATGCATGTAATTATGTTTATCGCCAGTACAGCCCACACCATCTAAAAAAACATGGTCCCAGGCCCTGCAGTAGCCGAGTGGTCCCTTCACCCTTCTAATGTGAGTAAAGAAGCCACTGAACGCTGTTTAAATCATCTCATTACCTACGTAGATGCAGCGGCTATTGGCGTCGCTACCCAATCTGTACAAAACGGCCGCCACACCCGCCTTCGACACTCAAAACTAGGGCCACGCGGTTGCTTAGCAACAGATTTTATAAACACAACAAGCGTAGTTAGCGTGCTATATTTCTTTCCCAAAGGGAGAAAATATCGTTGCCGTTTTACTGCCTCTTTAAACCACGCGTAAAATGGATAGTAAAAAAGTGGTAGTGCTGATTCAATACCTACTAGAGTAGATACTACGAGTAATTCAAACATATACACCGGCCGTCACTGCATTTTAAATCTGTAATATCTTCGGAAATATTCATTTAAAATACATGCTCTGACGGGCCATATTGATTTATATTAAATGGACAATGTATTTAAAATACTTAATTGTATAAGAATGAATGCTGTATTGCTTCGTAAATAAGCCATTTGTCCCTCAAAATGTAAAGGATAAAAAATGGTTATTGTGGGTTATTTTTCAGTGATAGACATATACCACCGCGGATAGTAAATAAGTGATAGTAAATAATTAGACGTAAAAAATAGTAAAGGTTGATATGCTGTCGTCTTTTCGGTACATTTAATCCATTGACATAATCAGAGCCCTGAAAAGAGGTAGGTATAATAAAAAGACCATGTCGTAAAGATGGACTTATACATAGACAAATCAAGTACATTGCAAATTCGATTACCCTCAAGATGAACTATCGAGCGACCCATCATTCAAACTGGATGCGTGAATATGAGATTCGTCTGGGATTCGCTCCTACTCCGACGGAAAATGACGACGTCGTCGTCCGAACAGCGTCTGGCCTTCAAACCGCGGTATTAGCTAAATATTTTTTGGCAAAACGCCAGGCGAGTTGACTACACGATTTGTCGCGTATTGAAAGACATTCCTTTGACAACACGAATCATAACATAATTCTGTGTTTTTCCAGCTTCACTTGTGTTACTCATAATCTTTTTTTTTATCCGGACTTGGCCCCTGTGGTGGAGTATGGCCTGTACCTTCCTCAGGGAAGAGACCCGTGCCCTCGGTAGGGACGTTAAGCAACAACAGGCGCGGTCAGGTACGGGATGGGTGAGCGTCCCGTGACTACCGCTAGTGGCATTTTTCCGAGCGCTTCCGTGCTTCGCAAGGCACGTTAAGCCGTTGGTGCCGGCTGTCATATAATGGCAGTCGTTAAGACATGTCAGAGGCCTTATGGGCGGCTTGATAACTTCTGACAGTAAGGCCCGCCAGTGTCTTACAATCCTCCACCCGGACTTTGCCCCCGTGGTGGACCATGGCCTAACCTTCCTGCGATGCAGGAAGAGACCCGTGCCCCAGCAGTGGGGACAAACAAGGGTTGATAACGAACGATGATGACAAACGTAGATAAACTGTAGGGCACCGGCCCTGTCGGTGAGAGAGTATGATTACCACGCGCGCCCACCGCGGATTGGCAGTTTCAAGCGCTGAGGTATTTGAGCATCTCAGGTTTCCTCACGATGTTTTCCTTCACGGTTAGCGTGTGGTATTGCTACTATAACATGTGGACATGTGGAGAGGATGAAGGAAGAAAGATTGACGAAACAAATATATATGGCGAATGTGAGTGGAAGGGCTGGTAAGGGACGTCCTAGGCGGACATACATTGACCAAGTAGGGGCTGTATTGGCAAAGGGGAAGATAAAAAGTACACGGAACCGGCGTGCGTGCATGTATCGAGTTATGAACGTTGATGAAGCGAGGGTGATCTGTCAGGGTCGTGGCAAGTGGCAGTCCCTGGTCTCTGCCTACCCCTCTGGGATACAGACATGAGGTTATGAATGTATGCTACTATAACTTCACAATTGTACAAAACTTAGAAAACAAAGTCATTGGTACATGCCCGCACTGGGAATCGAACTGATAGTCTTCTAAAATATAAAAAATGAATCGATGAATGTGTTGGTAAGCGCAAATCTCTGGAGCAGTTGAACCGATTTCGCTTATTATTTTTTTAGAATATTCCTTGAAGTACGAGGATGGTTACTAAAAAAATAAAGAGTCGACTGTTAGGCGGTACGAAGTTCGCTGGGTCAGCTAGTCTAATATAGATATCTCATGTCAATGTCACAGTGCTTGTTATCGATCTCCTCCGAAAAAGCTTCACCGATTTTTATAATTTTTTGTGTATATTTAGTGGGCTTACAATGAGTAGGCTTATTAATATGGCAGAACTACGTCTGCAGAGTGAGCTAGTAACATTATAGTACTTCCAAGTACTTATATTTGATTGAGATGAGATTGATGGATTGAGATCCTCAACCAAATATAAGTACTTGGAAGAATTTTGCAGCAGTGAGCTGCTGAATACCTATTTTATTCACAAATCAAAATTCATGTAAATACAGCAAGGCTGGGAGGGTTGCAATCAGGTCAATTCCAGTCTTACTACGAGAGCAAAAATTGACAAAGTGCGTCTCGGACTTTGGTAGCACGTGCGTACCACCTTACATCAACTAAGTGATAAAAACCTAAGGCCTGAAAAGCAGCGTTACTAGACACAAAAACAAACCTTGTCGAAAAAAAAATTGGAATTTAATTATCTACGTTCGTTTTGGTTTTGAGATGCCATGCGAGAGGTCCCGGGTTCGAACCCCGGCTGGGGACAAAAAAAAAACCCAACGTCTTGGATGTTTACATGTTCGTGATGTCGTTGTTTCTGGTTCCCACGACACAGGGTATCCTAGTGTGGGGCTAGAAGCAATGTATGTGCCTTTATGTAAATGTTATGTTATAATAATAACAATATGTATTTAGTTCATAGGCTGCTACTTATGTATGCGGAATCTGGGATTCCAATAATTTTAAACGCAATGTCTGACCTCCATGGTCAAATTCGTTCTTTTTTAGGGTTCCGTACCTCAAAAGGAAAAAACGGAACCCTTATAGGATCACTTTGTTGTCCGTCTGTCCGTCCGTCCGTCCGTCTGTCAAGACCCTTTTTCTCAGGAACGCGTGGAGGTATGAAGCTGAAATTTATATCAATTACTCAGGTCTATTGTCCCTTGAAGGTGTGAAAAAATCAAACTTCTAAGCCAACGCAATCAAAAGATACAGCCGTTTATGCCGCAAATTTTCGACACTTGCAAGGGAATCAAAACCTACAGGGTGCTTCCCGTGAACTCAGAATCTTGAAATTTGGTACGAAGCAACGTCTTATAGCATAGATAAAGGAAAAATTACGAAAACCATAAATTTTTAGTTACATCACATAATATATATTTTTTTAATAATTTTAAACTTACTACCCATTTCCTCATAAACGCGTAGAGGTATTAAATTGAAATTCATACCAAATACTCAGGTCTATAATACCTTTAAGCTGTAACATGTCGTAATGAACGAACTTTGTAAACCTTGCAAGTTTGTACGGAACCCTCGGTGCGCGAGTCTGACTCGCACTTGGCCGGTTTTTTTTAAATACTGGCCGCTAATATTTTTCTCATATATACGTTAGTGTTTTGTTTTTGTTGGGTTTAAAATGTCATATCGCTGAAAAAATGGAACTCACTCGTGAAAATATTTGTGCTATGATTTATTACGATTTTCGACGTGGTTTAACGCATCAACAGTGCGTAGATCAATTAACTTCGACTTTTGGTGGTGAAGCTCCATCAAAAACGACTGTGTATCACTGGTTTAGTGAGTTTAATCGCGGGCGCAGTAAGCTCACGGACGAAGTTAAAGAAGGTCGCCCAAAATCGGTGGTTGTGCCACAAAATATTGAAGCTGTGCGAAAACTAATAATGCAAGACCGCCATGTTACGTATCGCGAGGTAGAAGCTATTCTGGGCATATGTATGACGGGCATTCATAGGATATTACATGAACATTAGTCTGTAAAAAAATTTGTTCGCGTTGGATCCCGCACAACTTAACTCAGGATCAAAAAGATGCTCGCGTCGAATGGTGCAAGAAGACCTTAAAAAATTCAACGGAGGCAACTCAAAATCTGTTTATAATATCTACACAGGTGACGAATCCTGGATCTACGCGTACGATCCCGAAACTAAACAACAATCAACAGTTTGGGTGTTTCAAAATGAGCCGACGAAAGTGGCTCGTGCAAAAAGCACTGTAAAGCAAATGGTGGCCTGCTTTTTTGGTATTAATGGCCATGTGGCTACAATACCACTGGAGAATCGCAGAACGGTTAATTCGGAGTGGTACACGACCATTTGTTTGCCGGAAGTATTTGAAGAAATACGCCAAAACAACCAGCGACGCAGAATCATACTTCACCATGACAATGCCAGCTGTCATACATCTCAGGAAACAACTACATTTTTGGATGGTCAAAAAATAGAATTGATGGGTCATCCACCGTGCAGCCCTGATTTGGCTCCCAATGATTTCTATTTATTCCCAAATATAAAGAATAAATTACGTGGTCAACGATTTTCGACCCGTGAAGATGCCGTAGATGCGTTCAAACAGCACGTTTTGGAGATACCTCAATCAGAGTGGAAAAAGTGTTTTACAAATTGGTTTCATCCTATCCAATGCAAAAGTGCATCGGTCATAGTGGAGAATACTTTGAAAAACAATAAAAGCATATTTAGCCATATACATTTGTTTATTTTTTCTATTCCGCATACATAAGTAGCAGCCCTCCTATGTGTTTTCTTCCATTCAGTTCGAGAACCCTAACGGAAGCTCAACTCACACTTGATATTGTTCTGAAAGGTCTAAGCTACATTATAATAAAATTAAATTTGACACTAGTAGTCTTGTCTGTAAACATTACCATGTTTACCTATCCCTATCCCTACTAATATTATAAAGTTAAGGTTCCTACTATTTCACGTATAAACTACTGAATGGGTTTCAATGAAACTTATATATCAGAATAACACATAGGCTACAATTTATACAGATATTGTGTGAATTGTCCAAAATATGACGATAAGTGTCAAGTAGGAAAAAGTCTACCCGATAATTCTGCGCAGACGTAGTCGCGGGCACCACCTAGTACTACATATACTACATATGATCTCGAAAGAAAGACTTTTATGTCAAAAAATAATGGAATAAATGCCTTAATTACTTATTTTAACCTTGATATCATTCTTTAATTTCTCAGTGTCAAACGCCATATTGAGTTTATTTATATCTTGCAGTGACTTCAGCTATTCTTTCCCGCTTGGAAGTCACCCTTTATAAAAATCTATATCGTGGTTGAGGGTTCATTGCACTAGGGGTTAGCGGCAATCAATTAACTTAAGTCACGCAATCGTGGATATTTTTGTGTATATTAGTAAACCTACGGAGTTAGTAGATGCTTTTTCAGACTCTGTGAGATTGGTAGGCATTATTGATAGAGCAACTTTATTGATTAGGCTTCCCAACATAGTATTTCTTAACTCGCGATGCTCATACATAAATGGTAAAACGTTAGGTACCTAAATTCCTCACTTTTTATGTAACAAACTTTTTATGTAATCGCGATTAGACCCGTTTAACCCAATATAGCGTAAACTTTTAAACTAGTTCTAAAATAAATGCCATACAAATCAGAGATCAAAATGAAATACTTTTTAGGATCCAAACTTGATTTATTGACACTTTACGAGCTTTGCTTGTCAGTGATGTATGTTAATGCTAACTAGCAATTTGCGTTTACGATTACAGGGAAGTTATAAATAGACGACAGGAAGTTCTATTGTCTATGTCGAGTCACCAATTTTTGCCAGATAGTAGGCATCTTAAGTAAAATTTTGGATGTAACTGATCACCAATTAAATATATTAATGCCCTTTAAATAAACTGAAAAGACGCAATGTGTCTCTAGACTTCATTACCTATGTAATATATTTATAGGTACATAAGACATTGATGAATGTGTGATTCATTCTAGAACCTGAAGCCTCCTTCTTCACAAAAATATTACTAACCTTTCAAACTCCAATAAGTACTTGAATAGTATTAAAACTTTTTCAAACACCTCTTTTTAGGCACATTTGAATTTACGAACGCGATTTCGAAACACCACGCCCTTTTCCCAAATTTAAAAAGAAAACACAGAACAGAAACAAAACCAACACGGCATGCTTATAAACTTAAAAATAATAAAAAAAAAACTATTGTATAAATATGGCGGGAAAAGACAGGCGGACCGCGCGGAGTGGACGTCGAGACTGGGTTTTCAGTGGGCGGCTTCCCGCCCAGCAATGTACGTATGACGTTAGTACTAACACTATGCGGTAGAGCGCCAAGATAGGCTTTCCAGCCACGCTTCCTAAAAGTCCATATAAATGCTATTGGAGTAATTAACGTAATTATGCATAGACCGCCACCACCCCCGCTTAGTGTGACATCCCTAAGTCGATAAAATAGTTTGGGTCCGAGGTTCATAAAAATACAATTCTTAGTTTATCATGTCAATTCAATGGACATTTCCTCTCAGATTCTTTCCATTTTTTTATCGGTGAGTTAATCGACTTTGCCATGTTTGTACCTAAGTATGTCGAATTTATCAATTTATTGAGATCGAAGCCGAAGGTCTTGGGTTCGATCCTCGGCCGGGTCAAACTAGGAAACGAACTTTTCGTGTTTGTCTCGGGTCTTGGATGTTATCTATCTATTTATTGTTTTACATCTATCGTCGAGTTAGCACCTATAACACAAGTAGTTTAGTTGTACTTAGTATAGGGCTAACGAGATCTGTGTAATATGTCCAAGAATATTTATTTATTCATTTATTATAATTCTAAAATATATATATTTTGAATTATACTTAATAGGTGTTAATTTAATTATGTACATGTTTATTTGCCATTGTTTATTAAACCATATATTTATAACTTAATGTGGTCTGTTTAATATTTTTGGAAAATAAAGGTTTGGACACATATTTTTTTAAATTCGTGTCATTGGATTTTGCAAGCGATGGTCATTATGCCCCCATAAAATTTTGCTGATGACTTCAAACTCTTCAAAGTCACCCTGAACCTTACTGAAAGTTTCAAGTGTCAACCATAATATCATCATACACATACAGTTGAGATAATATGTCTCATCGTCAGGCTATACTAGTCCACTGCTGGACATAGCCCTCCCCTAATGAGCGCCATAGCGCCCTGTCTTCAGCTTGCCGCATCCAGCATCTGCCTGCTGTTTTTCGCAGATCGTCATCCCACCTAGTCGGAGGGCGTCCTACACTACGTTTGCCGAGTCGCGGTCTCCACTCAAGGACACGTTTGCTCCAACGGTTCTCGGTTCTTCGCGAGATATGGCCAGCCCACTGCCACTTTAGCTTGCTGATTCTCTGAGCTATGTCGATAACTTTGGTTCTCTGTCGGATGCATTCGTTACGAATCCTATCCTTCAGAGAAACTCCGAGCATAGCTCTCTCCATAGCTCGCTGAGCGACTTTGAACTGGTGGACCAACCCTTTCGTGAGTGTCCATGTCTCGGCTCCGTAGGTCATGACTCATGACAGATAGGATGCACTGATTAAAAACTTTCGTTTTCAAGCATTGCGGTATGGATGACGAAAAGACTCGGCGTAGTTTCCCAAACGCTGCCCAGCCCAGCTGGATCCTCCTCTTGGCCTCCCTCTCGAAATTGTTTTTACCTAACTGCAGAATCTGCCCAAGGTGAGTGTATTCGGAAACGATTTCGAGAAGGTGGTCACCTTCTGTGTCATGTACGACGACCGGTCTCGGATCAATGTGGCCGTTGATCATGATTTTGGTTTTATCCAAATTCATGCCAAGACCGATACGTCGCGAGGCTGAAGCTAGGTCGGTCAGCATCTGGTTCAGCTCCTCTAGCGACTCCGCCATTAAGACTATGTCATCTGCGAATCGCAGGTGTGAGATGTAGTCGCCGTTTATGTTAATGCCCTTACCTTTCCAGTCCAGCGTCTTAAACATATCTTCCAACGCGCTTGTGAATAGTTTCGGGAATATAACATCCCCCTGTCTTACTCCTCTGCGCAGTTGGATAGGTTTAGACTGCTGGCCCTATACTTGAACACTCATGGTAGCGGCTTCGTAAAGACATCTCAACACCTCGATATAACGATAGTATATTTGGCATCGCTGTAAGGATTCCAGAACAGCCCAGGTTTCGACAGAATCAAAGGCCTTCTCATAGTCCACAAAGGCCAGACACAGGGGCTGATTATACCACCTCTTCGCACTTCTGTATAATCTGCCTCACTGTGTGAATAATGTGGTCTATGGTGCCATATCCTCCGCGAAACCCGGCCTGTTCCGGCGGCTGGAACTCGTCGAGTCTCCTGGCGAGACGATTCGTGATCACTCGTGAAAACAGCTTATAAACATGGCTATCAGGAGCGAGATGGGTCTATAATTTTTGAGAATAAGTTTGTCACCCTTCTTAAAAAAGAGCACCACCAAACTCCTGTTCCACGCCTTTGGAGTTCTCTCACTGTGAAGGACGGCGTTGAAGAGCTTTTGTAGTTCCTGAATAACAGGGGCTCCTCCAGCTTTCAAAAGCTCTGATGTTATGCTATCCTCACCGGGGGCTTTTCCATTTTTAAGGTGTCTTAGAGCTAACACGATCTCGTCTTGACTGACGTTTGGCAGTTCGTCGGTGTAGTGGCGTGTCAGGGTGGCTCTGGAACCGAGGTCGTTTCGTTGGGAATAAGGGGCATTTGCAGCGTATAATCGGCCATAGAAGTCCTCTATCTCGGCGGAGATCTCCGGTTTCGACAATAAGGTCCTCCCGTCGTGCGTTCTTAGCTTCGTCAGGTGGCTCCTGCCAAGCTGCTGAGCGAATACTTTGGACCCTCGGTTTTTCTCTATCGCCTCTTCAATGAGGCGTGTGTTGGAGCTCCGAAGGGCGCGCCGTACCATCTTCGCAATTTGCCTGTTCAGGTTTGACCGCTCAGACGAAGTCGCTTGGGTGGTTTCCCGTCTTTTTGTCAGCAACCCGAGAGTCTCAGCCGAGAGTTTGGATTTCTTACCAGTCCACTGTGTTTTGCAGAACTTGATGCCCTCGTCCCTCAGAGTTTCGACCAGATTCTGTAAGGTCTCGTCAGCGTCGTCGGTGGGCTCCAAGGCAACAAGTCTGTCCCCGAGTAGCTGCTGGAACTTCTCGGTGCCCGCCATAATTTGGATTGGGTTAGGTCGGAGCGTGGACTTCATCAGACGGGAGACTTCATCTTTCAAGCTTCAAGTTGATATTCAGAGAGCCTCGGAGAAGTCGGTGATCGGATCCGGTATTAAACCTGTTCATCACAGAGACATCTCTGTATATGTGCTTGCTATCCGTCATAATGAAATCGATCTAATTTTTAGTCACAGTGTCGGGGCTTTGCCATGTCCACTTCCTTTGAGGCTGTTTCTTGAAGAAAGAGTTCATCAAGAACAACTCCTCTTTCTTAAGGAAGTTGACGAGCTTTTGCCCCCTGTGATTCCTCACTCCATAACCATGCGGACCTATTCGGGACTCGTTGCCACTCTGGGTTCCCACCTTGCCGTTAAAGTCCCCCATAACAAGGTTGAAGTGAGCCTTCGTGGTGTCATGTAAGGCTTTGGATATGTCTTCGTACATATCCTCCACTTCATCATCCGAGTGTGTCGAGGTCGGTGCATAAACCTGAATGATCTTCATGCTGTAGCGCTGAGACAGCCGAAGGATCAGGTATGCTACCCTGGTCGACACACGGGAAATTTCTTCAACGTTGTTAGTGAGGGCCTTATTGACGAGGAAACCTATGCCACCCTGGGATATTTTATCACCCTCGCGAAAGTAGAGAAGATGGCCCGAGTCTAGGGTTACGGTGTCCTCCCGCTCTCTACGGACTTCACATAGCCCTAGAACATGCCATTAATTGTTCTATAACTCCGCTTCCAACTGCGCTAGATGATGGTCAAGCCTCAGAGTGCGTCCGTTGAACGTTGCCAGGGTCAGTTGTTTGTGGCAGCCTGAGGTAGCCCGGTGATTCATAGCACCCCCTGCCCCGCCGTTACCACGGCCGCTGCCATGGCCAGGAATAGCGGAGCAGCCGGGAACTGGGGGCCATTTAACACGTTGTGCTGCCAAAGGGGGTAATGCCCATAATCCCCACGCTGGGCATGCGGGTTGGGGATCGCAGTTCCGTGGAATTGTACTGAAGGGGGCGCTGCTGCCCCCCCCCGGTGTGTGTCCCGTAGTCGCCTTTTACGACACCCGCGGGAAGAATTGGGTTGGTGCTATTCTCTAGGCCGACACCACACGACACACGTAATATGTCTATGTAAAAAAATAGAAGTCTATTACAACTTCTTGACTCCAGCATGGCAATAAAAATAGAAATCAGAAGTGACATTCTTTTTTATAACGTCTGTTGGAACAAGAAAATAACAGGCAATGTTGAAAAACAATAAAAAGAAAAAATCAATGCAGTCTTATTTTCCTTCTTGGTATGCTCTCGCATTGAGTATGTATAGTATTCATCAGAACATATTAAGCTGCTCTGCTGTGATGAGCGAATTCAAACGCTATTGACCTAAAAATATCCGAGAGGGCATGCGCCCGGAGAAAGAATTGTTTACTATAACGAAAATTTTGTTTTCGTTTCCGCGCTGCTGGTTTTGGGATAAAATTAGGTGCGTGAAAGTCTGGCCATGTGAGAAGGGGAGACGGTAATCCTTACGGCGTGGGGCACACAGGAAGACTCGGAAGGAGGGCGCGGAAAAGACGCGACGTCCTTAAAATTTACTTTCATACAAAATGTACTGAGGCAATGGGACATAGCCCACCCAGATAAGACGGGGCGAGGACGCGAACTCTATCTTTCGTCCCATGATCTTCCCTTGCGAATTTATTAGTGGCAATACGTACGTAATGGTTATTTCATTAACACTATTGGTAGTCTGTCTACTAACCAATCGCATCAATGCTAATGGTAAAACCCGTGCAACAAACTCGGGCGCCTTGCGCGATTCCATCTTCGTTGCGAGAGATATCTATACAATTTGCGCGGGTTAGGTATACTATTGGCATGACATTGTACTGCTCTTCCCTACGGTTTGATGGAATTTAAATAGTTTTCGCTCAATCTCAAAGTTTTGCCGAGCTTTCTCCGAACTTCAATACAAATGTATAGGTAGTGTTCAGTTTTTTTCCTGTATTCGTATCATAAGAATTGTAATTTCTGTGTAATTTCCATTTTTATGTACAATAAAGTGTTCTCTATCTATCTAGAAGAAGATATTACTTCCTTCAGTTTGATTCCTTTGAGTGCCATGAAAAATTGTCCTCATGTGCTTTTGCGCTTCACAGACTCTCCGCTGTTACAAACACGAATGCATTAATAACAGCTTACCATGGTATGGTTGCATCTCTCCTGAGATATGGAATTATATTCTGGGGCAACTGCACAAATAAGTATTTAAATTACAAAAACGATGCATCAGAGCCATGTTTGGCCTTCAACAACAAGAAGCCTTTCTTCATTAAATATAGGATTCTGACTTTGCCTGCGATGTACATATTAGAAACATGCCTTTTTGTAAAAGCAAATGAAGATCTATTCCATAAACCTAGAGATAATAATAAGCGAACCCAAAGAGATCCCACTAGAATAATAAAAAGCAAGTCAAACACGGCACTAAAGACGAAAAGCGTTTGTCACATGGCTCCTACTTTATACAATAAACTGCCTTCAGCATGGAGGGAACTCCCCATTGACAAATTTAAATTTAAGTTAAAGAATATACTTTTAGCGAAATCTTATTATAGGGTCTTCGAATATTTAAATGACAAATTTTGACATTGTCACTTATTTATTATAATTAATATTATTTTTCTATTAATTAATATTATTGACTTGCAATTTTGTTAATAACTATAAATGTCACCTATTATTTTAAGTTTTTTTTTATTATTTGTACGCCTTATTGGCTAAACATAGCGCACATTTAGAATTTACAAGACCATGCATGTATTGTACACCTATGTTTGACAAATAAAGTATCTGAATCTGCCGAAATACACGATTCTTTGTGACATAAACGGCCGTACTTGTTCTTGCATTACCATAGAACATTGATTTTTTCACAACTCCAAGGGACTTTATATATCACAGAACATGTTCTGTGCTACATAGGTTTTAATTTCAGATAAATTGTGTTGACAGACAGACGGACGAACGGACGTACAAGAAAGTGAACTTATAAGGGTTCTATTTACCTTTTGGTACTATTTGGAACCCTATGAAACAGACTTTTTAATAAGTAGTGCGTGTAAGTCTGACCATGGGGCCGATTCCAGCCGAATTGAAAGCGTAGCCGCAATGATTCGAAGGATTAGACATTATTTTGTCGCATAAAAATCTGTTCATGTATTCTCACAAAGTCGTATGCGCAGCTAGTAAATTTCGTTCGCTGTGAGGTGTCATAACGTCGCATGGTAATTATAATGCGACTGTCAAAAGGCGTATGATTTTTTACGTAGAATTCAAGTCATACGCCTTAGTCGTACGAATTATTTGTGAATGAAGGGAGAATTGGCTCCTTTGTCGAGAATGGGAGACGATAATCCATAGGAAAAAAAAATCAGACCTTTTTTGCACAGATCATTTTTGCAAAAAGAGAGTTAGATCAATCACATCGTCTCATGTCGATTCGATGTCATTCTTTAATTCTTTAGTTACAGCGAAAAACTAAATGTAACTTATTAAAAAAAAACAACGCAAGAACTCTATTAGAAATGTTTTAGATTACGAAACACAGAATAATCTATGTTTGTTATCAATTATCATAGGTACCTACATGCTTACCTTACAAAACCAAAATGCACCGTGTGTTATCAAAGTTACGTAATATAAACACGGAAGTGTGAACATTACTTAAAATTACATTAAACAGACTCATCTGTATACTCCGTAGTTCCAATTCCAAACAACTTCGACACTAGTCCAATTGCTATAATTTACATTAATGATTCCGTTATTAGAGTCTCCAAAAACACCTTTACTAGTAAAGATAAATAAAAATTACAAAGTGAGTTCTCTAAGTTAGAGATAAGATAAGAATATTACCTACAAAAGCAGCAGTTACAAAAGAAAACGTACAATGGGGAACTTGCGTCAAACTTATAATACCATACGATAGGAGACGGAAACACTCAAGAAAAATTTAAATCTAAAATCATAAAAATATTTTTTCGTGGTCCCAAAAAGCGAAAAATCAAGCTACTGTAATAATGTAAAACATAGGTAATACCTATTGAATTTTATCGTTTATTCATTGAATGCTAAATATTTTCATCATGTTTGTAAAGTCATTGACTGGTAACTATGGCACATTGGGTATTAGTTTAGGATTTTGTTGTGTGTAAGTTATTATTCGTAACGTAGGTTTTATTTTCCTTACTTAGATAAGGTGAGGTGGGGTAAGAGGAACATACTCTATTTTCAGTAAAATATTTTGTGGGTTAGGAAGGACAGTTAAAGTCTTACAAGATCTTCGAAACACACAAAACTAACCTTTATGTTTTAGCTTCCCATGGACTAATTTTAATTGCGCTGCTAATAGTTCTTACGATGATATTTGCATAAATATCCAGATTGTATAAACGTTCCTCTTCCCCCTCATATGGGGTAAGAGGGACAGTCATTGTATTTCATAAAAATGAAGTTTGAATTTAAATATTCGTTGCTAATTTCTCGTGAAGTTCTGGGTAGAACTGCTTCAGTCAATATTGAATCTCACTGTCGTTGAAATAAGGTATAATTTAGAATGAAACTAAAGAGTGAACCAATTTGGGGTAAGAGGAACATACAGGTCCGATCAGGGGTAACAAACTAAAATGAACTGGACCAGCTATTTTTCTTTTAGTTTACTCTCCATAAAAACACTTTAAAATTAAACAGAATTATAGCAGTTACACAAAAAAGGGGCACTATGTTCGAGTTAGAGATTAAAAGAAAAAGGCTCAAACGCGGTTTAAATACGTGGTTGACAATTGTTACCCTTGGTATATTATAAAGTTTTGATGCAGCGCATAAGCAGATATTGTTTCACTTTTTACTGCCCTGACAGCGTCCCTTAATTTTTCATTATCATATCTGCTTCCATCCGATGTTCATATTTTCGCGACATTTTTCATATTATTCCTGTAACAATCAAAATTACTATTTTACTAAATTCTAATTCAAAATACTAAAATTCGAAAGAAAGTCTCGACTACAAAGAGACGTATTACAAAACACAACTCTTTTATTTTGACAACATTTTAATGTTAAATATTAGAATGTTTTTTATTTTATTTACCTACCTACCTATTCAAAATGTTTGTCACCCCTGATATGGGGGAAGAGAAACATATGTTCCTCTTTCCCCGTCAATAGTGTCCCTCTTACACCAGCTAATGTTTTTGGAGGTTGGAATTTACAAGCAAAAGAAACTCGTATTATTAGTGGTTTTTTATCTAAAATGACAAATAAAACGAAATACTTACAGTTTTCTCCGTGCATTTATTTAGTGAAATTATTACCAGCAGTCTTTTTTCAAGCAATTATTGGTTTGCAAAATAACGCGCCAACTTTGTGCTAGTCGAATTCACAACTCTGAGACATTTCTTCATTTTTTGCGGCCTTTGAGTATCGTAGCGACATCTCATGAAAACCATTCAAACTAATTTGCCTTGTCTGTTTTATCGACAGAAAAGCATAGTGATAAACGCTTTGGTTTACTAGTTATTGTCACTAGACCCTCTTACCCCGGTGACCCTCTTACCCCACCTCACCTTATGCCTTGACAATGTTGGGAAGTGATCTTTTTGTTGAATTAATTTAAAGCTCACTTACTCCTACCTAACTACTGCATTGAGATGCTTCATTGAGCTGTTGTGTGGGCGAGAGCCCCGTCTCGCTAAATTGGTTTTATTCAATCCAATACGGTTCTTTGTACCCACGACAAACTGTGCATACCTAAAACTCTATCAACTCTGCTTTTAATGCCCAACCAAAACTCAATAGATAACTCGGATTGCACGTGGACGTATTTCAAGACTCTTCTGATATTAATATACTTAGTCAAATTGACATGACAATGCTTTCGCGAGGGATAGCAAACTTATCCCCACTGCGCCAAGTTTTATTTATCAGCCGGACATTAAATATCCTGAAGTACACGATAAGAACAGTTTGATGTTTGTGACCTTAGCGTTACTTTTTGATCAGACAGAAGAATTAACGAGAAAGAACAGTAGAAGGTTATAATGTATAATGTATGTAGGTAGGTACCTATTTGGAGTTTTCCAATGATCGTGGTTGGTTTAGTTTTCCCGCTCCTTTAGGAAGATGAATCATACAGCCGATTGACCAATCCAGAGCAAGGCTTAGAAATTCTACGAACGTTCCGTTTCAAATTCTTCTGCTTATGTTATACATATATTTATTTATTTACTAAAGAAATAAATATTAAGTACTTATGAACATAGTTTACTTTTTCACATTTTATATAACATTTATTTAAATAAGTTATTTAATTTAGCATGGAATTCAGGGCGGTCAAAAATAATTCAGATATAATGTATGACCACAATGATACATTTTCTGCGTGAACTGTAACGATACGCCATTACTTGTCCAATTGACAGATGATGATAGTGTCGTGATTACTGAAAGCCACTCCTTCTTCGCGTATTTCTTTTCTATTTCTGCCAATTTCCAACAAAAACTAAGTACCAGCGATGTAGTGGAGTTTCGTGCCGACAGTATACCCGAAAGCAATGGCCTAGCTGTTAGTGACTCACAGCAAAACAAACTTGACAAGATGTCGGGACGATCAAGATTGCTCGGGAAGCTCTTCTCGAAGAAGCAACATAACAAGGATGAGCGCGCGACAGAGATCGGTATGCCGACGAACGTGAAGCAACACATCCACGTGAGTAAGAACTCCGAGACGGGACAGCTCGAAGGGCTACCCAACTCTTGGCTGCGACTTCTGAACGCCCAGATCACTCCAGCGGAGCAACACGAGCACCCAGACGCGGCCATCCAGGCCTTGAAGTTCCACATTTATACGTACAATAAGGAGAAAGCGCCAGAGGAACCCTTCAAACCCCTTGTCACAGAAGCTGTAATCAATAAAGAGGACCTAGAAATAAACAGGTTATTAGACAAGAAAAATGCTCACCAGAGCCAGGATTCTGACCTATCCTATGGCCAAAGCAGTGAGGAGGATGCCTCACAGAATGATGTATCCCACCAACGTCAGACTATGCCTGTTCCCACCAAACACAAACAGAAGAAAGAACAAGTAGTAGACTTAACTGCCGTCGTTGAGAATTTAACACTTATCGGAGATGAGCCAGAGGAGAGTCCGATACTAAGGAGGAAGGAGACATCGAATGTGACTATGACTGATGAGGAGATTTATGAGGAACTGCGGAGGATTTGCAATAAAGATGACCCATATGTTCGGTTTAAGAGGGTTAAGCAAGTGGGGTCTGGAGCTTCAGGTAACATTTTTTCACTTCTCCTTTTAACATAATCTATACAATCAATGGTGAAAGATACAGTTTGGTTATAAGTAACCTTTAGTGTAGTTGTTTATAGGATGCAAATTTAAATTTATTTTATATATTTGGTATACAAAACATGCCCACATAAAACACATGTTGCCTGGGAAAAACAAAGATATTATATTAGAGTAACCTAAACTAGGTTACTCTAGAATGATATCTTTGTTTTTCCCACTTGGAAACCCCATCGTGCATTAGTCTATGTTGTTGAGGTGCCTATGTTCTGCAGAATAGACAAGTAAAGGATAACTAAAAGATTAAAGCGTGGGAAAATAAATATCTATGTTATAAGACAAACAAAATTGTTACATCCTGTCTGACGTGCAACTTTACAGTAGAACTTCTAAGAGCACACTATTATTCTATTAAACCAGATGGATTTCAGTGACTTCCATGTTGGATTGTTAATATCTTAGATGGAGTTTATACGTTCAGTCTAGTGTCAGTTCAGTCCATGACCTTCATCAAGCTCGTATTGATGCCAAACTGATGAAGCATCAAAATATTCAACAAATATCTGTCAGTTTGGTCCATCAGTCCACTTAATAGACAATCAGTCTGCGTCAGTATAACCAGACTGATGGAATGGAGTGATGCCAGACTCAACATGTAAACTCCGTCTTAGAATGGTATCAGATGATTCACTTGAGTGAACTTTTATTAGTGTAAATGGTCCAAAGGAAGTAAAAGTGAAACAAACGCAAGCTCCAATAGTCTTATTTAAAAAATTCATTCCACCAAAACACTCCTAGACGCATTTTATTTAATCTGTGGTTACATATTCTCCTTATAAAACATCCACCACAGATTTTATTCAGCGATATTGGAATATTTTAAGGTACTTTAGTTTTATAAATGAGGCTATAAGTTTTTAAATTAACACTCATAAATTTAAGGTAGGAAAGGTGAATAATTACTAAAAGCATTTAAAGATTATTTGGTTTTAAGAAATTTCAGGCATTGTCTATTCTGGTTGGTGTTCAATAAATAGTTCTAATCTTCCAGTTAACCTTAGCAGTGGTTATTCAATAAGAAATGTTTAAATGTGTTATCCAATAAGTGAGGCAAAATTGAATGACCTAATCTGAATGTAGGTTAATTGTATTCAATAGAAATTGCACTCTTGTTAATTTATTGCACTTTCTGTCATTGTGTAAACAAAATTCGAATCCCGGCATGGGTGGAATTTTATAGCCTCTAAATAGGTTTTTTAAAATTGTCCTTCGCACAGTTTAGTGCATTAAAAAAAATATAATATAAAACAAAATAAATTTGGCATTTGACATAAACTTTGTGTTTAGTTTATTCTATGTGAAAAATTTACCATCACATTTCATCTTATATGACCCACAGTTTTGGACTAGATAATGTCCAATTTAAAGCCTTCTATAGCCATTTCAAATTACAGTAGCTCTTCGCGCAGTCTCAATAAAAAAATTTCGCTATATCTAATGTTCGACATAGAGAAAGTTAGAAAAAAAAGTCCGAAGGACTCAATACAGAAGGGTCTTGCAGACCACACTTTAAATCATGTTCTCAATATGTGCAGAGCCAACCAAGCTACGGGTTTCCTAACAATGTCTTCGTTCACAGTTGAGTGTGATATGTCTTTGGCTTTTCTGTGAGCTAGGTCGACTATGCTGTTAGAATAGATAGGTGTTGGGGAGCCTACTCCATCTAAAACAATGACTCAGGCACTGCAGCGGCCGAGTGGTCCCTTCACCCATATAGGTGAATGAATGTGCCCCTGGATGCATAAATCATAAATCAAAAGGCCAAAGTTTTATCATTGCTATTTGTACCTTTCTGTTTAATAATCCAACTGAAATAGAGAAAAGATATTTCAGCACAATCTTATCAGTTCATATCTTCGATATTTATTGGAATTTTCACATAAGAGCTGGTTCTATTGTATTAGCTACCTCACAGATAATAATCCTTATCATGTCTCAATTTGCCAACTTAGAAGAAATTTTTATCAGAACAGGGTTTTGGACAATAATAGAACTACGAAGATAATATTATCTGGTCACTGTCTGGTCATTTAAATAGCATGCATTTTATTAACATTCGTAGGTATTTTGAGTCACCATCGTTTTTGGAGTTTAATCCAACCACAGATCTTCGAATCAAACAGAATGCTGAGTCAAGTATAGTATGTGTGTGTGGTGTTGAACATGGTTTTCCCAGCTAAATATTGATTTTGATGACCGACTGCATCACCGGTACCTAAACTCTTAAGGATGTGAAACAATAAGCCACCTTTTATATTTATATCAGACTTCAAAAAATTATAAGGTTCTTAATTCATCCCAATATATATTTTTTTCTGTTGAGCAATGTTTCTTTACATTTTCTGATTTCAATCTTATAATGCAAGAGTGTTCCTTTAAGTCAGATTTTGAAGTAGTTATTTTACCTACGGAACTGCAGATCATCATCAGCATGAACTGTGGCCTCTTCTCGGTCCTCTCCTCGTCACGCCATCTTTGGCAAACTCGCCATCAGCATCCATGGCAACCTAACATGAAAAATTTTTTGTTACATTAGTCGAAATTCCTGGCTTTGTATTATTCGGTTTCTCATAACTAAGGATCTTACTAATTAGGTCTTTTCAACATTTGCAGGCGTAGTCTTCATTGCCATCGACAGCGTCGACAACTCAAAAGTGGCCATAAAAGACATCGACCTTACTAAGCAGTCGCGCAAAGATCTCATACTCAACGAAATCAACGTGCTCAAGGACTTCAACCACAAAAACCTGGTCAATTTCCTGGACTCCTTCCTGAGCTACGACCATCTTTGGGTCGCTATGGAGCTGCTAGACGGAGGATCCCTCACTGACGTGGTCACCGAGGTCGTGATGAAGGAAGGCCAGATAGCCGCCGTATGCCGTGAGACGCTACAGGCGATCGCCTTCTTGCACTCTAAGAGCACCATTCACAGAGACATCAAATCGGACAACGTCCTTCTAGGAATGGACGGGTCGGTCAAAGTAACCGACTTCGGCTTCTGCGCCAACATCGTCGGCGACGAGAAAAGACAGACCATGGTCGGCACGCCGTATTGGATGGCGCCCGAGGTGGTCACGCGTAAACAGTACGGAAAGAAAGTCGACTTGTGGTCGCTGGGTATAATGGCCATAGAAATGATCGAGGGTGAACCTCCATACATGAAGGAGACGCCGCTCCGAGCGCTGTATTTGATAGCGGCGGTGGGCCGCCCCAAGATACCGAGGTGGGAATCGCTCTCGCCCAATTTCCAGGACTTCCTAGACAAGTGCCTTCAGGTGGACGTGGATGTACGGGCCACGGCCGACGAGTTACTCGCCCACCCTTTCCTCGAGTGTGCCATGGAATTGAGAACCCTAACCCCACTCATTAAGGCCGCCCACAAAATACTCCACAAGAGCTTCGACTGAACAGAACAAAGAGGTAGGAAACTTCCACTCTTTTGTAACTTTTCGCTTTTACAAAAATCTACTCTAAGCTAAGGTGTTTGTAACTATATTTGGTGGTGCCAATGTTTTTGAAAGATGTATTAGGTAAGGGCGAACTTGTGACAATATGAGAACTGTGTTCGTTAGAAGCTTTGCTTTAGTATTTGGGTTTGGTCACAAAATAAATACAACCACTCATGGCTCTTTAACGGAATTATCAAGGACATAGAGTTGGTGTACTTATTCTCCAAACAATCTTTAAATCTTTACAATTCTATTATTAAAATTGTTGATAGTTTGAAAACTAAGTGGTAAAATGAACAATGGGGATAATAGTTCTAATATCCTTTATTGTACACCAGAAAAACATCAGTAGATACAAAGCGTTGGCCGATTTAAAGCTACTAATAGGAATTTTTACTCAAACACAGAGGTTTGTATTTATAGTGTGACCGGTTTAGAGAAAACTTAGGTAAAGTATTCCATTGAATCACATAACATTCATTTCGGTAGTATTCAAGCGTCGCACACATTTTGTAGCTTTGTCTTATCTTAAACGACCGCTCATAGATATTGTTATCTCTTACTGATAAATGGATACTTTTTCATATCACAGGATGGCAATCATTGGCTCGGAAACCCCTAATTCCACATAATACAGTACTGTTAGAAAGGGTACTTAATTTGTAAATTGATTTCTGTCCAAAATTACATCCGAATTTTTTATTTCGTAATTATGAACTAAAAAGTGTGTACATAAGTATGGTTTTAGATTAGCTCTTATATCAAAATTGTATTCTATTTGAGTATTAATTTTAATTGTATGATGTCCAGTATTTAAGTTTTCCTTTCTATGTATAATACATTCCTTTCGATTTCCAAGAAATATTGACTGTCTTGACTGATCAATTTATTTTTTTATAGCTCTATATCCAATAAATTCCTTATGCATTTCTTACGTATTCTATGTGGTGTTCTGCGTCATACAAGTATTATTATAATACTTATAATATTATAGTCCAAAATAACATAAAATTATATCGCTTTTTGGATACGTGCAATGTAACAAAACCATTCAGTTAAGTACAAAAATGTGCTCTTCAAGCTTGCTTTATGTATAAACGATTGTGTCTTTTCGGTTTAGTTTTAGAAGCCATATTGTAGACAAGGAATAGTTTTAAGGAGATTACTCCACCATGAGTGCCTGCTTGGTAAAAATAAGTATACCCTGTACCAAATATACTTTCCCTAGATGTAAAAATTAAAATTAGTAGGTTTAAAGTTCTTATTGATTAATATATGGCTTAGGCTCAATAAAAAACCGGATATTTTCCATAGTTTACCGATATTTATCAGGGGTGCGACCACGTAGGTCCTCCACTGTATGGAGTAGTCTGATTTAGCCTTCTCCGAACTGTAGATACAAACATATTGTGAAACTTTGGAGTCGTCTTATTGCTCCGATAGAACGGAAAGTTACGTGATACAAAGTCAGGTCTGTTTACGTCCTGGGCAATGTTATCATAGTATTTTTTTATTTCTCACTCGACAGTTGGTGGTTTGATGTAATGTGAAATGCGTTTTATCTCTAACGGCACACGTACGACTATTGGCGTGTCTTGAGATATTTTCCCACATTTGTCAGCAATTTATTCGCCGAATGCGCCGCATTCCTTGATAGCCTCGCACATTCGCGCCGTACAGGCCTACTCAGCTTCTTATCTTGAGTATTGCCAACATTTTTTGCAGTATTTTCTTACCTCTGGTGTGAAACGGCTCGGTGAGTTGCGGTGACAGTGAATGAGTTATGGCGTCATCAGAATCATCGTCATCATTTAGCTACAGGAAGTCCACTGCTGGAGGCCTTCTCCATGGATTTCCAAAAAGACCGGTTGGAAGCGGCTTCCATCCACCGTCTTCCTGCCACTTGAATGAGATCTTCTGTCCGTCTAGTGGCTGGTCGTCGCGCTTGCAGATATATGGTCTCCATTCGAGAACTTTTCGGCCCCATCGGCCATCAGCTCTGCGTCATCAGAATGCTTCCTTCAAATTCGGATGCCAACCACATTTAACGAAATGCGGCGCGTACGATGCCTGGAGCGAACAACGCAAATGTGTTAGGTTTCAAGAAATGCGGCGTGTGTGGCGAGGACGTTACAAATGTGCCATCACCTTAAATGTGATAGATAGTGCGAGCGAGGCAGCATGCTAGACGCAACAGCAGCTTTAAGTTGGGACCTACAAAATTTCAAATTCGCTCGATACGGTGTGGGTTCGAGGGAGTGTGCGAGACTCCATAAGATTCTTCTTCGGCATTTGTTTATTTGATTGATGGGTACCTAAATAGATAAAAATAATTGTGAAATTATTTTCGTTCGAAGTTTTAGGCTCACTCAGGTGCGTGGTTACCTTTAGAGAGAGTATACGTATAATCTTGTCATTTATGAACTTACGATCGCCTAATAAGTGCAAGCGATTTATCTTCGGGATATAGTCGCTGTTCATTGTCGTAGATAGGGGGAAGCCGTGTCCACCCCAGGATGAGGTGTATTGGATTTCTTGGAGGCCAGAACCGCCTTAGGAAAAACCCTAGATATGCCAATGGGCTATAGTCTAACTAAACCCTACTGAGGCATGGCCAGTATGAATATTTTATTGGTTTTGGATTTCAAGAAGACAAAAGTTAAATTTAGAGTGGGATTTATTAATACCCCTTTCCCTTAAGAATTAATTAAAACGTCAATAATTGGTGAGTTCACAGGAATTGTACCTAATATTTTCAAGTTATTGAAAGCAAAATAAAATTTAGGTGCCAACCTAAATATTAGTTTAGTGCTAGTAGCTTTAAGATGCTGCCAACGAAATGTGCAAACTAAATAAACGAAGCTAATACATAGTGCTGTAGAATGTAAGTTTGTATACACCAATGACACTTTTGAAACGTTTTATTGATAGTTTTGCCTATTAAATTATTTTTGTAAAATTTTTGTGGAGTTTCTTTTTTGTTCAGGTCTTTACAACTGCTCTTTTGCTGTAATAATTATTTTCTCACAAGACCATCACTTGCCAAGCCCAAGTAGCAGGTACGATGGCTCGAGTGGCGATAAAAAGTCTGAATTTGACCATCAATGTATTGGAAAGTCGCGGCTTTTGACATTTAAATGGTGTATAGATTTATCGTTCTACCCGGACTGGACTGGTAAACTATCAGTAGGTACCCTATGCCAGTGATGGCGATCCAACGGTACAAGTGCCATTGATGGCACGCTTTAAAAATTATATGTCTTCTATAAACGTCCCACTGCAGGGCACGGGTCTTCTCTCAGAGAGAGTAGGTAATAAGCGTAATTCCCACGCGTGCCCACCGCGGATTGGCAATTTCAAGCGCTGAGTCATTTGAACATCTCAGACACTCAGGTTTTCTCACGATGTTTTTCTTCCCAGTTGGCGAGTGGTATTGTAGCAATAACTTCACAAATGTACATAACTTAGAAAAAAGTCATTGTTACATGTCCGTGTGGGAACCGAACCTTGGCTGTTTCAATATAATATCAATTGAAAAATCTTTATAGCTATACCCCAAACACTTGCGCTTTACTAAGGCAACCAGAAAAGGAAATCATAGCCAGACTGAAATTTTATTTAAATCAAGTACGGCCGCCTCCAGTGGGAATCAAACCCACTACTTCCTCTAACAAGTGAGTCGCTACAGACGAATAGTTAGATAGATTATACTTTATTGCATACGAAACATTTAACAGGACATTACATAAGAAATAACATGTACAAAGGCGTGTTTATCTCTGAAAGAAATTTCTTCCAGCAAAACTTTTAGCTGGAAGGCAAAAAGCAGCAACCTTTTTGCTTTTCAGTTATTGTCACTTTTAGTTGCCAGTTGCATAGTTAACTATTTACTTAGCGAAATTCTCAATTCAGAAACTGGCCCTGACAGCTGTTATTATAGTCTATTAACATGTTTCGAGAAACGGGAGACGAAGTAGTTCGATTGATGGGAATAAGACAACAGTTATGTAGTGTGTAGAACTATTATTTAGAACCATTGCACCTAGAGATTCATGTTAACACAATCACAATCAGCTCCATATATCAACAAGATATCTCTTGTCTTTTTCCAACTGACTGATACAAGCTTCTGACTCGCTCTCGCTTCTGTCGCTGTGTTTCACAAAACACTGTTTCAGAGTGTCCCTAACTTGGACAGCCATTGTTTTTAGATCTCCACATACGAATATTGATGCGCCGTTTTCTATAAATTGTACAACTTCTTCGCCATCATTTCTTATTGCATCCTGATGAAGAAATAACATAATTAAATTAGGTTGGCACGCTACTCTGCACGCCTAGAGCTGTGACAAAAAGACATCCAATGATAGCAAAATGTATTGAATAGTCACTATTTTTTGAACCTGTTTTTATAATAAGTGGTTTGTGCGGTCTCCTCTTTTCAGACAGATTATGACCGAAAGAAAGTAATTTTTCCTTACCTGAACATACTTTGCATGTCCATTATCAACTCTCGAGAATGCTGTACTCAATTTTGTTAGAGTTTCATCCTCCATAAAATTCTCTATCTCTCTCTTGTATATGTGATATGTATCCTTTCTGCATCCGAAAAACAACCATGTTTTGCCTAAGTTAAGGGCCAAGTTTTGCCGCTTCAAAATAGACCTCTCTTCTAGAAATCCAATAAAAGGCGCTACTCCCGTGCCTGGGCCTATTAATATTAGGGGAGTCTCAATTTTAGGCATCAGAAACCCATTCATGTTTCTCCTTAGATACATAGAGACTCTGTGTTTACTACCAGAGATGCTTAGATTCTTTAGACAATTCTCTATTGAATCTCCACTCAAAAGAATTTCTTCCAAGTATCCTGTAGTCAAACCTTTTCTATCTTTATCAATATTCATAACTGAGAAGCATATCTTTAGCACATCTTTATTAGCCAACTGGCTGTTTACTATAGAATAAGGCCTTGGCAACAGTCTGGGTAGATGTGAAAGTAGGACTTCCACAGGAGGCAAACATGATGGAAAAGTTTTAAATAGGTCTAAAATAGAGAAGTTCTTGCTAAGTATGAGGTTGCTGTATGTGGTTGATCCTTCTTTGCTACTAAGGTATTCCAAGACTTTTCTCTCATCTTCATTTTTAGTGTGTTTGGACAGTGCTAGCAGGAACAACTGGAATAAGAAAGACACAAACTATGAATATTAAATACTCTATTACTGTACGAGTAAGTAGTATTTTAAGTATCTGGTAACAACAACCACTACCATACAACATAATTACTTTTCCTGATCCTGATATCCCATGCTATAGTAATCAGCAGACCTCACAAATTTGGTAATACTGGATGTATTGACTGAGCGACTAAATATCTCTATTTTGCTAGTCTAATATTTGTCCTGCATGCTTTGCCATTGTAGACGTACAAATTTTGTTGTGAGAGTGCCATAAAGTTGTCTTAGGTTTAAAAAAGAAATAAATTTTGTCGGTATATCACTTGACCAAGAATGCATGTTATGACTTGACCAATGAAGCAGTCACTTCCTAATCTTAATTAATTTCATCAGCTCATATCTGTAGAAGGCACAGGCCATCCTCAAAGCATACCCTGTTGGTAAGGTATGAGGTACCAATACCTGAAGATTGTCTCTACTCATCATTGGATGCCTCATGCCTTATAAAATATCATGCCCCACCTGTTTGGTGCCGTGGGGGACGGATGTGACATGTGAAAATTTCAAATCCTTCCAAATAGCATTGTTTTAACAAACCTTTTTGATAACACCTCTAAGGTCAACATTATGTGTAAACACATGCCTCAGAGAAGATTCCACTGGAATATGAACTGGAATCTTTGCTCCTTTGATATTGCCATCCAATGTGATTTTGTAAGGGCAATCAGCTTCATTGAGCAATCCCAAGTGCTTCAAGATGCCTTCTACTTCATCAAAGTGGTTTTGAGGTAGAACTCCTATTGTGTCCCCTGGCTGGAACTTGAAGTTGCTGCCCTGAAAAGTAAAAGTAGTAGGTATCTAGTACCAAGGTGTGCCTTAGGCAGTTTTGTTTTGCAATTTCTTAAAATCCGTTTTTGTATATAAGAATAGTTATTTTACTTCTTTATATGCCATCTCCTGAAACACTCAACTAATTCGTTGCATTGGTGCATGGATGCACCAATTCACAAAATGTCCAGTACACTCAGTGTCTAATTTGTGTAAGGTTCAACAGTCAGAATGACCAAGTCGCAGAAACTCTAATTCTCACAAGGTACAATTTGCAAAATGTTGTAGGAATGTCAAAATTTTCACTCATTTTTTAGTTTTTAGCATGATAATTTATCTTGTGCAGAATAAAAAAAATTTACATAACATTTACATACATGCACGTACATTGCTTCTGGCCTCACACTAGGATGCCCTGTGTTGAGGGATCCAGAAACAATGACATCACAAACATGTAAACATCCAAGATTTGAGGTTTTTGTTTTTTTTACCACTGCACCAGAGAATATGGGGCAAATGAACTGAAATTAATACCACAAACACAGTCATATCTTAATATGCCTCCTCTCAGAGAGGGAATATCAGCTTAGAGAAACTACAACTTTGTTCAAACCACTGAAAGTTCAGTCGCTACTAGTTCTTTAAAAATATATTTCTATTTGCTACTCACATTGATATCAAATGTGACTTCATAGATTCGCTTTGAGTCATCATTGTCGTAAGATGCAAGATTTTTCCAACTTGAAACTGTTGCTTCAAATACCCCGCTAGCGGCAAAAGGCAATTGTGGTTCCTTCCCTTGGTATTGCGTATTACATTGCTGTAGATTATACAGATTATGATGTGAACACATTCTAGTTCAGAAATTTCACAATAATTATAAAAATGTACTGTACTCCAGGTTCGTTGAACGAAATCTTCAGTCCACTTTCCTTGAAGCTGGGCAAACTGAATGAAGTGAATTTTAGCGAAATGTCTAATAAATCACCCATTTTATGTGCTAAAACCATTGCAGTAACAATGTTTCTGTTAAATATAAATACCGAAATTCGAAAACCTTATGTTGTGTTTAGGTTAGTTTTTTTTACACAGACTAAATAATTTTTTTTTTATCATCTGGCCATCACAGATTAAATAAAAACTGTCACTGTCCCGCGCACCCGCAGAACAATTTATTTAAACCAACGCGCACCCGAAGAAAAAAATTACTGAAATCTTTCGCGTGCGCGGGATAGAACGTGAATAAGTAATAGATAATGCATAGAAGCATCAAAACCAAACCAAAATGGTGTTATCCCGGTCATTTACTGCCAGTATCAACAGCCTTGAGTCTAAACCACGGATTTAAACGTGGTCTAAACGTGCCTATTGAACGTCTTCTGTCGCATCGCGATAAATTGATTTATGGACAAATCATTCAAATCGTTACAAATGATTGCACCGTTTACGGTCAGAATGCATTGGTTTAAATACGTCCATGCAAATATATATACAATCCGATATACTCACTGATCTAACATCCATATGTTTTCTCAGAAGTTGGACGAAAATGATGTATCATACTACAGCCATGCTATGAAGTCGGTTTTTTTAATTTCGAACGCGTCCCGTTACACAAATCATTAACATAATTATAGGCTACCTACGTTTTACTGCAGGAAAATACTTATTCCCAAAGGTTTACGAGTTCTCTGATCAAACCTTAAAGTATAAAGGATCAAAGCCTCACAGTACCTTGCTGCACTGCATTCTCTCTGTTTACGCAAGTAAAAGCAAAACTGAGAAACTTACTTTGAACACTATGATTTATTTTATGATATAATACCCATGGCTCCAAAACACAGGTGAACAAAAAATTTTGTTTTCCCTTTGTCCTCCTTTGTTTTTAAAGTCGGTTAAAAAGAGAATGTCTTACCTGTTAACGCCTTTTAGATGAGTCAATATGCATTTTGGAAGAGAGGTGGGATTGCGTGTTCTTTGAAATTAAACATTGTTGTAACATAGAAATTATAATGACATTTTAATAGATTTTTCAATTTTTCGGTCGACTTATGTGTCATCGTCATCGATATTAACTGAAAATGAATAGTGACGCACTATTAATAACATCGATACCTATTTGTTAAGAGTGAAATCTATTTTAAAAATGTACACCCAAGTAAGAATCTAATCAAATCGGCAAGAAAAGACGTACTGGTATTTGAACCAATTCGAGTTTTTGAACTTGTAGAGTTAAGGCATATCCAGACCTAAGTAGCGCGAACAAAAGAAAAACTTTTTTATACTTAAGCATCGTGTTGCTTTGGTTTTGGAAAAAGTGAACATTATAAATCTCAATAATAGTGATAGGTATCATTATTAGCTAGTTTTTTATTATTTAGATTATGTTGTTATGCTAACGCAATTTCTCCTAATAGGTTCTTACCATCAACTGGAACTCCTGGGTCATCAGTCCCGCCAACAAGACACTCAGGGCAAGGCGTAGTTTCGCACGGATTCTCAGTCGTGGTCGGGAATGCAGGAGTCATTTCCACAGGTGGTGGCTGGAAATACGTTGGGTATAGTAATCGTCGTCAGGCTATACTAGTCCACTGCTGGACATAGCCCTCCCCTAAAGAGCGCCACGTTGTGCTATCATAGGGGGTAACGCACATAATCCCCACGCTGGGCATGCGGGTTGGGGATCGCAGTTTGGTGGAATTGTACTGCAGGGGGCGCTGCTGCCCACCCCCCGGTTTGTGTCCCTTAGGTATAGGATCGCAGTTTGGTGGAATTGTACTGCAGGGGGTGCTGCTGCCCAACTCCCGGTTTGTGTCCCTTAGGTATAGTAATTTTTTTTTATAAGTTCCATTCTCGACATAGATGGCGATAATGTGACTTAGATGATAAAATCTGTCTACCTACGTTGGATCTATAGATTGTTTGATACTCCGATTGTATTATTTATTATAGTGTGTACTTATGTTGCTTTGGGGTGCTAATTAACTAACCAATGGAATAAAAAACCATAACTTGTTTTTTATACATTTTTTTTTTTCAAAAAGCAAACATAAAAAAAACTATTTTTAGAACATACAGTCAGATGACTAAAAATAGTTATCACAGTTATAAATGTCTTTGATGATACATTTTTGAAAAATATATCTTCTATAATATAAAAATAAATCCCCGAATGTGTTGGTAAGCGCAAATCTCTAGAGCAGCTGAACCATTACGCTAATTATTTTTTAGAATATTCCTTGCAGTACGAGGATGGTTCTTACGAAGAGAAAAATAAAAAAAAAATTAAAAAATCCACTGTTAGGCGGTATGAAGTTCGCTGGGACAGCTAGTCTATTATAAAACAAGTTATGATTTTAATTCCATTTGTGGCGCTAGTTAGCACGCCAAAACGCCTTAACAGGTTTGGTATAACGTTTTTTGCACAGTTAGCATTAATGGGACTAAAAAATAATAGGTAAGTATAAATCTGATGTGCTAAGGTGGTTTGAGGTGGTATATGTGCTGTGAGTGCGAGAGATAATTCCTTTACGACAAGTAAATCTTACTTCAAGTCTGTACAAATACGTTAAATGACAGGGATCCCAAGTAACGCAAAGCGTATTATTTCTTATCAAATCTTTGCGCGGCTCATCACCGAAATAGTCGAACCATATCACTATGTTATTATCAATAGCACATAATCTCAGAAAATCGTCCACAGAAACCTGGAAATAAAACGTTGTTAAATAGGAATACTTCCGAAAGAAAAGCATTATATTTAAGATAATTATTTTTAAGTAAAATATCAAGATAAGTTAATCGTCATTTAGAGACAAAAACTTGAGACCTTACTTTTGTCTTATTACCGCAATCCAAGGTCCCATTTCTAAAATAATTAGCTTCTCTTTCACCGTTCCCGAGGCAAAACATCCAGCCCTCATCGAAAGAGTATTCGATGGGCGCTATTTCAGCTTCGATGCATGGGTCCACAGGTACTGGTATGGATTGCTTGTTATAAGTGCATTTACGTTCGTGGACGTTGTTCTGCATTCTGTAAGCGTCCAAATCTGGCTCCGATCCTTCCGGGCACTTGTAGAAGAGATCTGAAATTGAATTTTGGATGAAGAAGGTACGGTCAGTTCCCAAGGTATCAGTTATGTAAAACTAAATTTCTGAATGCCAATAGGAACTGGAAAAGAAAAGGTTTTTATTTTAAAACGACGAAACGATTTCAAAAGATGACTGAAGCCTACTACCCTTCAAACTCGTTTCGGCTAAAAGCAATGTCGTTTTAACCCCCGTGGTGGAGTATGGCCTAACCTATCTGCAATGCAGGAAGAGACCCATGGCCCAGCAGTGGGGACATACATGTCTTAGACTCCCACACATGAGTCGGGTTCAAATCTCGACGCTGCAGTGCATACAAAAAGTTCTTTCCATTTCCAGAAATTTGTGGGTGATATGGAAAGTCCACTTACTGTTTTGTATAATGTAAGTCGTCGAGTTGTGATGACTGTGAACTGTGCGCACGGTGAGGCCGTTGCCTCCACTCTTGATATTTTCCATTAGGGCTTCGTGCGCGACTTTCCGTGTGCGAGACCACTTCGCTGCCTCTTCTGCCAGTATCTGCCGACTGATTTTTCCTGCCATCGGTACCGACTATAACAGAAGATTTGCGATTATCGACATGTTGTCATTAATCCTAGTCACCTAACTTTCCTCGTTTCAACGAATACGCGACAGAAAAATTGTAATAGCTTTTTGGTACGTGTGCCGATGCTTTTGGTATCTCTGGTCAACTCGGTGTTCGTCACGGCTTTGCGAAAGATTTTCAATACTGGTACGTAAGTACCTACTATATTTATTGAAATTTTTCAGAATTACATAAGTACAACATCACAATTTGTGGTGAACATAAAATTGAATTTTGTCCTGGATGGACAAACTGAAATTTATACTATTTTTATTTTTAATGCACTAACCCGTGCTAAGGACAAATTTAAAAACCTATTTAGAGGCTAAAAATTTCACCCATGCAGGGATTCGAACCCGCGACCTCTGGCTATCCGTGCCAGCGCTCTTCAAACTGGCACCAGTGAAATTCTGAACTTCTTTATAATACTCTCTGTATTACGTACAGGCAGCGACATCTGGCTGAAGTAATTGCATCACTTGCAGCCCCGAGTACATACTTTGCAGTTAGGTTTTACATCGGAATGATATCGCTGTACCCACATGACTATTAAGTATTCTTTTTAATGCACTAACCCGTGCTAAGGACAGTTTAAAAAAAACTATTTAGAGGCTAAATATTCCACCCATGCCGGGATTCGTTTTTTAAAATTGTCCTTAGTAGGGTTAGTGCATTAAAAAGAATATAAGTTAAGTTTTATTTCTTCTAATGTCTATAATTTAAGTTTGCGCTTAAAATGTTAAACTACTTTTCTAAATACCTATCCCTGATCATAAAATTTTAGAATATAAATGTCGATTTTGTTGTGCAAAAATGCCTGTCATTTTAAACAGAAGGAAAATTAAAAAAGGGCATGTAATAAACAACAATTTTTTTTATTCAAATATATAAGTTACAGACTATTTATTCTTACTTGTCCAATTTAGTAAACAAGATTCTTACCTTAAAATTGAGATTAGATGCCTAAACTAGACATTTTCTCGCAAATTCATGAACTATCAAGAACTATGTTTATAAAATTGGCAGCGTGTTATCTAAAAGAGTGTTCCAAGTTACTTCATTTATGGAAATATGGCAGTTGTGGACTAAAAAGTTACAGTTTAAGGGTAGAATCTCGTTTACTAAATTGGACAAGTAAGAATAAATAGACTGTACGTCTGAAATTTTTATTATTAATTATTATTATTAATACTTTATTGCACCATAAAAAATCTGAAATCTCAGTGCAATAAAGATACCGACAGAAAAAATATTTAAATTATACTTCAAAAATAGTAGTCGATTCGACAAATGGTTGGGTATTATGTAGTATACACCAAGGTTAGGTTTCTAGGGCTTACATTAAGTATAGACACATCAAGGTGCTTTAGTTTACCTGAGGAGGGTTTTCCATGATAACAAACGGTCGTCCGAGTGTGTTTTGCCAAATTAAGTGTGCAGCCATTTTGTTCTTTGCTGTGTGGTGCAGCGGGTTGATTTGAAGGATGCCGTACCACGCTAGATCTCTGTAGACGTTATCTGGTAAATAACCCGGCTGAAAACGTTGAGTTACAAGATATTTCATATTTTCTTACACTCGTAATAATTAGTAGAAATTATCCATTATTAATGTCTATCACACAAGCCTTTGAAAGTTTTGTGCTTTTTCTTCGGTGTAGGTTTAATGAAAGATATGCTCATCTTATAATCTATAATATAAAAATGAATCGCTGAATGTGTTGGTAAGCGCAAATCTCGAGAGCAGCTGAACCGATTTCGCTTATTTTTTTTAGACTATTCCTTGAAGTACGAGGATGGTTCTTTCGGAGGGAAAAATAAAAAAAAATAAGAATCGGCTGTTAGGCGGTACGAAGTTCGCTGGGTCAGCTAGCTTAGAAATAAAAATAAGTTTGTTCCAATTTTAAAATTTCTCTCCAAATTTATTGCAAGTTAAGTCATCCGGAGGGAATTTAAATTATCGTATCTCAATTCTTATTGAAAAGTGGATCTGCGCCTGTAACATTTTAGCAATATAGGTACTTTTCTACGATTTCAAGTGTCGCCTGAAACTGACTTGACTTCAAACGGCATTCACGGATGAATGCCCTTCTTACTTATCATACTTGTCACGAATTTACATAATATGGAAACTTTATTTTATTTATTTTACTTTTTTTATTTGTATTACTTATTTATTTTTATTATTTTATTTATTCTATTTATTTTAATTATTTCACTTTATTTTATTTTCGCTAAACGTTCTGTCTCAATTTTTGGCGAATACTTACCGGTGTGAAATCCATGTGCCACTGTAAAAAATGAAATAATTATGAAAGTTTTACATAAGTATGAAATTAAATAATTTCATACACCTTTTGTCTGCATGTATACTGTAGATGAAAATTACTTCAAAATATCAATTCCCTTCCCCCATTATCACTTTTTTGACTTTGATGGTATTTAAAAATTGCTTACACTACATAATCGTAGCAAATCTTAGTCAAATGTACAATAATTAGGCAGTTGTTGTTTTACTAGTGCGCAACACATCACTTTATACAATCGTGCACTTTACACATTTGCGTTAAAGGCGACTTTGCAACTAAAATATAAACATTGAAATTGCCTGTTTTAACGATAAGGAGATTACTTTTTACATTTTAATTGAAATGGTGCCTGTTACATAGAATGCACATTGTAACTATACTCAATAGAAATGTAGTTCTATTTATTATTACTTGCCTTGTTTAGGTTTTATTACATAGTGACAAATTTTAATGTTTTAATTATTACACTATTTTTATTTTTTTTAATGCACTAACCCGTGCTAAGGAACAAATTTAAAAAACCTATTTAGAGGCTAAAAATTTCACCCATGCCGGGATTCGAACCCGCAACCTCTGGCTATCCGTACCAGCGCTCTACCAATTGAGCCAATGGGCGACTCACGGCATCAGTGAAATTTTGAACCTCTTTAGAATATTCTCTGTATTACTTACAGGCAGCGACATCTGACTTAAGCAAATTGCATTACTTAGAGCCCCGACCACCTACTTTGCAGTTAGGTTTTAACATCGGAACGATATCACTGTACCCACATGATTACACTATTTTAATTTTTTTTAATGCACTAACCCGTGCTAAGGAACAAATTTAAAAACCTATTTAGAGGCTAAAAATTTCACCCATGCCGGGATTCGAACCCGCAACCTCTGGCTATCCGTACCAGCGCTCTACCAATGTTTTAATTATATTCTCATAAAACTCTCTCTCCGAGAGAAGACAGTGGGACGCAGTGGGACGTTTATAGTTTACTTTCACCCTTAATATTTATTGTGCTATTTATAAGAACACGATTCCTCTAAAACTCATCTTTCCTCATGATCTGTAATTATGTGTTTCCCTTTGTCACAGACTATTTAAATTGACTTTGGGACCCCCCAAAGATTTAAGGAATCGTAATTAGATATATATTATTTTATACGTACTTCTTCTTCAACAGGGTCTGCAGTTGTCGTCAGTTGCTGGTAGTCATCGTCGTCATCCGTCACCACTAGTACAATCTAAAAGGATTTGCTCTAAAATCAGATATTTACAAATTTTTGAAAAGCAGAATACAATAATTTGTTTTTAAACTTTACCTGAAACAGCAGCAAACTTAAAAGTTTCAATTGCATGTCAGTGCTAAGTGTTAAAGCACTTGGAGCAAAATTCCATATGATGACTTGTTCACCTTTACAGTATAACAATTCCAGTTTGCTTATCTGATCGCCAATTAAGGTAACAAATATCGTGCAATCAAACTAGGCAATAAAATAACGACATGGTACAAGCCATTTTTAAAGAACGTGTAGTTAAGAAAAACAAAATTGATAGCTATGAATGAAACATTTTGCAACGAGTAGAGCAAACAGGAATAAAAACCGGCGAAAGGACCAAAACTCATGTGTACTAACTCAGAATGAGAAACAGGTGTTGTAACCAGCAATTTATTTGGCAATCAGTCGGAGTTTCCTCTTAAGGCCTACTTTCGTCAGCACGGGTTAGCTGATTTAACTCGAGTTAACCGGTTACGAAATGATCGATTTAACCGGTTAACTCGAATTAAATCAGCTAACCCTGGCTGACCCGAGTGGGCCTTACAAGTGTACTTTGCGAAAATTACATTTCTTCTTCTTTAATACCTTTACTCCTCCGTGGCTGACACAAGGGCTTCCCATTTATCTCTGTTCATGGCTAGGGATGGTTGCTCGTAGCTCAGGCCAAGTTTTTCCCTTCTCCTTCGTCGGATCTCTTCCACGTCTGAGACGGTCCTCCAGGTCATCGTGATCCTCCGGCGGGTTTCCAGTTGAGAGCCACCTTCGGAATGTGGTGATCGGATCTTCTAAGGGTGTGTCCGAGCCAAAGCCATTTGCGTTCCCTGACGTCTTGGGCTACGGGTTTTTGTTTTGTAAAATGCCGCAGTTCTGCATTTGACATTGTATTGGGCCTTTATCATCGTAAGATGCTTCTCAGGCAGTTGTTGACGAAAACCTTGATCTTGTATGACACCCGCTCTATTCCTATCACTGGTTATAAGCGTACAGCACCTTTTCTACTATTCTATTGATATAAGAGTGTTGGACATTGTCGAAACACTTAATTCCAGCTTTACATTATATCGAAAACCAAACCAACTTAGTTGTGCGGTCGGCGAAATGGCGGCGTTACGAAAACCAACGCTCTCCGATCCCCAACCGCACCCGCAACCAAGGCAGGGCAGGGTAGGGGGGGTGTATGAAATGTTAATCATACGAAGTGCACTTCGTATGATTTAACATTTATACTGTCTACATTACATTTATACTGACTAAATAGCCTACTATCTTAGTGCTTGTAGAATAGCGTTTAACAACACTAAAATCTATTACCAGACTGTATGATAATGTTAATATAAAAATTCATTTAGGAAGCGGAAGTTGTATTCCATATTAAATGTAATTTTCTTTTGATTTTATCAATTATTTAAAATGTATTGTTTTGTGTTTGTATTTTACCTGTAGTTTTATTTAATTTCAATAAGAAATATTATGCGACGAATTGAGTTACTTTTATACTGTCGAAATTAATATGAATGAATCATTTGTAATTTTATAAAAATACATACCTACTACATACCTTTTGTAATAATTAACGATAATTATGTTATAAGTATATATTGCTTAATTGCAAATTGGTTAAAATAATACTACCTGATTTATCTGGACGTGGTTGTGATTATGGATCCTGAATGAAGACATACTCATTCACCCACCCTACTATATTTATTATTGTGTTCCGAAAATTGTCGCATTCACACCACAAAAAGCGTGCACTCCATTTAATTCTCCATTTGTGAACTCTTGACGACTTGCGACGGTTTTGTAACTTTGTGAGGTGAGGGGCATGGCTTAGACCTACCTCTACGACTTAGACTGCAGACTAATAAAATGGTAACACTGAAAAAAAGAAAACTGTCAAATTTGCGTTGTTCTTGTTGTTTTGGAGAGGGAGTGTCGTTATTTTCCGATTTTATGAATAAAAACTCTTAATAACGCGTAGAAAAACCGCAATTATGAGTACATTAGACAAGCAGCTGGCGGATCTGCGTATTTACGCGAATGAATTGGACGCCAAACTACAGGACGATATAAACGCGGGCAAAACGAAGCCCTCCATACCGCCCAAAAAGAGCAAGGCTCCGCAGCCCCAAATACCCCAAAGTAGCATTGTAAAGTCCGCCTGCGAGCCCTCGTACTCCTCGAGATTGGAATACGGCAGTCGGAACGGCTCTACGTACTCGAACCTGGTCCCTGTAAAGAGTTTTATCGTGAGGAATACAGCGCGAGCGAAGAGCGGCGATGTGCTTCTCTACAGCAACCTACTGCCTCCAGGAGGCACGAACCATGTCTACACCAACATCCCAGTACAGCGCCATGTGGCCGAGAGCATGTACGACAGAGATGCGCGGTCGGAAGTCTCCCCAATGAGCGATATAGGTGTTAATTCGAACTACAGCGAGCTGAGACGGCCCGGGTCGGCATACCCGCCGTCCTCAGCCTCTGTTAACGCACAAGATTTCTCCACCTATGGTGGATCACAGACGTCATCCACTTACGAGTCATTGTATGAGCCGATAAATCCTAGGCCATGCAGTCAATTGTCTGGTACATCACTCTACAGTGGGTATGTGGGACCGGTGTCTGAGCCCATACCGGAGCCAGATGAAGAGCTGTACTGCGGAAACTGTTATCGGTGCGGGGAGAAGATCATGGGGGAGACCACTGGGTGCACGGCCATGGAAAGAATCTACCACATAAAGTGTTTCTGCTGCCACCAGTGTGGGATCAATCTGCAGGTATGCATTTGTGAATCTGATAAGTAAACTAGTATAGTAACTTCCACATAAAATTGTCACAGGTCCTGGTCCCTTCTCGCGTTTAGTGTACATACGTCTGTACACTAATCAGCCCGGCCGCGCGCAATCCCCCAAGCGCTTAGTGTACAGACGTATGTACACTATGCAACGCTCAGATTGGACTCTTTTTATCTATGCTCTGTGCATTCTCTATGGACAATATCTGTTGTTTTATTGGCCAATGGTTAGTAAGGATTACTTTCGCCAACCAATCAAATGACGTGACGTGGAAAAAAATTTAATTATCATCGAAACCACATGAGCTTGCTAGGTCAGACGCCATTTTGCGTTTTCGTCGTGAGTTGCTCCGCTCGCTAAAGTTTTATAAGTTATTTAGAGAAGGCAACGCTGCGTATTTGTTCATGTGTTATATATCAAATTACTGGGAAAAGTGTGTAGATTATGTTTCAAATAATAGTTTCGTTGTATTTGATGGAAAAGAAAGTGAAAAAAGCCTCGAACTTTTAGCCCGGATTGTGCCGCTTGTATGGGCGGTCAGTGTCATTTTACCTCTTCCTGGTAAATATTCATTTATAGCTTTATTTTGGTGAATTAGAGTATGAAAATTGTGTAAACAGTAATAGATAATATGCAGATCATATTATAAGTGTTAGTTCAGTGCTAGTGAATGAGTAATTAGTGAAAATAGTGAGACAAAGTTCAAAGTAGTGTCAAAATGGCGTGGATAGTGAAATTCATCTCGTCATTTGAATATCATGTAAGTTTATTGATAATTTTATTAGCATTACAAGTATAATAACCGGATAGGGCATTTTATGCAGATTGTAGTGATATATAACACTTATTGAATAATTACGTAGTACTTTCTCTAATTTGAGAAATGCGGAACTGTGTTCACAAAAAAGATGCAAAAAAATGGCGGTGCGAAATGACCCTGCACTATGCGGTACCTTTGAACTTTCTTTTTTCCGAGCGCGCGGGGCGCTAGAAGGGCTAGGATTCCCCATGCTATCTAATATTACTTTGAACCTACCCTTGTTTATATACAGATATATAATAAACGGGTCAAATCGCGATTATTTATTAGGTAAAAAGTAATTATGTATGAGTATCGCGAATCATTGAGAGATAATACCGTTGTTTTACTTAAATATTGTCTCTTTAATTTCATTAGGAATGCTCTTGGTTGTATGTACATAAAGATAATCCCACGACAGAATAATTCTGTAGTGGGATTATCTCGGATTATCATAATTATCTGATTTATTTAAATTATTTTGTTTTAGTTTTATACAACACTGATGTTGTTATTATTTTACAACATAAATGTAGTTTCTTTTTGTATGTTATTTATTGGCAATAAAATAACTAACATAATATCATAATATGTACTGTAATAGCTGACCCCACAAACTTTGTTTTGCCATATTATTTAGACTACAACCTATTCTCAGACTTTTACTAAAAATACACTAAGAATTTCAAAAACTAGGTGTTTCATTTTGGAGCAGTTTGATAACAAACACTTACTGCCGCGCTCAGAGATGATCATTAATTTAATGTTTATTTAAATATCATTATCTTTCACTTATTATCAATGAAACAGAAAAGGACAACAGTATACTTAATCGGAGATTAACTTTAATTGACGTTTGATGAGTGCGGCGGTGACATAAGATTTTTGTATATTAGATAACAACACAATCACTGGAATTCTGTGGATGTGGTAATCCAAATACTCAGAATTAAAACAGATTAGGTGATGTACTAACTCTCTTATGTATTTGAATGGTTATCATTTTTTATAATTTATCGTCTACAATCAAGTGTTATTTATCCCTCCATATATCCCAGTCTATGATTTTTATTCATTGCCTGTTGCAACAGACAACAGCCAGTTCTCATCCTATATTATTATCACAGCTTTTGTGATTTAAATTGGTAATTTAAGGCACAATTGAAGGGAGTGATTTAAAAGAAAAATCAGCTATATGAATCTGTTTTTAGTTTTCATTTTAAAAAAATTGAGTTTTCTTTTCTTCCTATTCAAACATATTACAATATCAAAAAACAATGAATGTAAACGAAAAGGAATGTTCATTTTTTAACTAAAATTCTGCTTATGATTGATAACCAATCATTAACACCGATTGGTCAATCATAAGCAGAATGTTAGTATTATATTATAAAGTATATTCATATGAGTATAAAGTATATAGTATATTCATATAGTATATTCATATAAGTATATTCATATGAGTATAAAGTATGTAGTGTCAAGTCCGTCCATCTGTAAAATTATTGTCAGAATACCAACTTAAAAATCAAAAATAAAAAAAATATTTCTATCATTATCAAAATTTCTATTTCAAAATTATTATTTCAATCAAGTACAGTGATAAGACACGTATCAGCTCGTATCAGCTCTAAGCTGCTAGTGTAGCAGCATACACGTATCAGCTCTAAGCTGCTAGTGTATCAAATAATAATAATAATTATTATAATAACAATTTACTTCTTACAGGGTCGACCCTTCTATGCAGTGCAAGGTAAAGCGCTTTGCGAGCAGGACTACCTGGACACACTTGAGAAATGCTGCGTCTGCGGAGACCCAATCCTAGACCGTATACTCAGAGCTACTGGCAAACCATACCACCCTCGCTGCTTCACATGTGTCGTCTGTCAGAAGAGCCTGGATGGAATTCCATTCACTGTTGATGCAGTGAATAGAATACATTGTATTGACGATTTTCATAAAAGGTAGGTTAATCTCATATTTAAATTCTCGAAGGGTCTAATCTGTTTAATATTGATGCTGTCCAAGAGCGGTGGTAGCGGAGCGGTGTAGAACTCCGGCTTTTCAATCGGGAGGTCGTGGGTTCGAACCCCGGCATGTACCAATGACTTTGTTTTCTAAGTTATGTACATTTGTGAAATCATAGTAGCAATACTACTCGCTGACGGTGAAGGAAAACATCGTAAGGAAACCCTAGTGTCTGGGGTGTTAGCGTACCTCAGCGCTTGCTACATACAACGGCCCAACTATGAGGCTAAGTGCGGAAATCTCAGGTCTAACTAACTAACTTGATGCTGTCCACTAACTGAAATGCGTGCAGTTAAGCCTCACCTGGCCATTTTTTTACTTTTTAATGTAAAATGACTAAACTTTACATTTCTTATGTTTTGGTCTCGAATATATAACATAGTGTGGTAGAAATTAAGCCACAGTTTTATGTGAATTACGTCATTAGAATGTGGCTATACCACAATACTTAACTTGTTCGAAGTATAAGTCCCATAACTACCGGTTGACGTAATATTATGCAATACGACATATATTTCGACTGTCGAATATAGATATTTTTATAGATTATATAAATTCCAACCTTCTCTCAGTTTTCTCCATAATCAGTGTTTAGGCTTAGTTAATGAACGGCAGATCTAGTTTTTCCTATTGTTCTAAATGTGTACGCAGATTTTGTACAATGCACAATGAAGTTCTCTATCATTCACCTCCACCTTCTCTGCAACCAGCCAACTTACCTTTTTTTTATTGTTTTTATTTATTTCTTAAAACCTATTTAGAGGCTAAAAATGCCCAGATTCGAACCCGCGACCACTGGCTATCCGTGCCAGCGCTCTTTCCAACTGAGTTAATGGGCGACTCACCGGCATCAGTGTTTCGAACCTCTTTACAATATTATCTGTATTACGTACAGGCAGCGACATCTGGCTGAAGTAATTTGCATCACTTGCAGCCCCGAGTAGGTACCTACTTATTATTACTTATTTATTTATGTTAGGAAGATTGACAGCCGCCTAAAAGCTGTACATACACTTCCTTTTTAATATATATAATATTTTATGTCTTTTTATATATAATTATTATCTATTATAAGTATATAGTGTATATTTACTTACTTATATATTATATGTACTTATTGAGTACTTGTCAGCTTATCTAATTTTAACTAAGTATCTCTTCCGTTTTGTGTCGAATGCCTACCATTTAATCTCTTGCACCATCTGTGGTTGACTGGTAGAAAATGCTTATAGCATTAAGTCCGCCACATTGCCATTGTATTTTTTTTACTTATGTGCAATAAACCTATTAATAATAATAATAAAATAAATCGACAACTAAAGGCCATTTATAAATCTCCACTTTCAAAACTTCTCTTCAAATCACTTCTTGGGAATTACCACCTCGTCACCAACCAGCCAACTCCACAGATACGCTCCGCGCTGCGCCCGTTGCCGGGAGCCGATCGTCCCGTCCGGAGGCGCTGAGGAGACTGTGCGCATAGTGGCGCTAGACGCCAGCTACCACGTGGCGTGCTACTCGTGCGAGGACTGCCGCGCCTCACTGTGCAGCAGACAGGAAGGCCGCGGTTGCTACCCGCTCGACGATCACCTCTACTGCCGCGCCTGCAACGCGCAGCGCATTCAGGAGCTCTCACGGAACATACACTAGGTTAAGTTAGTAGGCTACATTGGCGAGGTAGTTGGAGAAGGCGGCAGCACAGTCAAGCGTGATGGTGGAGTAGTTAAGAAGCGAAGCCGCTGTCGAGATGTCTTTACTACAGGTGAGAGAAGCAGTTAGCGCGTCCGTGGTTGCTACCCGCTTCTACGATCACATCTACTGCCGCGCCTGTAAGCAATGGGCAGCGCATTAAGCAGCTCTTAGGAAACGTACACTAGGTTAGAAGGGAAACTAAATTGGCATTGGCTAATTGAAGAATGTGAACAGGTGGCGGTGGCGGAACAGACTAGGATTATCAGTAGTACATATTAATCTATGACTAGCATGATGGTGAATTAATAGATAAGAAGCATAGCCAGTGGCGAGATACGGCTTTACTACAGGTGAGAGATGCAGACGGCCTGCGTGTTTGAATCGGCACTAAAATTACACTAAAGTGAGTCGGTAGAATGTCACTGGAGACTGCGGTAGCGCCAATATTTCATACGAACAGTATGGAATTTTGTGAATGTTTCCAACATGTGAGCCGAGTTGAAATGAAACTTCGAAAATATATTTATACGTTTATATCAAGGTCAATATAAACATGTCACGCTGAAGCCTTAGAGTATAGTACTTTATACTCTCAAGGCCGCACCTCGCATTTTGGAAATAAAAATGACACATGAACTTTGACAAATTAATACGTAATATTTAAAACGCTTTGCGCCATTGAAGCGGCAATCTAATGAATGCATCTGATCTCACCAACTTGGCAATGATGGTATCTTTAGCCTTTTGAACTAACCAAGACGCGCGCCGCAGTATTTTCGCACCACATACCGTGTAGAAGACGCGAGGAGTAGATCCATACAGACGTGCCGTGCCTGTGGCTCTATTGACCTGCCAGTCCATACTATAAAAAAGACTTAAAAATGTATATACAATCTATGATAAAACGCGTGTATCACCAGTTTTAGTATTGTTATCATAGTGTTGAACTTCTATATATTTAAAAAAAAACGAACCACATTTCAATTTTTTAGCATACGTATTTTACTGTCTTAAATCTCACGCTCATGCAATATAAACGATGAGCGAAGGGCAAATTTAAGCAACCGTACTATAGTAGGCTCTTAAGTAACTGTTAGAATGTGTATTGCACGTCTCTATGTAATACATTAATCTTACTGCATATAAATGCGAAAATTTATAGATAGTTACACAATCACGCTAGAACTGCTTAACGATTTTTTGGCACAGAGATTATAGTCTAAAATAGCGAACACGCTACTTTGTATCCCGAAAAAATAACCATTAAAATTTTCACGCGAGCGAAGTCGCGAGCAACACCTAGCATGGCATAGAGAGCCATATCGGAGATTTGCTCGATTATTTTACGAACACCCTGTTTACACGATTCCGTCAGACATGGATGGCAAAATCTAGAAATGGTGACGATTTAATTATCTGGCCAAATTAAGTTACCTATGTACGATCATTGCATAGATGCGCTCATTTCAAGAAGTTCTCGAGCTGCTGCTTTTTGTTCCCGGCTGGGGACAAAAAAAAACTCCAGGTCTTGGATGTTTAAATGTTTGTGATGTCGCTGTTTCTGGTTTCCACGACACAGGGTATCCTAGTGTGGGGCCAAAAGCTATGTGTGTGCCAGTGCCTGTATCTAAATGTTATTCAAGATGTTATTTAATAATGTGAGCAAATCTACGATACGGCCACGACGTATCTAACCTCGAGGCCTGTTTCATGGAACTGCTATTCATGGTTAGCCAGAGGTCGCGGGTTCGAATCCCGGCATGGTGGAATTTTTAGCCTCTAAATAGGTTATTAAAATTGTCCTTAGCACGGGTCAGTGCTTTAAAAATAAAAATAGTATAATTATGTGGGTACAGCGATATCATTCCGATGTAAAAACCTATATGCAAAGTAGGTACTCGGGGCTGTAAGTAATGCAAATTACTTCAGCCAGATGTCGCTGCCTGTACGTAATACAGAGAATAGTGTAAAGAGGTTCGAAATTTCACTGATGCCGGTGAGTCGCCCATTAGCTCAGTTGGAAAGAGCGCTGGCACGGATAGCCAGAGGTCGCGGGTTCGAATCCCGCCATGGGTGGAATTTTTAGCCTCTAAATAGGTGTTTAAAATACTATTCATGGTTTGCCACTTGCCGATGCTGACAGAAATCTTTCGCTTCATCAACATTCATTAGTCGTATGCACGCACCTGGCGTAAACTACCTACTCTATATTCTTATAATCTTAATATAAACCATTACCTAGTAAATAGTTATTTAAACGGATCTAATCGCGTTTATGTATTAGTTAAAACGTAATTACCTTATTTCCCGACGTTTCTACCCGAGACCACGGCAACTGTAACGCTGCCGAAACGTTTTACCTTATATATTATCGTGATTAGACCCGTAATATATAACTATGTATGAGAATCATTAAGAAAGCCTAGTAAATACAGTAGATACGTATTAAAACTGTCCAGTTTGCATTTATTAATTGTTAATTATTTTGAAAAGGCTGTGTGAAAGCTGTTCTGTCTACAGTATTAAGTACATTAATTTCATGTAAGATTTTTGTAGTGTAAAATGTGATCTAAAAATCTATTTAGAGGCTAAAAATTTCACCCATGCCGGGATTCGAACCCGCAACCTCTGGCTATCCGTACCAGCGCTCTACCAATTGAGCCAATGGGCGACTCACGGCATCAGTGAAATTTCGAACCTCTTTACAATATTCTCCGTATTACGTACAGGCAGCGACATCTGACTTAAGCAAATTGCATTACTTAAAGCCCCGACCACCTACTTTGCAGTTAGGTTTTAACATCGGAACGATATCACTGTACCCACATGATTACACTATTTTTATTTTTAATGCACTAACCCGTGCTAAGGAACAAATTTAAAAATCTATTTAGAGGCTAAAAATTTCACCCATGCCGGGATTCGAACCCGCAACCTCTGGCTATCCGTACCAGCGCTCTACCAATTGAGCCAATGGGCGACTCACGGCATCAGTGAAATTTCGAACCTCTTTACAATATTCTCCGTATTACGTACAGGCAGCGACATCTGACTTAAGCAAATTGCATTACTTAAAGCCCCGACCACCTACTTTGCAGTTAGGTTTTAACATCGGAACGATATCACTGTACCCACATGATTACACTATTTTTATTTTTAATGCACTAACCCGTGCTAAGGAACAAATTTAAAAATCTATTTAGAGGCTAAAAATTTCACCCATGCCGGGATTCGAACCCGCAACCTCTGGCTATCCGTACCAGCGCTCTACCAATTGAGCCAATGGGCGACTCACGGCATCAGTGAAATTTCGAACCTCTTTACAATATTCTCCGTATTACGTACAGGCAGCGACATCTGACTTAAGCAAATTGCATTACTTAAAGCCCCGACCACCTACTTTGCAGTTAGGTTTTAACATCGGAACGATATCACTGTACCCACATGATTACACTATTTTTATTTTTAATGCACTAACCCGTGCTAAGGAACAAATTTAAAAATCTATTTAGAGGCTAAAAATTTCACCCATGCCGGGATTCGAACCCGCAACCTCTGGCTATCCGTACCAGCGCTCTACCAATTGAGCCAATGGGCGACTCACGGCATCAGTGAAATTTCGAACCTCTTTACAATATTCTCCGTATTACGTACAGGCAGCGACATCTGACTTAAGCAAATTGCATTACTTAAAGCCCCGACCACCTACTTTGCAGTTAGGTTTTAACATCGGAACGATATCACTGTACCCACATGATTACACTATTTTTATTTTTAATGCACTAACCCGTGCTAAGGAACAAATTTAAAAATCTATTTAGAGGCTAAAAATTTCACCCATGCCGGGATTCGAACCCGCAACCTCTGGCTATCCGTACCAGCGCTCTACCAATTGAGCCAATGGGCGACTCACGGCATCAGTGAAATTTCGAACCTCTTTACAATATTCTCCGTATTACGTACAGGCAGCGACATCTGACTTAAGCAAATTGCATTACTTAAAGCCCCGACCACCTACTTTGCAGTTAGGTTTTAACATCGGAACGATATCACTGTACCCACATGATTACACTATTTTTATTTTTAATGCACTAACCCGTGCTAAGGAACAAATTTAAAAATCTATTTAGAGGCTAAAAATTTCACCCATGCCGGGATTCGAACCCGCAACCTCTGGCTATCCGTACCAGCGCTCTACCAATTGAGCCAATGGGCGACTCACGGCATCAGTGAAATTTCGAACCTCTTTACAATATTCTCCGTATTACGTACAGGCAGCGACATCTGACTTAAGCAAATTGCATTACTTAAAGCCCCGACCACCTACTTTGCAGTTAGGTTTTAACATCGGAACGATATCACTGTACCCACATGATTACACTATTTTTATTTTTAATGCACTAACCCGTGCTAAGGAACAAATTTAAAAATCTATTTAGAGGCTAAAAATTTCACCCATGCCGGGATTCGAACCCGCAACCTCTGGCTATCCGTACCAGCGCTCTACCAATTGAGCCAATGGGCGACTCACGGCATCAGTGAAATTTCGAACCTCTTTACAATATTCTCCGTATTACGTACAGGCAGCGACATCTGACTTAAGCAAATTGCATTACTTAAAGCCCCGACCACCTACTTTGCAGTTAGGTTTTAACATCGGAACGATATCACTGTACCCACATGATTACACTATTTTTATTTTTAATGCACTAACCCGTGCTAAGGAACAAATTTAAAAATCTATTTAGAGGCTAAATTAAATTTGTTCCTTAGCACGGGTTAGTGCATTAAAAATAAAAATAGTGTAAAATGTGATCTGCTTTTGTAATGTTGTTATAATTATTTTCTTGAAATTTGTATATAATTAAGGCTTTTTTTATTAATATTTTGTATAATAGTGCCATGTTAATGTAATAAGTTACTCGTATCTCAATCTTTTACACAATATTAATCATAGACATAGGTATATAACTAGAATTATACAACTACTCAGCCTGATTTTAAAAAGTCTATTTCACTTAAACCCTCTTTAGACGGAGTTAAAACCGGCAATGAGAAAAAATTCTGTTGCAAACCGGCAATAACTCCGACTTAAGAGCGTTTTAGGAGAATCGACTTTTTATAAATGAGACAGTATATCTTTATAGGTAGGTACGATTAAAAATTCGTAAACCTCGATTTTTAAGGCTTAGCACGCATTACGATTTTTCGTCCTACGATTTTTCCGAGAAAATCTGTGAGATCCCTGTTGACTACGGGTGGACTGTATAGGAAAACTGAAGAGAAAGTACGGGAAAAAATGAGGAAAACGCTAATAATAGATTTAAAGGAAATGTAGGCGGGAAAATGGTATGAGACAGTGCGGTGGACAATGTTATAGTAAAACATCAGCTGACGGACGCGGCTCCGTCTCTGCTCACCATGATTAAGCTCTGCGAATGGGAGCGAAACCTGGTCGGACTCTTCCGGTATAACAACACCCGTAAGTAGATCCGGACTAAAAGTCTACAATGTGTTGTGCTTACGAAAGTTTTAGTTCAAAAATAATAAGGATGTAAACTGTTTGCAACAATAACCGACGAAAATGTATGAAGGTGCACGCACAAAAATAATTCGCCAGGCAATCCAAGGCAATCTGTAGACGATATACCTAAAATTCGTTGGAAATAAAACCGCGGCATTCTTGTTCGCAATGCGTACTAAGCCTTAAACACTCGATGAGCATCCGATTAAAATAGTATGTAGTGAAGATTTTACCAGGAAAAACGTAACCACAGATTAAATAAACTGCCTCTGAGGAGGGCTTTAGAGGAATCGTATAGTATACATATAAGATGTTTGTATAGTACGGAAAGGGATTGAACAAAACACTTGTGTACCGTTACTCACACATTACTACTGTGTTGTGTTAGCGAGGTTAGAGATATCGTTTTTAACAACTTAGGGCGAGATAAATAGTCGTTGCTTAGCCCATAAGACCTTACTCATGCTTCCCTAAGCATTACTTCAGGCTAACTTAGCTAAGAATCAATGCGTTACTAAAATAGACGTTTGCTTAGCTAAGCATGTTCTTAGGCCAATGCTAAGAATCAGTCCGGGTTTCGCGACTTAGAGAGTGCCAAAGTACTGTCTATGATAGACAAATCGATTCTTAAGCAAGTGCTTTCGCTAAGACTCGTTCTTAGAAGCGACTATTTATCTCGCCCTTAAAGTACATAATCGTACTATCGAATAATAACAGAATTTGCTGGCGTTGACCGCATGTGGCTGTATTATATTAAATTTTATTGCATCTAAGCTTTTGATCAGATAGTGTACCGATAAGTTCGTCATCATTTGTAAAGTAGTTTAATCTGAACTTAAATAGGCAGTTTGTCAAAGGCAACCAAAGTATATTTCGCTTCAGCCAGCTTCGATCTGGATGGTAACAATTTTTCTTTTTGACTATCTCGATGATGTAGCGGTTAACACGCTTGACTGCCGAAAGAGAGGTCGTGAGTTCTATTCCCAGTGGAGGCCGCCGTACAAGATTAGTAGGTCTACTCCGGCTGTCAAATGCATACATTTTTTGACACTTAGGAGTCGTCTAAATGCTTTACTCGATAGAGTAGCACTCCACTCTACCGAGTGAAGCATTTAGACGACTCCTTAGTGTAAAAAAATGTATGCATTTGACAGCCGGAGTAGCTTAAAAAAAAGTAAAAATCAACGTCACGCAACTCAGTGGATACTTACTATTCCCAGTAGAGGCCGCCGTACAAGATTATTAGGTAGGTACAAATGACCTCAGCGTGGGTGTGTATATACCTACATGTTTGTAACGTCCGTGCCTGGTTACTGTCACTGGGTAACCTAGTTTGGGACCAGAGCCTTCATTATGTCTCTTCACGTATACATCTGTGTGAAAGCGAAGTATTTACTTAGCTCTCTTCTACTTCTACTTCCGTCTAAATATGAGGCGTAATACGTATCACAAACAGTGGATATCTGATACGTGACCTTAACTCGAGCCAATACATAATTGTACGAAGATATTTCGTTTTTGGTAGGTATACGTGGCAAGTTACATAATCACTGCGTAGGCCAAGTGATACAATATTACTCGCGATTTTTGTCAGTTTTTTTCACGTGGACATGCTTAGTTCAGTTACTTTATATCGATTAGAACACGCAATGTTAAGTAGTGGTTGTGCGGCTCCTATATAAAATATGAATATCCGATTATTTTCATGTATTTTTCATTCGCTAAACTGATGCTAGGGGAAGCAAAGTAGAATAAAAATTGCGCATTGAAGCCAGGACTGCTTTTAATTTTTGCCCTTAATCCCCCCTTTTCTCCTTTCTATACGCATCCGTCAGTAACGTTTTATAGCTTTGATTAAAATGTATGTACTTATTGTTTTGAAATCTTTTCTTGCATTTGAAGTATAACACGATATATTACTTGCCCATTAGTTCTAGGGCTACGGGAAGCGCTCGTGGCCTAGGTGAACAGAGTGATTGGAATCAATCACTTGGTTACGCAACGCGCAGTCAGGTACAGGATGGGTGAGCGTCCCGTGACTACCGCTAGTGGCATTTTTCCGAGCGCTTCCGTGCTTCGCAAGGCACGCTAAGCCGTTGGTGGCGGCTGTCATATAATGGCAGTCGTTAAGCCATGTCAGAGGCCTTATGAGCGGCTTGATAACTTCGGCCCGCCACAAGGCACACTAACGTTCGCTGTATTTTTCCGGGCTATGAAAGCAAATATTCTGAGACTACGTTGTTGTCCTGTAATTTACTTGTAGTTGAAAAAGGTAGTTTTATTTGAAAATTAGCTGACCCAGCGCACTTCGTACGGCCACTGTTGATTCTTTATTTTTTTTTTCTCTCTGTAAGAACCATCGTCATACTTCAAGGAATATTCTGAAAAAAGAATTAGCGAAATCGGTTCAGCTGCTCCCGAGATTGCGCATACCAACACATTCAGCGATTCATTTTTATGTTATAGAATTATATTTATTTTATTTTAAGTTTATTTGTGAAACCAACAGCTTAAATAACAGTGAGTTCTTAAAGTAGTGCAGTAACAGTTTTTTAAGCCAATAATAGGCTTCCACATATTTACAAAGTAGGTTAAACTATTAAAAAATTCTAAATTCAAACTTATTTAACAATGTACGTAACAAAGCGTTATTATGTTTTGTAAATACCATAATATTTAAGGTGTGCTACAGTTTTGTTTAGCTTTTTCATCTTAGTCTTCTTTCTTCACATCAATATATACTTATCTAAGTACTCATACCAGGGTGATATTTTTGTTACACAAAAACAGTGTAATATATAATGTAAATAAGGGTTTGGGTAAGTAGTTATATGAGATTGTATTTACGTATAGTGTTCGAGTATATAGTAAGTACTACTGGTAAGTAAGAGTAATGGAATCATTTTTTTTTGCATTACACTATAAAATTAGTTTCCATCTACTAGTATATCAACTATTTCATTTTTAAACGACCATTTAGATCCTGTGAATATGTCAACATCGCAAAAATGTTTATTATAAGTTTTAGGAATGCGGGTAAGGACCGCATTCTGAACATAGTTGGTTGAGTGCTGGGGAATACTGAAGAGGTGAGACTGTGTGTGCCGCGTGCGCCGCGGCGGCACCCACAGTCCCACGCCGGCGAGCAGCTCGGGGCAGTCCATGCGCGCCACAGAGTACATCGAACAGAAGGCACATGTCATTAACTATTCGCCTTTCCTCTAGGGTTAGCAAGCCGTAGTGTCGGCAGCTTTCTATATATGAATTAAATTTAGTTTTTTCTCTATAATTCAGGTGATTCAAAAAGTTTTTGAATTCTTTCAATTTTATCAATGTAGGTCTTGTAACAAGGTGACCAGATGGAACTTGCATACTCAAGTATGCTACGTACATAAGCATAATAGACCACCTTTAAACTGTTAGGGTTTCTGAATTCTTTGCATACTCTTATAACAAAACCGAGGCTACGGTAAGCTCTAAGTACAATTGTGTCAATGTGGTGTGAAAAGAGCATTTTAGAGTCGAAGAGCACTCCTAAGTCTCTAACTATGTCGACCCTCTCCACTAGAACGCCGTTGAAATTATAAGGATAAATTAGTTTTTTTTTCTTGTGAAACTTATACACTGACATTTCCCAACACTGACTGTGATTTTATTATTATCGTAGTATGTTTGGAGATTATTTAGGTAAGTCATTTTGTAACATTTCACAGTCAATTATGGATCTTACTTTCATAAATATCTTTTTGTCATCAGCATAAAGAAGGTGATGAGAATTTTCAAAACAAGTGTAGGTATATATCATAAATATAGGCGTTGTAGAAGAGAGGACCCACATGTGAGCTCTGGGGCACACCGGAGGATATATTAATGATATCTGATCTATAGCCTCCCATCACAACAGCCTGCGACCTTTGGAAAGATAAGAACTTACCCACCGCAAAAGATCCCCGTGAATTCCTAGCTTTTGTAATTTTGCTAGAAATAGAACGTGGTCCACACGGTCGAAGACCTTTTCGAAGTCCGTGTAGACCACGTCCACCTGTCCTCCATGCTCCATATTTCTCAACACATATTCCGAATAGCACGCCAGGTTGGAAGTTGTTGAGCGTCCTCTAAGAAAGTCGTGTTGCTTATCAGATATAGATGCTGTTATATAGGATATATATTGTTATAAACTAGCTTTTCAAATATTTTACTTAATATATTTAATTTAGAGATAGGACGGTAATTTACTATTAACGATTTTGTGCCTTTTTTATGGATGGGAGTTATATAAGCTTTTTTCCAAATTGTAGGGAATACCTACAATAACCTAACCGTAAAGATTCGTTAAAGATAATGGTTAAAGGAAAAGCTAGGGACTTCGAACAGCTTGATATGTAGATAGGATGTATCCCGTCGCAACCCGGACCTTTGGATTTATCGAGTAGTCGTACGAGGGGCGGCTGAAAAGTTTTGAGCCTAAGGTATTAAAAATGCTGATAGAAATGTATAAAAAATTTATTTTTCAATGTAATCTCCCTCTATTTCAATACACTTCTTACATTTGTTTAAAAGAGCTTTTAACCCGGTAAAAAAATATTCGCCGTCTTTGCCTTCAAAATGCTCGTTTACGGCCGCCTTCATTTCTTCGTCACTGGAAAATCATCGTCCTCGGAGGTCCTTTTTCAAATTTGAAAAAAGGAAATAATCACTAGGAGCCAGGTCTGGACTGCAGGGTGGGTGGTTGATTTCTTCAAATCCTGTTTCGGCGAGTGCACGTCTCGCAACTCGGGCAGTGTGCACGGGCGCATTGTCCTGCAAAAACAGGACTCCTTTCGCCAGTTTGCCTCTCCTTTTCTCGACAACCACTTGACGGACTTTTGTCAACAATACGGCGTAATAGTCTCCGTTCACTGTAGTATTTTTGGGAAGGTAGTCGAACAAAATTCCTTCGCAATCCCAAAAAACAGTGGTCATGAGCTTGGAAGCCGATCTTTCCACTTTGAATTTCCGTGGCGGCTTTTCTCCCTTTGCTATCCTTTGCATTGACTCTTGTTTTCACTCCGGATCGTACTGCCGGATCCATGTTTCATCGACAGTGACGAGGCGAGAAAAAACATCGTCAGGATTATCGCCACAGATGTCCAAAAACTCCTTCGAAGTTGTGACTCGACGCTGCCTGTCCAGTGGCGTGAGCATTTTTGGCACCCATCGCGCGCACACCTTTTTCATGCAAATGATTGTGCAAAATGTCACCAATTCGCTCCTTGCTGATGCCTATGGATTCAGCTATCTGCCACATCTTGATTCGCCGTTCTTCGAGAACAAGGTTTTTCACTTTTTCAATATTTTCTTCGGTAACGGCGGTGTTTGGACGTCCTGACCTGGGATCATCTTCGAGCGACTCCCTGCCGTGTTTGAATTCACGTGTCCAACGTTTTACGGTGGCAAATGAAGGTGCAGAATCCCCATAAACTGCAGACATTTCTTCAAATATTTTTGTCGGCGTTTTGTTCTTCTTGGTGAGGAATTTTATGACAGCTCTGTACTCCAATTTCGTGCAAAGCGCGGATGACTCAGACATGGTGTTGTTTAATGTTCAATTACTAGAAGCGTAATGATGATAATGACATGAAACTTGGTATTTATACTACTTAGAATACGCGCAATTAGTGATGCACATTGCGAGTTATTTGTGATTCTTTTAAGTACTTAGGCTCAAAATTTTTCAGCCGCCCCTCGTAGTGCATCGTAGATTGACCTCTCTGCTAAGGTTATACTAGAAATGCTAGATGTTCTGCGAGTTTCGTCCTGCTCAGAGGGAACATTTATGTTTATGCTGTCGGCAGGGCCAGCAAGTGGATTAAACATTTTCTGGAAAAAAATATTAAAAGCTTCACAGATTTCAGTTCCATTAGTATATGTTTCGTTTTCAAAAGTAAACTGCTTCGGATAATTTGACGTACCTCTTTTAGATTTTACGTATCTCCAAAAAGTTTTCGGTGTTCTGCGAATTCCCTCTTCTACGCGCTTAGTGAATCTGTCAAAACATTTTGTTTGAACTCGATGTTGCCTAGCACGCAAAAGAGAAAACTCATTGTAATCACGGATATTATTATATTTTTTCCACTTTTGTGTAGCTTAATTTTTTCTTTTATTATTTTAATTAACGATGAACTGTACCAAGAGGGATAAAGGCTATTTTTTGGTTTGGCTTTAGGTATAAATAGATCAAAACTTATTTCGATCTATTTATACCTAAAGCCATATTTAGACTATATTTCGAATCAATTATGTACGTCACGATTCTATTTTTTTCTCGGGGTCTCCCAGTCCAGTCTTTTGTCCAGTCCAATCTTTCGGCAATACTATGACATACCTAGTTTTAAACCAGTAGGACTTTAAAACTTTCGTGAGCAATACAAAAAAAAATGAGTAATTAAACTCGGAATTAAGATAATACAAGCTAAGTATACCCCTAAATCCGGCAGATTCTGAACATATAACGGAATAGAGAAAACCCACCGTTAAAATAAACTGACAATATCTGTTTTTAAAAACCTATTTACCTTAGCACGGGTTAGTGCATTAAAAATAATATATCTGTTTTTTTTTGGAGATAAACGAAGGAAAAATCACGTAACTCTTCAATTGTAACTTTTATTATTTTCTTTATACTATACAAGACGTCTGTATCTTCAAAGCGCATCTTAACTCGACTCTTAGTTGTCATCTTAGAAAACTAAACCTACACTTAAAGTTAACAAACCAGAAGACTTTGGCTCTTCTTAAAAATATAAACATTACTTCATTCATCATTAATTCTTCGAGCCTGCAAGATATTTTTATTTCGTATTTTATTTATGACACAAGCGTATAATCACAGGTGGTCACGCATAAATTGTGGTTTTACCTTCGCAGTGGGTTATTGTAATAATTTTGTATTAGTTTTAGTAGACCGAACATAATCTTTAACTCCGCTTGTAAAGCCAAATTTAAGCATGTCTGATGAAATACATAGCGCAAGTCTGGTAATAGTTTTAACACCCTATATTACACCAACTCTCATCAACTCGCGGTATCTACTCTCTCCACCTGTGGCCAAAATGCATTAGTTTTGTTTCTTAAATTTTCAAAAAAAAAACCGAAAATTATAATATTCATCAAGCACATACATTCACTCGGACCTTATCGAGTAAGGTATTACATTCGCTTACCATACCCATTTTAATGTATTTCGTATTTCCCTCTCTTATAGAGATTCACCTTTTATCTGTAGCCAGTCTATCAGTTGCATCATTTATCTGCGCCCTAATTGAGGTGTTTATTTACAATACGCTTAGCGACAAACGGGCATCTTAAAACTAGAGGGCAGCTTATCCACTTAAACATTTCGTAAGCACTGTAATAGACTAATACAAAATTCAGCAATGTATAATACATTGCTGAATTTTGTCCGAGTAAGGTCTCTATTGTTTATTTAACTTAATTACTACAATTTCGGGTATAGGTATACGGCAGTCGATGTACATTGCATAGCCGATTGACTCACCATTCACGAATTGTACTAATCGCCTACGCAGGGTACATCGAATTGTCAAAATAAACCATGAAATATAGTTTTATGAAACTCTCCTCACTCACACATTATAACTTTTTCAATGATGGTAAAATAATGAGCTTTTGTGGAATGGGCATAGGTATTTTTGCATCAATTCTTGAATTAAGAAATTTTTTGACGTATCTTAATTTTTACATTACTTCGTTATATTTCCCGCATAGTACTGCTTATCAGTCATAGCAGTGGATAAGCTGTCCGAATCTTACAGGAATAAGATAATACACACGGAATCGTGTTACATAGCCAGCACATCATTACAGAACAATTAATAAACAGTAACCAAACAACATGTTTGATGTTACTTCACCACTGAATGGGGAAGAAACTCTATAAAACAGAGAGCTCTGTAAGCGACGGTCTAAGATAACGTTTACGGTCTTTTAATAAAAACACAATGCTTTAGAACACTCCAAAAACGCTGTCTAAAATAGTCTGTGGTGATTATTTTACACGGAAAAAACGGAACCACAAATTAAGTAAAAATACTCTAAGGAGTGCTTTAGAGTAAACGTGCTTTTACAAATAAAACCTTAGATTCTTCAATACTTCATACCAATTGAAAATGTAGCGAATTTATTTATCCCTTTTGGAGACTGATCTATCATATTACAAACAATTTCACAGGTTCAGCCATGCAACAATGCAGTTTGCCAATCTCTTTGAATCGCCATTTCGTTTTTTAGTTCTAGCAGTGCTAACTCACAAGATATTTCTTCTTCACTGGTAGTAAATTTTCAGCATGTGCCACTAATGTACTTATTTTAACAATCAAATTACAAAAGTGTAATTAGTTTTATACAAACAAATTCTCTTGGGAATGTAAAAAACACCGGATTCTGATAAAAATCAGAGAAACCAAAACAACATAGGGTGTACAATACAGAATGATACATATAACGAGTCTATTTTACATAATAAACAATTGCGATTAGACCCGATAAATGTGAAGGTAATATTGTTTTTTCATACATCTTTTTTATTTTCAGTTAAAACTTACAAGTTAGTAAAGCTTTCACACTTTTGGACTTGACCGTTAAAGTTTAGTTGAATTCTACATTTCTAATTTAATTATATGTACATTTAAAAAACTCCGCGAATTATAATACCTAACCAATAAAATCCAAAACTCCATTACACAGAGTAATGTCAGAAATCAATTAAATTCTCTTTAGAAATAAATGTTCAAATCAACCTATTTGCCATTAACTTCTGGGTAAATTTACATCACATTGAACTGAAAATATGCATGCATTATGTTAACATTTATACCATTTAACCTGGGCAAGTTTCAACACATATTTGATAGCACAATGTGACTAACGACACCAATATAGTCCCATGTCACTACCAATGCACTTTACTTAGACAATTATTATTTATTATGTTTGGTAAGCAATAACGACATGTTTTACAACCTCTGTATGCATTAATCAGAGATTGCAAAACACTCCCCTAAACAAAAACAAATAAAAATTTTAATACATCATTCTTAAAAGCACTACCTCCCAGCACTCACATTTCAATCAATGAAAACATCCACTCACTTTAACTTTATCTGTAAGCGTGGCTCTTTCTCCGCTCACCCTTTTCACTGGTCGGATCCCACTCAACATCATCAGGGTCATCACCGTCGAAGACTAGCGGTGACATGGGTGACAGGGAACTGTCCATGTCGTCTTCAGGTAATGGGGACAGTGGCTCCGGGCTCAGAGGCCTATGACCATCAGGCATGGCTGCGAGCATGTGTCCGTATGTATCCTCCGGCAGGGGGAAGGCCCGGGGCGTGTACGGTCTCACTGTCTGAAATATAGAAGGTGGGTTACGGTGGTGTGTTTCATACATAAGTTAGTGACATGTGGTGGGATTGTTATTGGAGAAAATGAGGCATATGTATGCTGTATTCCATAAACCACATATCGATATTGACTCTATTAAGTAGAACGTAGGCATGTATGTTCTACTGAGGAAGCGTGTTGGTTGGCTCGGCGCCGTTAGCGCGCTGCGGGCGCCGCTTGTGTATCTACCTGCCCAGTTGCTTGCCTTATGTTGCGCCGGCGGCGTGAGCCTTAACGTCCGCGGACTCGCCGTCACTGTCGCGCCACGTCCGTTGCTTATACCTCTAACGGTCTATTTACTTGCCTCATGTCCCACCGGCGGCTGCGTTAGCAGCGGCGGCTGAGGTGCGTCCGAGGACTCGGCGCCACTGTTGCGCCACGCCCGTTGCTAACACCTCTAACGGTCTAGTTACTTGCCTCATGTTCCACGGGCGGCTGTGTTATCAGCGGCGGCTGAGGAGCGACCGCGAAGTTGGCGCCACTGGCGCGCCGCGTCCGTTGCTTATACCTCTACCGGTCTATTTACTTGCCTCATGTCCCACCGGTGGCTGCGTTAGCAGCGGCGGCTGAGGTGCGTCGGAAGACTCGGCGCCACTGTCGCGCCACGTCCGTTGCTTACACCTCGAACGGTCTAGTTACTTGCCTCGTGTTCCACGGGCGGCTGCGTTATCAGCGGCGGCTGAGGAGCGTCCGAGGACTCGGGGCCGCTGTCGCGCCACGTCCGTTACTTAAACCTCTACCGGTCTAGTTACTAGCCTCGTGTTCCACGGGCGGCTGCGCCAGCGGTGGCGGCTGAGGTGCGTCCGAAGACTCGGCGCCGCTGTCGCGCCACGTCAGTTGCTTAAACCTCTACCGGTCTAGTTACTTGCCTCGTGTCCCACCGGCGGCTGCGTTAGCAGCGGCGGCCGAGGAGCTTCCGCGGAGTTGGCGCCACTGGCGCGCCGCGTCCGTTTCTTATACCTCTAGCGGTCTAGTTACACCTCTAGCGGTCAAGTGTCGCAACGGTTTATGAGCGCTCGGCAAAAGTTGTGGGGGTATTTGCGCAGGTGTACACTCGCATACTAAAATCCTTATACCCAGAATTTTATAATAAGTACTAAAGGCCTTGTACGGGCCAACCCAAACAGTTTCATAGTATACGCGATTTGCTTGTCAGAGATTCTGCCAGGCCGCGGACCTTTATTGTCACGTAGCGTGTGATCGGCAGCAACCTAAGTTAGTTCACGACATATAGCCGGTCCATTTAGACGGACACGCGTCGCGTCCTCATTATCAGTATCAGTTTAACTCACCCTTCATCTTAGTCCTAGTTAATATTGACATTATATCAGTTATAAGTTCTCATTCGTATCATTTACAACAAACAAAACAGACAAGGAGTTAAACACAAATGTACATCTGGATACAGGCTTCACCAGTTCTATAACTGCCTGCCTGAATTACAAATAATAATAATAATTTATCAGTACTTAGTGTATCCCCGTACAGGCCTACTGCAAAGGTTTCTTAGTCACGTCCGTTGCTTATACCTCTAACTGCCTAGTTACTTGCCTCCTGTTCCACGGGCGGCTGCGCCAGCGGTGGCGGCGGGGGCGGCGGCGGCGGTGGCGGCAGCAGCGGCGGGGGCGGCAGCGGCGGCCCGTCGGCTTGCTCGGCGCCGCTGTCTCGCTGCGAGCGGCGGCCGCGCTGCTTGCGCAGGTAGCGGCCGCGCTCGCTCGCCTCCGAGCGCTGGTGGCGGGCGCGGACCGCCGCCTCTGACACGTCCTCGTCCTGAACGGCCGGGGAAATGATTATAGAGAAGAGCGGGTGATCGTGCTCTTCCACTATAAGGGGAAATTTCCCGCCAGGCAGATCGTATGCCCGGGGCGGGCGGTTCCTACTATTGTTAGTCGAACGTTATATTTATGGCACGTCATAGAAACACTGATTGCGCGATACAGGAATGTTGGAGTTTGTAGTGCGCGCAGACTTGACATGTGCTCGCCACAATGACTGCTCCTTAATATATTATTTAGGTAAACAAAAAAAAATATTATATTCTTTTTAATGCGCTAACCCATGCCAAGGACGATTTCCAAAAACCTATTTAGAGGCTAAAAATTCCACCCATGCTGACTCTCTACCTAAACGTAATACAGAGAGTATTGTAAAGAGGTTCGAAATTTTACGGATGCCGGGTAGTCGCCCAGTAGCTCAGCTGGGAGAGCGCTGGCACGGTCAGCCAGAGGTCGCGAGTTCGAGGCCCAGCATGGATGGAATTTTTAGCATCTAAATAGATTTTTTGAAGAAAAAAAATTGTACAGTAAGCGGCAACAAGGTATATAATTGTTTTGCATTTGTGAAGTTATAGTTGCAATACTACTCGCTAAATTTGAAGGATAACATCGTGAGAAAACCTGTGTGTCTGAGGTGTTCAGATACCTCAGCGCTTGAAATTGTCAGTCCGCTGTGTGCACGCGTGGTAATCAAGCCCATACTATCTCTCTGAGAGAAGGCCTGTGCCCTGCAGTGGGACGTAAATAGGATCCACAAGAAGTATACGGAAGGTTCTTGATAGCTATATAGTTACATGTAATTTTATAATTTACCTAATACTTATGTGATTAGACCTATTAAATCTAATCGCGCTTAATTATTAGGTAACTATAAAATCAGGTTTCAAGATGTAATAGCTCACCATTAGCGAGTGGTGGTACCACAACTTCACAAAAGTACATAATTTAGAAAACAAAGTCATTGACAACTAAATCTGTTGATGCAGTACTATTACCAAAACATATTAACAGAATCTAATCCCTTATAACAAGTCAATTTGTGACCTGAGATTTCCGCACTTAGCCTCATAGTGCCATTGTACTTAGCAAGGGCTGAGGTACGTTAACTTAACACTTCAGACACTAGGGTTTCCTCACGATGTTTGCCTTCACCGTCTGGGAGTGGTATTGCTACTATAATTTCACAAATGTACATAACTTAGAAAACATAGTCATTGGTACATGCCGGGGTTCGAACCCACGACCTCGTGATTGAGAAGCCGGCGCTCTACACCGCTCCCCTACCACCGATGTGTCCCTTGTCACAGTCTCAGCACATTGCAGCAATTCTTTTCAAAAAGATACAGTTTAATGTACAACCTAAACTAAACCAACAAATGAGACAAATTCTCACCTCACTCTCGGACATGCTATGGCGGTAAGACGACTTGGATACGCCGTTGTTGAGAGGCGCCTCGGGCACGTCCATCACTCGCCATCTGCAAGCAATACAATACAATACAGTATTACCATTGCGATTTTGAGTTACCGAAATTACGTAATCGTGGTGGCTGAATGATAGGTAACAAAAATTATAATAACCTATTTAGAGACTAAAACTTCCTAGCACTCGAACCGGCGACTGTGCCAGCACGCCAGAGGTCGCAGGTTCGAGTTCGAAAAAAAAGAATATAACAAAAATTATGTATATCTCGTAATCTGCTGCTCCTAAATGTTACTAATCGATTCAAGAAACAACAATCCCTGATTTTTATATGTATTCTTTTTATTTTAGTGTTCAAAACGTAGCCATAATGGCACTTATAAAATATTTGTCATCTACGCTACAAAAATGTGTATTGCAACTACAACACTAGTCGTGTTTCAAAGAATAGTTGACGACGCATATCACTGTTTGTACAAAGAAACTTACTTTCAGCCGTATGACAAGTGCAGACACTCACTTGGCCGTCATGATCTCATTGCATTGCTTGTATCTCGGTTCGCGTGTTGACGACGACTCTAGTATAATTATGTTGTACACACTTAGTCTCTACGGTAGGACCTCCTTGTAATGCCGTATCTCGGGGCGCATGTTGGCGGCGACGCTAATATAGTATGTTTATATTCTTTGTTAGTGAATTAAAAAAAATATATAATCTTGTGGATGATGTCCTCCTCATCGAATCCGATGACGGCGACCTCAAGGATTGGTAGAACTTGTGCGGCGGTGCGCTCGGATGTGACTCGCGAAACGAGTAAGTTCCGATGTAAAACCTAACTGCTAAGTAAGGTACTCGGGGCTGCAAGTGATGCAAATTACTTCAGCCTGTACGTAATACAGAGAGTATGGTTCGAGTCTCGGCATGGGTGGAATTTTTAGGCTCTAAATAGGTTTGTAACTCTCTGTACAACATACAGTAGTATGTCGTACAGAGATCGAGTACAACAAGACACACTCAGTTTGCTGGTCTGGCTCGGTATGACACAGGCACACACTTGGGCGTGATGATCTCCTTGTAATGCAGTATCTCGGGGCGCGTGTTGGCGGCGACGCCAGTATCATTATTGTATCAGTCTGACATGACAAGTACAGGCACTCACTTGGGCGTGATGATCTCCTTGTAATGCAGTATCTCGGGGCGCGTGTTGGCGGCGACGCTCTGCGGTATGACGATGTTGTCGATGTCGTAAGAGGAGTTCAGCCGCGCGTGACGGCTCTCGGTGCTGGCGCGAGGCCGCGGCCTGCAGGTAACGATTGTTTAGACAGTAAAGAGTAACAATTTTCATCATCAGGCTATACTAGTCCACTGTTGGACATAGCCCTCTCTTAATGAGCGCCAAAGCGCCGTCTACACTTGCCGCATTCGGCATCCGACTGCTGTTTTTCGCAGATCGTCATCCTACCTGGTCGGAGGGCGTCCTACACTATGTTTGTGAGTCGTGTTATCGTGTTTCTATAATGAAGACTGTTTGGGCCTGTTGTAACGGCCTTTTTGTCTACTGCTAGCAAGAACACGTTTGCCCTAGCGTATAATTTTTTTTCTATGGAAAACTAGCAGTAGACAAAAAGGCCATTTCAACAGTAGAGCCAAAACAGTCTTCATTATAGAACACGATAACGCAACTCGGCAAACCTAGTGTTTCTACACTAGGTTTACCTCTCCGACCAGGTGGGATGACGATCTGCGCAAAACTGCAGGCAGATGCTGGGTGCGGTAAGCTGAAGGAAGGGCGCTATGGCGCTCATTAGCGGAGGGCTATGTCCAGCAGTGGACTAGTATAGCCAGACGATGACGATGAAAATTGAATTTTAAACTTATTTTATAAAAATACAATTCCTAAAACCACTCCAAAAACGGTGACTAAATTCTGTGGTGGTGATTTTATAAGGAAAAGACGTAATCACAGCTTCAATAAAACGGTTCTAAGAGTATTTTAGTGGAAACGTGTTTTATAAATTAGGCCGTTGGTTTTGAATTTTAATTTATTATCTATGGAAGACTAACATGTGTCTGATGCCCATAAAAACAATCGAGCTACAACGCGAATCGCATCGAATTTTCCACGGGCTATTCATATAGCTGGCGAATGTTTGCGATTCGACTCGGCGAAGCTAGTGGATGCCAAGCTTAGTTTCCTTTGCTGGAATTCATTGAATTTGGATATAAAATAAATAAATAAATAAATAAATAAATAAATAAATAAATAAATAAATAAATAAATAAACAAATTTCACACAACAAAATAATTTGTCTAAAAAACATACCTTTCACCATCTTCATATCTCTCGCGTTCACGGAGTTTTCTCGACAATGGCGGTCTTCCCCTTTTCAACCCTGAAAAACAAGAAACTTCGTTTATTTTCTATTCAGGCGTAGGGAACATCACATTTTTATATTATTTTTATTGTCCATAACGTACTTAACTGAACAATAGGCTCCAAGAGCTTCGGTCGCTCGGGGGGCGGGGGCTCAGGGCAGGGACACTTTGCCTCACAGACTAATAAAGACACATTTGTTCTAAGCAATCACGTTTAGGCCTGTGGTGTCACCCCGGCCGCATTAGGTAGCGGGAAGCGCAGGGCAGCGACAGCTTGCCCCACAGGTGATGGATAGACACTTGTTCTAAGTACTTACGTTAGACTTAATGGTCGCGCTCCAGTCACTCCGGTCGCTCTGTGGTGGGGGCGAAGGGCTGGGACGGCTTGCCCCACAGACTGAAAAACTTGTTCTAAGCACTCACGTTAAGACCTACGGTGTCACTGCGGTCTCTCTACGGCGGGAGCGCAGGTCGAAGCTTGCGTCAGAGACTGACAGACATGTTTTAAGCACTGACGTTTAGACCTACGGTGTCACTCCGGTCTCTCCACGGCTGGGGCGCGGGTCAAGAGCGGCTTGCCTCAGACTGACAGAGAGACACTTGTTCTAAGCACTCACGTTTAGATCTACGCAGTGGCGTAGCTACCTTGGGGCTAGGCAGGGCAGTGCCCTGGGGCCCTCAAGCTCAGGGGGCCCTCAAATCCTTACCATTTTCAAAATAAATATGACAGGTTGCAATGCCACTTTAATTATCACAACTCAGTCGAGAGAAATTCAAAAGTTATGCCTAGGGAATAGGGCCCTCGAATCCTTACCAGAAATCTCGATCAAACTGGCATTTTGGAATTTTTTCCCATTTTCAAAATAAATATGACAGGTTGCAACCCCACTTTAATTATCACAACTCAGTCGAGAGAAATTCAAAAGTTATGCCTAGGGAATTCCCCTAAATTCTTTCTGTAGGTTGCCAGTGTTGTTATTTGACGGATAGTGATATGATTGTATTTGTTAAAGTATTTGTATATTACACTATTTTTATTTTTAATGCACTAACCCGTGCTAAGGAACAAATTTAAAAACCTATTTTAGAGGCTAAAAATTTCACCCATGCCGGGATTCGAACCAACCCGCAACCTCTGGCTATCCGTACCAGCGCTCTACCAATTGAGCCAATGGGCGACTCACGGCATCAGTGAAATTTCGAACCTCTTTACAATATTCTCTGTATTACGTACAGGCAGCGACATCTGACTTAAGCAAATTGCATTACTTACAGCCCCGACTACCTACTTTGCAGTTAGGTTTTAACATCGGAACGATATCACTGTACCCACATGATTACACTATTTTTATTTTTAATGCACTAACCCGTGCTAAGGAACAAATTTAAAAACCTATTTTAGAGGCTAAAATTTTTATATTTGTATATTTCATAAAACCTAATCAGTTTACATAGCAGTGGGGCCCCATTTTTTAATTTGCCCCAGGGCCCTTGGTTACATAGCTACGCCATTGGATCCACTGGATCTACGGTGTCACTCTGGTCTCTCCACGGCCGGTGCGCAGGTCAAGAACTGCTTGCCTCAGACTGACAGAGAGCCACTTGTTCTAAGCACTCACGTTTAGGCCTCTGGTGTCGCTCAGGCCGCTCCGGGCGCTCTGGTCGCTCCGGGCGCTCCGGACGTTCGGGCGGCGGCGGGGGCGCGGGGCGCGGCGGCGGGGCGTGGTGCGCCCCGCGCCACGCGCGCCCCGTCCGCGACGTGATCCACGACCGCGAGCAGTAGGACGCCAGGTGGATCGACGGCGACACGTCTGGAACGATCGACGAATTCATTAGTTTTAAGGATAATAGATGATGGCCCCCCAATGATGGCACAACATTGCGCTATGGCGCTCATTAGGGGAGGGCTGTCCAGCAGTGGACTAGTGTAGCCTGAAGAAGAAGAAGGATAACAGAATAGACGTTTATTAGCTTTTTTGTTGTACATAAGTGTCTAAAGACACTAGGCCAAAAATACGCGGCCGAAGTTCGGCATGAGTAATCATACACCTGCAATGTATTTTAAATTACTGATGACACACCATGCCGAAATTACGTCGCGTTATAGCGTACAGCCGAACTTCGGTCGGGCGTAAGTTCAGCGTCAATTCGGTGGCAATGTTTTGTGGCAACGCCACAACATCGACAGCGCTCGAGATACTGAACACAAAGTTACGCAACTGAATTTCTGCCGCGTAATTTCGGCTCTTATCGTGTGTCATATCAGCCGAATGTCGGAACGTAAAATCCGCCATGGAACTTCGGTCGCGTATTTTCGGCCTAGTGTGTTTAACACTAAGATTTTAAGTGTATATAGAAACAAACAAGGGCTGTGCTCATTTAAGCACTTACTAGCTAGCCTAATTTAATTTATAACAATCTTACTTATTTATTAATTCTCATACTCTTAAAACAATAACATTATATACATTATATTTTACTTAAGATATAAAAAGTTAAGTCCCAAAAGCTATCCTTAAGCCTATAGATAGATTATGTCTTACCGTGCTCATCGAAAAACTCTTGTAGTATAATAACTTTTTTGTAATAAGTATTTGCTAAGAAAACAGAGAATATCTCTAGGTACTCCACATAGTAACAAGCAACTTGCATTCAGCCTAGGCCCGCGTATTAGCACGCTCGCTCATCGCCAAACGACAGCCCTCGGTGAAAGAAATGCTGCAGGCTATCATGCTTCACGAGGGCCAACTAGTCATTATCTTAGACAGCCACTATACTTCGTTTTTTTAGCATTAGAAATTTCGTAAACAAAGAAGCAGGGCTACTGCTTATTATTACGTAGATATAACATCTGAAACGTAGATATAAAGCTGTATTTACTAGGCTCAACAGTGAACTGAGTAGCTATGTACCTATATTTAAGAAAAAAAAAATTGGCAGACAATTTTAGGTTGACTAGCCCTGCTTCTTTGTTTACGAAATTTCTAATGCTAAAAAAAACGAAGTATAGCCACACTGAAGGCTAATACTATTGGCAATACGTCAGTACGGCTTACCACGTATGTCGCTAAGCACAGGATGGTATCCCGGGTCCTCCAGAGCGATCTGCTGCGCTGGAGACAGCGTGGACATCGGCGGCAGGGGCTCCGTCGGAACGGCGCGACCTGTGCACACGGCGCAGCTCTGCACCGGGTACAAGCAACTGCATCTGTGAGGTCAAAGTGTGAACGTTTTAGGTGGGAACTTTTAGGCTGGCTGAAAGAAATTTCAGTTTAGCTCAGTTGGAAAGAGCGCTGGCACGGATAGCCAGAGGTCGCGGGTTCGAATACCGGCATGGGTGGAATTTTTAGCCTTGTGAATTTTTAGGCTGGCCGAAAGAAATTTCTGTCGATATAAGTCAGCCTTTGTACGTATTTAAGTTCTATTGTGCAATAAAGTGTAAAAAACAAACGTTTAAGGAAATAGACAAACGAAACTACCCAGGAGGCTGGAGGTCAATGTAATCTCGTTTTCTACGATAGGTTTATCGTAGAAAACTTTGCTTTTTATCTGGTATAAACATCTACGTCTGTGATGCCAAAGGGTTAAAGAAGGCTGGTGAATGTATTCTCATTCCAAACACAAGACACAAACATCAGGTCCTTTACCCTGGAAGTTAGTATCTTCCAAAATGGGCGACAATTAAATGCAATATGTCAAAAGTAACGGCTTAGTAAACATCATCAATCATAAGAAATACCATTATAGGTATTTTTATACACATTATTATTAAAATTCTTTATTGCATAAAAAATTTGCACATAGGCGAGCTTAATGCTACTCAGCATAGCTACCAGCTAACCTAAGTTTTGCCGACAAGATTTATATATTATATTATACAATAACATTAGCAGGTAGTGCAATAATTAACACATTAAAACAGCACTGGACAGTAAAGATATAATTGTGCTAATTTTTTTAAATAAACTCTATTGTAATCTCTAATTTAAATCGGCTAGTCTTGCGTCGTGAGCAAAGGGGCCTGTATCTCTGACGTCAGTGTGAAGATTAGTTAAAAGTAAGAGGAAATAACTGGACAAATAAGAAGGATCAAGATAATGGGCCACTTGAAATTGTAGATAATACGAGTATAATGTACATTCATTCCACAAAACACAATTTTTCATCTTTATTTAATTAAGTGATTGTGTTGTTTGGAAGTTATTTATTTAATAATTATGTATATTGTGGTAGCCCATTGGGTAGAACAATGAACTCGGAAGCGAGAGACCCAACAACGACTTTGTTTTCTAAGTTATGTAAATTTGTCAAGTTACAGCAGCAATACAACTCGCTAACTGTGAAGGAAAACATTGTGAGGAAACCTGAGTGTTGAAGTGTTCAAATACCTCAGCGCTCGAAAATGCCAATCGGCGGTGGGCACGAGTTAAGGTAGACCAACCCCTCCAAATATCATTCATTGGCACTTCTTCAAAGTAGGCCATGACGTCAAAAGATTAATGCTTATATCTCAATACTTTTATTATAAATAGCGGTAGTACCTTAGAATAAGTAATATTGTATTAGTATAAACCCTAGCGGTAACTCTGTCCGGTTAATAAACTATTTTTTAACTCCTCGGTGTTCAAATCTTAATTCACGCGAGGTAATTGAGCCTCTCTCTTTCTGAGAGAAAACTCTCTACTCTAGTATACTCTCTCAGCATATCGCACCCTCAGAACGAAAGAGGCCTAAGTCAAAAAATAGTTTAAATACTCAAAAAATCTCAAAAAATTGAGTACCTAACAATCATACAGAGACATAAAAAGGTATGCTCTATCCGAAGAATAGTAAAACAAAGGCACTTATTGTAAAAAAAGAGCATAGCGAATCTTCCGTCCACGGCATACCTTTTTATGACTCTATGATTGTAACTCAATTTCACTATTTTTTGACTTAGGCCTCTTTTGTTCTGAGGGTGCGATATTCTTATATCGCATAGTCTAATCTGTCAAGCATACTCTAATCTGTCTAGCATACTCTCTCTTTCTGAGAGAAAGCCTGTACCCTTCAGTAGGACGTATACAGGCTATATAAAAAAAATGTACAAAAACTCACAAGATATCCGAGGGTTTGGCCGCCTTGCTGGAGGCTATGTGCAGATTGTGCATCTGGAGCAACTTCCGCTTCTTGAACGTCTCTCTGCGCAGGGGGCGGATTCGAGCGCATGTCTCCAGGGCCGGATCGTCGTCGGGCGGGTCGTCTGCACCGGGCAGGGGCCCTTCGTAAGCGGCGGGGGAGCCCTCGAACTCGACCGCGCCTTTCGCTGTCCGGACCTGGCGAAGGCAGTGCCGTTATAAACAGAGTGGAGTATATCTATAGACGAGGATCTGCAATTAGTTGCCTATTTTTATTTTACTAGTATAATCTGTAAGCTGATGATTCTCCAATTTTTTTTTTGGGTAGGATATAAAACTTGAGTTTCGATAGTTATCGTTTCGAGATAACGATAACGCAAGTTAATTGGGAGTTAAGCTGCACTTTCAAACTATTTTCGCCAATATTGGTTATATGATTTAGCACTTAATTTACTTTTATTTCTATAGCACAATGTGTTGCACTGCACTGACAGATGACAGCTCTTCAATCTGAATAAATAAGTAAACAAATTGAACTTTAGAATAGAGCAATTCACTGTGTACTGTAAAGAAACTTCTTTATAATAGCTGGCCGGCGCAGGCGTCTATTCAAATTGAATTATTTTAAAGGAAATCGTTACGTTTTGTTTTGGTTTCAGTCGATCCCTAGCTGGTCTAGGGTTTCGATAAAAAGAGATAATAAAAAGAGATAATAAAAAGTGTTAAATGTTATTATTGCTGAAATACGAATTTTAATTAGTAGAGAGTTATAGTACTTTGTCCATTATGTTGTTGTTTTTTTTTATTTATTACGTACAAATGGGGCCAGAAGCACTGTATGTGCCAGTATGTAAAAAAAAAATAAAAAAATAATAATAATAAAAAAAAAATGTATATATTATGTTACGAGTATTGTGCTGTTAAATGTTTTATGTATCAATCTGTCCCTTTACTTCAGATTATTTAAATTGCAGTGGACTAAGGAGTGTTTTAAGGAAACTAATTTTATGAGGCTCAAAATCTTTCTCTTGGTCTTCGCGCAGTTCGATAAACTCGTGATCTCAACCATATCATAAAGCAATAACACTGAATAATTCTTAATAAAAAAATACGATCACTCTATAAACGCTTCTCTCTAGAAGTGCTAGTGGAAGGGAGTGATCGGAATCAATCACTAGGGTTAAGCAACAACAGGCACGGTTAGGTGCTGGATAGGTGACCGTCGCGTAACTAAATCTAGTGGCATTTTTACCGAGCGCTTCCGTGCTTCGCAAGGGCCGTTAAGCCGTTGGTGCCGGCTGTCATGTAATGGCAATCGTTAAGTCATGTCAGAGGCCCCATGGGCGGCTTGATAACTTCTGACAGTCAGGTCCGCCACTGTCTTAGAATTCTCCACCAACCCGGACTTGGTCCCAGCTTTTTTGGCTGTTTATGTTTTTTATTTACACGCACATCAATTATATAAGCAAACTGCGTCGACCAAATCGTCGTCCATGTTTGAAGTCTTACAGAGAACTGTGAGCTCAAAGGTGTGAAACACATATCTGGCAGATACAACAACATGTGGCCAAATATGTGAGCAATCACTTGTTTGAACTTCTGTCTGGCGCCGGCATAAGAAAAACTTGAACATTTCCATAACATTACTTGTGAAAAATGTTCAACATTCAGAAATGCATCTAGCATCGTTGCTAAGAAGAGGTGGTAACGGAGCTTCGAAAAAAACTTTCGAAATTTTCGAAAATATTCTTTGTTATTCGAAAAAAGTTACTAATTTGGTGTTCTTTCATTTGCGTTTTTGAGTTGTCATTTGAATTTGCAAAACAATATTGTGAAGACAGCATTGAAGGAACAGCACGCGCGCGACTCGGTTTAGGTACAGTCGTGTCATTCCGCCACGAATGGTGTTTTCGAAAATCGCGAGACTTAACTCAAGCGTTTTTTAAAATTGGACGGATATGAATTTATTCGAAACTAGCTGACCCAGTGAACTTCGTACCGCCTAACGATTCTTTTTTTTTCTCTCCGTAAGAACCATACTCGTACCAAGGAATATTCTAAAAAAAATATACGGAAATCGCTTCAGCTGCTCCCGAGATTTGCGCTTACAAACACATTCAGCGATTCATTTTTATATTATAGAAGATGACTAACGTCTTCACGTCAGTAGTCGTGTTTTCGAATATTATCACTAAAGCAAGCGAAATGAGAGAGGCAGAGCACTTATTTCCGAAACTGCCTCCGACTCGGGGTCTCTCGACAGACACTCATCTACATCTCAAGGAAAAGGAAAGCATCGTAAGGAAACCCTAGTGTCTGAAGACAGTGTTAACGTACCTCAGCGCTTGCTACGTGCAATGGCCCAACTAAGAGGCTAAGTGCGGAAATCTCTGGTCTAAGTAACTAGCATCGTTGCTTCGTGCATTTCTGCACAAATATGCACATGTGAAATGCAATTTTGAACCATTCTTTACTAAGACAAATCGATCAGTCGATGATTAACCTACAGATAATAAGTAACAAGACTCTGCATAACAAGCAATGTGTATGGAATTGTCATAATAAACTGTGAATGTTAGCTTTATGATACGCGACACTATTGGTTTCTTGAACAGCCCTTTAAAAACTTTTCTTAGCGATTCAAATAACACGTGTGTTTCAGGAAGGGCGATAGTTCACTCAGTATGCTGTGTTTGCATTCTAATCAAGGTACGATGAACTTTATTTTTATCTGAGATAAGAACAATATTATGTACCTACTTACGTCAGAATTAAATAACGATGAGTCAACGGTGAGAAAATTTGCACATGACTCATCCATCACCGCAACGCGATTGAGTAAGGGGGTGCCCATAAATTACGTTAGATGAATTTGTCGATTTTTCGACCCCTTAGCGAGATAATTCGCGATATGGAGCGTGAAACATTTTAAAAGGCGTATTTTTAGTGTTTATAAACTTGACTGATTGGCTGGTGCCGCGGAAAAACAATCAAGGGTCTTCACTACTTTGTGACATAGAATAATGTAGGAGAATTTGTCGCAATTTCACACTACGTTCTTTTAAAAGAATATGACTTGGGTATAAGTGTCTCACGCGCTAAAGCTTCTTGAGCGTAATGGCTGCCATGCCTTATCGTGACAAGAAATTAGAGATTTGTAGAGTCGCAGGATCGCCTTTTTTTTAATAACTTCTGTGTCCGTGTAACTTGTAGAACAGTTGTCCTCTTGACCCTGGACGCAGTATCATATCAAAACAATTATGACACAGATCTATCAAAAAAGCTACAATCACTTAGCGATTGAGATCCTGAAGGCAATAACGATTCGAGCCAACCCCAGCGCGAGGCGATGTAGTCGATTGGACTTTTAACCAGCGCGAGGCGTTGCTGATAAGAACGACGCTGTAGGCACTACAGCGTCGGAGTGGTGGAATGGGACATGGTTTTATAGATGGTGTAGACTTGGGACTAAAGCCAGCAAGAATCTGGGTTAACCTTTAAGGGTTAAATGTTAATCTTAATGAATTACGTAGCTACACTCACGTGGTCATGTTAATAGGTCATAGTCATGATCGGTCTAGGTCATGGAGTCTGTATACAAAGCCGGTAGAGGCATTGATGTTAAACCTATCGAGCTACACTCACCTGACGATGGAGATCGGTGTGCTGTCGTATCTTGTAGTCCAGCTCCTGCACTTGAGCCTGGAGCCAACACCATCGGGATGCGATGGAGGCGCGTGCTCGCTGCCAAGACCACAGGGCACGCTTTTCTCTGGAACAATGTCAGGAAATTGTGTTTAAGATTGGTGTAAAGAGTTGATCAACAATATTGTACATCTTTTTTTTTTACAACGCCTATAATAATAAGCTTTTTACTAAAAACGCTTCTAACATTAGATTTACTAAACGAAAAGTCTATTCTATCCCAACTGCACATTTACTCTGACAAAGCATTATTCTCTCGACATCGACCACTGCTGGGGCACGGGTCTCTTCTTGCATCGCAGGAAGGTTATACCATACTCCACCACGTGGGCCAAGACCAGGTTGGTGGAGGATTGTAAGACAGTGGCGGGCCTTACTGTCAGAAGTTATCAAGCCCAAAAGGCCTCTGTCAGGGCTTAACGACTGCCGTTACTTGAACAATTTACGTTAACATTACTAAAAAAAATGTTACTATGTACAAATCTTTTTAAAACTTTCATGACTGAGAGAATAGAGATATAATTTAAGAGAAACGATTTTTTTCCCTACATTTTGGCACTCTTCTAGCGTATGTCGACCATAAGTTAAAATGTCTAGTTTACAATGTTCAGTTCATTGTTTTTACATTAGCTGGCTGCCGTAGCGATAAAATCATAACATTATCTCACGCCTGCATTCCGGAGGGGGTAGAAAGAGACCAGTTTTTGCTACTTGCGAAAAAATCAAGATAGAATACTCTATATTTCATTTCACGTGGACTGAGATCCAGTGCTTCAGCATAGGCCTGTCCTGTTCGCAATGCCATTAAGGAGACCGTTGACGTTGCTACCTTAATATGTGCTCAGCCAATTATAAGAACGTTTCCTCACTGTGTATATTCGTCGGGTATGGTAGTTGGTAGACTACTCTAATGTGCAAACGGACGCCCCCTTATAGAATTATGGAAAACCGTGAGAAATTGACAGCCAAGGCGAGCTATTGAAGCCCATTCAACACGAAAGTAACTATTATTAAGTAAAGCAATCGATAACACCCGACCCTCTCAGGATGCCCACATTGCCGAAGTAAGGGTCAAAACAGATGGGCTGCATTTTCAGTGCAAGCAGCCTGCCAAATTGCAGTTTGTATGCATTTTACGTCATGGAAGCATCGAAACTCCTCATCAACTACAATGTTTACTTGCAGATGTTCGATCAACGGCCCTCTAAATACATGCATGCACAAACGTCTTTGTAATACAGTTGGATCAACTGCTTTGGGACTGCACTTCAAATGCCGGTGTCCGATTATGCAGTCAATATGCTGGAACCCGATTGTGCAGTTAATATGAAGCAGTTGGTTTGACCGCATTAGGGTTGGAAGCAAACGTGCTGCTAGCAATTGTGGCCATTGTGCAGTTCTAACAGCATAAGCATCTACTTCAAGTGGTCTATGCAGTTGATGGGCAGTTTTTATGCAGTTGTTTCATTTGCATGGGGAACCTGTATCTAAACAGGACCTTAATAATGCTAGTACATTACACTACAATGACAGAAAACTGGACGGGTCACGTGACGTTTTTTTTTAACAGTATTGGCGGGAGAGCGGTGGTAGCGGAGCGGTGTAGAACTCCGGCTTCTCAATCGGGAGGTCGTGGGTTCGAACCCCGGCATGTACCAATGACTTTGTTTTCTAAGTTATGTACATTTGTGAAATTATAGTAGCAATACTACTAGCTGACGGTGAAGGAAAACATCGTAAGGAAACCCTAGTGTCTGAGGTGTTAGCGTACCTCAGCGCTTGCTACGTACAATGGCCTCGTACGAGGCTAAGTGCGGAAATCTCAGGTCTAACTAACTAACAGTATTGGCGCTTAGAAGGTTTGCTACGTGTGCAAGGTTAGACTTAAAGCAGCAATGAAGTTAAATCGCCACGATCGTGCTATTGCAATGCATTAACAGAATCTAAGGCCATTTCAGTTGCAGTTTAAATGCAGCCAGTCGGTTTTTGGATTTAATTTATTCACGAAAGACTGAGATAGTATATAGTAGTCTAAACATTAATCAAATGAGGGGACGAATCACCAAAACGGCCTGACCAAGGCCATTTCATAAAGCACAGTACATTCACCTTAGTGTCCAACGAAATTGTTTACATTTGGGAAAGGAAATTACATAGACAGGCGTTCATTTAGTACCAAAAGTGAATGCAGATGTCAATATAACTCTGACCAGAGTAGAGGACCTCAACTACAGTCGGTAGCTCTGCTCGTAAATTTTTACGTTTTCTTCCAAAATTCGCCCATAACTAAGTAGAGTAAATCAATCAGGCATGCCTGGTTTATTGGAATGCCTATTCGACTTCTAGCTTTCCTCAGTCAACCCCAACCAGCCACTGCAAGCTATCTGCCTCAAATCTTCGGTCCAACAAACTGATGGCTGAGCAGTGACCATATGCTATAGATTGTAGTCAACAGTGTTAATAATTGTGACAAAAAGGAATATTTGCAAATGAGACAATACTAATAATGGGAGCAGTGGGAACGAAGATGAGTTCTGTAATGTCAAATCATCATATTTAATTGGAATCAATCACTTGAGTTAAGCAACAACAGACGCGGTCAGGTGAAGGATGGGTGACCGTCCCGTGACTACCGCTAGTGGCATTTTTCCGAGCGCTTACATGCTTCGCAAAGCACGTTAAGCTGTTGGTGCTGGCTGTCGTTACAACCATGTAAGAGGCCTTATGGGGAGCTTGATAAATTCTGACAGTAAGGCCCGCCACTGTCTTAAAATCTTCCACCAGCCCAGACTTGGCCCCCATGGTGGAGTATGGCCTAACCTTCCTGCGATGCAGGAAGAGACCCGTGTCCCAGCAGTGGGGACATACAAGGATTGATATGGAAATCATTATATTGTGGTTAAAAAAGTGCTCAAGTAGAGACCACAAAACTGCAAACGGAGTGTAAGTCACCCGCCACGCCGCCGATCCGAAGCAGATTGCGGCTGGATGATGATTGCCGGGGACCAAATGGAATGGCGTGTCTAGCGTGTTATGAGATAGAAATATCAACCCTTTGTAAATGCGACCAAATAAATGTATTAAATGCGACGACATTCGCAAAGCAGTGACTGGAAGAGGACAGCTGAAGATCGTGTCGTCTCAGTGGCTTGAGAGAGGCCTATGTCCAGCAATGGACTGACACCTGAATATGATGACGATTTATTAAAAAACAATGTGTTATTGGACTATCAGTAGAATGGCATAAGTATAGAAACAGTTGTCATTTGCCTTAGTTTAGTATCCTATACATCCCTTACAGTGCACAGGCTTCCTCTCAGAGAAACAGTAACATCTACATAACCATACTTGTCCACCCCGGATTGACAACTTCAGGCGCTTAGGTAGTTGCATAACCCAGACACTCAGCGTTTCCTCACGATGTTTTTCTTCACAGTTAGCAAGTGTCATTACCACTAAAACTTAAAGAAATAAAACTTTGAAAAGAAAGTCATTGGTACATGTCGGGATTGGAACCCGCGCCCTCCCCGCTCCATGATATAATTAAGCTAGTTAAATAGGCATCTGTTGCGAACAAGATTGAATCAAGTGAGGCGAGACTCTAGAGGCTGATGGTGTCATAGAGAAGATGGTCTTTTTTAGTTATAAATTTGTACTTTTCATTTCTTAAGTACTTTCGCATTTTCAGTTATTTACATGCTAAATAAATTAATTATACCTCTCTTTTTCAACTTAAACTTTCTAGGCCAACAATCAAGTCCAGCAATATGGCAATAAACGCCTAGAATTTTGCATACAGAAATATAATAATTCAATTCAATTCAATTCAATTTATTTCAACGTAAAGAATTTACATTCTGTTTGCTGAATGTCAAAGTACAATGTAACATGAAAGTGAAAGCCGCTGCCTTCGGGCCGTAATGTAGTGGAGAAAAAGGCAGCGGGAAAAAAAACTCCACTCTGACCATCTTTTCTCAAGTCTTAAATCTAATACATTAGATACCACCTATACGCATAAGATTCCATGATTGCCATTAATAACTTTAAATGTTAAGGCATTATTAAATAAATATACTTTTTTTACATAGGCCGTGAAAACATGACAAGTGCTGCGGCCAGACACACGAACAGCACTCGTTCACGAGCATAACGCAGAGGTCAGCCATCATCAGTCTCAACCATTTTGGAGGGAGATAGATGACCCGGCCACCACGCCACCATTCGAATGACCTTTAGCAAACCTGCAGATTAAGTTTTTGTCAGTTATAGAATGTATGATATATTTACTAATATGCAATCACGTCGTCTGTACAAACTTAAATTAAAATATGACATACATAACTAACACTGAGGATTGCAGTGATTCGGTTGCTACATATAAAATATTTATTTAATAACTATGATTTACTCGTTGTGGAATTGGTCTACTGCCAAGGGCTTACATCATTTATAAAGTCATCTATTCTATAATAGGCCTTTTTACACAGCGCCTTTTTAATGAAATTTTTAAATTTGCTGTCAGGCAGGGATAGAATATGTTCTGGAATTTTATTGTAAAAACGTACACTTAGTCCTACAAAAGATGCATTTACCTTGGCTAATCTGAATTTAGATAAAGCAACTTTGTTTCTGTTTCTAGTGTTTACGTTATGGATATCCCTGTATATCCATAACGTAATAATAATAATGTGTAGTAGCGAAAGTTTTAGTTAAAACATAGAATAATATATTGGCCTTTTTGCATCTACTTAATGAGATGATTTATACAGCGTCATGTGGCATCTTCACTCACACTAGATGGGTGAAGGGACCACTCCGACGCTGTAGTGCCTGGGACATGGTTTTATAGATTGTGTAGGCTTGCCCAGCACCTATACCATCCTGACAGCTTAGTCGGCCTAGCCCACAGAAAAGACTAGTCAATACGTGCGGAGCCAACCAAGCCGCGGGTTTCCTCACGATGTTTTACTTCACCGTTAGCGTGTGGTATTGCGACTACAAATTCACAAATGTACGTAACTTTCAAAATAAACAAAGTCATTGGTACATGCCCGCACTGGTGATAGAACCTGGGTCTCTCTCGTTTGCGAGTCTATGGTTCTACCCACTGAGCTACCACCGCTCAGTTAAAACATACAGAAACATAAGTAATTAAGGCATAAGTTGGTGATATTTTTAGTACTATTTAAGCTTTGGAACAGCTCAAGTTTCAGTGTCTTCAAAAGGCGATCTGACCCATTTCATTCAGTAACTACTTATGGCTTATAAACTATTCATGCATACAACCTCGTTTTCGTGGCAGTTATTCTCTTTCTGTTTGCAGTCGAGGCCAGTACAGGTAGTTTTCAGAAGTGGTGTTGAAGGCATGAATAAAAGTGTTAAAAAAAATTTATCTGGAGTACCATCAATAAAAGTTGCTGTGTCACAAAAAAAATGGCAAGCTCATCTAAAATACACATTTTAGCAGATATTAAAGCTTGTTATTGGCTATAGAACTTGCGGCCTATGGAGACTAAGTTTTAAATAGCCTGCAGCCTTGACAGTACAATTTTTCCCTCTCCATAGACCATTACACTCCTTTTGAACTTTATTCTAAACATAATATTTAAAATAAATATTGTACCTTTTGTTTTTGCAGGGGTACCTTGAACACAAGACGTTTGCACAACACTAATCTAGACCACATAAATTATTAAATACATTTTTTTACTACTTATAGTAAGTAGTATACATACAATCCCTGAGCCCATCTATGAGACTAAGTGCGGAAACCACAGGACAAACTAACTAGTTTGTCTCTGGTCTTGGATGTTATACTACTTATAGTATTTCAGTACTTTTAATTTTTTTAATATAAGGAATTGATTCAAATGTATTTAATTCGTAATAAATACTGCAATGTAATTTTTTTATGCATTCAGGGCTAATTGTTCAGCAAATGGGCAACTTTTTAATTTAGAAAATCGCACATCAATAGTTTAAGAACAATAAAGTCACTGGCAACAGCTAGATTGATTCTAAATCAGATTTTAGTACCAAAATCACCTATAATATAACTGAGTAGACTAAACCAAAAGTGTAAAGGTTCATTTGCTTTAAATTGTAAAAGCCTTTCAAGTTAATCTTAGTGAGAGTCTTGGTCACACTTTGTCTACCACTAAGAATTAATAGTGTATTTATTTATTCAGTTTGGAGAATCATCAGCTTAAACTTTTAATATAACAATGTGGCTTAATCTCCAAAAGCTCATAACACATTCGCCAGTAGTATTCCTACATATGGTGTCTTTATGTCTCATCCCAGACTTAAAGACTTAATGGCATCTGCCAAAAGGATATATCACCCATCTTTATGTTTTTTTATGTTGCATCAGCCATAAAATTGCGTAAGACAGTCTCTAAAGACTCCCAGCTGCCATGAACAAAATACTCTTAGAAGAAAATCAATATCTTGTTGCACCATAATTACAGGTCAAGTTACAACATGTTCTTGGCACATGGCTAAGCCCCAACATAAACATTAGGTAGATTTAGCTAAACATAAACTGATAGGAGCTCTATTTCACCCTCATTTTTTAGTGTTTGATTACAAAATTAAACACATAGATGACATTACTCAAATAGCTATTCAAACTATATTTTAAAAAAACTTAACCTATGGGATTTCTACATGTGGTAAGGGCACCAGATAGTTTAACTCTGTTAAGAAAGAACAAACTGGATCTAAGGTGATAACTTTCACTGCGTATACACTCTTTTTTTTAAATATTATCAAGAAGAAAAAGTCTAGCTCAATATTAAGCTTTTGTATGGGGTAGAATTAATGATTGTGGCTTATCAGGGTTATCTGTCCAAGATGGTTACCAAGTATGGCTAATTTAAATTCATAACCTTGCACATTGCATCTTAAATACACCTTAACTTGTATCCAGAGAATATAAAATAGCCAAAATTTAGTACACAATTCTAGCCAAGGATCTCTACAATGTGTTACTTAAATTTGATAGAAAAATGAAATATAGAAAAAACTTACATGGGCATATGTGTTTGATGAGGATTGTTGTAAATAACAGTTTCATCATTGCTTTCAGCTCCTGATGATGACAATGTTGCGTCAGAATCCAGCTCATGCTTAACCACAGATAAATGAGAGCGGAGAGCTCCAGCTGTATCCTCCAATCCGGCTAAGGTTCCAGAAGGGATCCCAATGGATGCATGCTTTGAAGGATCACCACTTGAGGTCCCGGCATGGAAAATTTTAGGCCCTTGGACAGTCCTTGCAGCAGCACTAGCTTGTAATGCTGCCGTGGTCTCTATCTTCTTCAGCAAACCTTTCAACCCACATGTTCTGCCAGCCCCATCTTTCCTCGAACCGCGTAAACACTTTTCATAGGTCTGGGCCACTTCTTCAGACACTCTCTTTCCAATGGCCCTGGCTTGCAATATCCGTAACCGTCTTGCTAAAAACGCACACCTCCGCTCCAACCGAGCCTGCATAGTTCGTATTTTATCCTCAGTGGCATCACCTTCAGATTCAGCAGTTTCTGGCAAGTCAAACCCTGATAAGGGGAATATTGCATCAGTTTCACCAGTTGACAACGTATCACCACCACTTTCTAAGGTTTTGATGGCTTGGAGGAGGTCTGCTTGGGCCAAATCGCTCGTCTCTAGATCGCCCAAGAGCAGATCCATTTCCTGGGAGTCTTTTGCCAGGGTGGGCTGGTTCTGGAGGCCCATGTCTTCGTCCTCCATAAGTGTGATATTATCGACGGACGCGAGCGCCCGTCTGCGGTGTTGCTCGGGTTCCTCGTTCGAGGGCGCCGCGTCTACGAGGGCGGGCGGCTCGCGGACTGAGTCGGTGAGCGCCGGGGCCATGACACGCGCTTCCGCGCGCCCCTGCCGGCGCCCGGCCCTCACGGCCCCGTCCTGCCGCGCATCCTCACGCTTATGTAACGCTCTCTATGCACTATTACGAGTTCACACACAACACAACACTGATTGTCACTAACGGCATTCTCCGGGGGATCAGTCCCCATCCGGCTCCATAACGCACAGACGACCCCAGACAGAGCGCAGAGCCGCGCGTTTCTGAAAATACAAAACGTTTGGGGCGGGTTAGTAGCCGGTCTTTGTGCAAACTAATGGCGCGGTCGCATCGCCAACTAAACAAAAATGATGCACACACTGACTCCGCCTCATTTTGGGCACACAATTCGAAATTTAACCCACGTGATAACGAGAAAAGAGTACGCTCATCGCAGTTGCTTGTTTCTAATACAAAATGAAACAGGAAATGAGGCACCAATATACAGATTTTGTACGAGCGACCCACCTTATTTCACTTTAGAATATTGCGTTATCGCACCAGACACTATTATTTACACCACAAACGGATCAAAATGATGAAACATTTGATAATAATGGCGGAACTGCTGAAAAACACAATATCGAGTTTGGAAAATGTACGCCACACGGAACGAGACGAGAACTCGCTCGACCGACTCGACTAGTCGAAGAACAATGCGTAAGAAAGAGACAAATGAATCGTCCTTGAACTGCAAGCGCGGTAAAGTCAAAACATTTTATTTTTTAACATGTAAAATTGCATTAAGCACAGTAATATTTAAGATATTTAGTTATATACTGTTTAATTAAATAAAATTAATTAATAATAAATGTTATCGCAAGGAAAAACAGGGCGTAGTGACGCTGAATATTAAAAATACTCCGCTTGGATTAGTTCCCGCCACGCTACATTTGCCGTTTCATAGTACGCATAGCAATTGAGAGGTTAGCAACGCAGACTGATGCTGTCAAATAAAAATGATTCTGAACCGCAACTATCTATTCACCAAAATATTCAGATTTAGTTTATTACTTACTTGTTATCTACAGATTTATAAATAATCAAGCTCATTTGCACAAAATTTACTAAAATTTCATTTCACAGAGCGAATTTTGTTCCTTTTTCTCAGTAAATTTGCGTTTTGTTATTGCATTAGCTAAAGCCCACTTCAATGTCCCATAACATCCCTCTTCTTCATCTGTTCATTTCGTTCCTACTTAGCATACTTACCTACCTATTCAAGATGATGAATTCTCTTATTTATGAAAGAAATAGGGAACCAATAAATCTATTCAGACCCTTCGGAATCTACAAAATGCTTCTAAGACACACTCCCATACAATGCGGTGACCCTGACACAAATAAAACTTGCTAAGAATTAACTTAGTACACAATGTTCACTTAAACCCATGAAAGCTAATAAAACATAAAAATAATTTATAGGTATTTGATTTCTACAGGTTCCCTTAAAAGTATTGCTAGGAAAAACTTGGAACTTTATCGGGCAAGACATCTTCAACAGAGTTTAGTGCAATGAAAAACATTATTTTATCTACTATTAATGTAAAAGCGGTGGTAGCTCAGTGGGTAGAACCATGGACTGGCAAGCGAGAGCCCCAGGTTCGATCCCGAGTGCGGGCATGTACCAATGACTTTGTTTAATTTCAAAGTTACATACATTTGCGAATTTGTAGTCGCAATACCACACGCTAACGGTGAAGGAAAACATCGTGAGGAAACCCACGGCTTGGTTGGCTCCACACGTATTGACTAGTCTTTCCTGTGGGCTAGGCCGACTAAGCTGTCAGGATGGTATAGGTGCTGGGCAAGCCTAAACCATCTATAAAACCATGTCCCAGGCACTACAGCGTCGGAGTGGTCCCTTCAACCATCTATTGTGAGTGAAGATACCACTGGACGCTGTATAAATCATCTCATTAAGTAGATGCAAAAAGGCCAATTTATTATTATTAATGTAAAATCAAATTTCTATAAACAACTCATCATTTCACTCTATTCAACCCATGTATCTTAGCCGGCCTTATATGATGATGAAGATTTCTAGTTCAACTGGCCCATGATGATCACAAGACGCAAAGCAAAATATATTCAAATTAGTCATTATCAGACAATCAGACTCAACAATTGTATAGTCAGCTAAAGCATAGGTAGCCCCTAGGTACTAAAGAAATATTTTTTTGTACTAAATGAAAACAATGATCTTATCCTGATTGAAAGTAATTTTTGTTATTTTTTGTTACCAACTGACTACAAATGCTTGTTGTTATAGACACAAATGTGAAAAAATATAGATAACTTAGTAAGAAAAGTTAAAAGCTAAAGATCTCACCTTAAGTCTCTCCATTTCAAAGTTCTTCATCCAAAACTGTTGTTTCAGGAAATTTACTGGCTTGATCATCATTTTTGATTACCTCTGTGATTTCCAAGTCCCAACCCTTAAAATAACAAAGAAGGAAAGCAAAATGACCTGTTCACATTCTAGTCACAATAATTTCGAAAATTAGTAGACCAACCACCACAAAATTGCAAGGAGAAAAGAACTAATTTGTGGAAAAGAATGACAGGTCATTGACATAACAAAGTTGCAAATTTTTTTGACATCTAATGTCAAAAAATAAAAAACATATATTATGGCTCTTACCACCCTAACTTTAACAAATGAAAGCAACTTATTTGAGCCCTGGCTTAGATGACAGTATGAGACTGAAATCAAATGTTGTAGGTACTTATAGGTACAGTCACAAATTACGGTACAGTCACTTTCAGAAGTTGTTAGTACATGAAAACTAATTACCTTTGTTTTAACACCCAAAGGTGTACCAATATAACACTGCACATGAATGGATTCTACTCACCCAATAGGTACTATGTTACATAGTAATAAATGACAGAAATCAAATGGTCATTAAATTACTATTCCTAAATATCACAAAGTAAAATAAAATAGCAGTTTCCAAATTAAATATAATATAACAATAATTTAATAGGTGTGATATTGTTAATTTTTTTACGAAAGCCTTTCATATAGTTTAAAAAAAATGTACCTATATACTGTACAGTAACTTTCATTATAAAAATTTTGTTTTAGATGTTAGTCTATCAATCCTCACATTTAGATTAGATTAAAATAATACTCTTTATTGCACTCTTTCATTGCACGCAAAACATTAAATAGGACATTACATAAGAAATAACATGTACGAAGGCGAGCTTATCTCTGTAAGAGATTTCTTCCAGCAAATCCTGGAGAGTCGGAGCAGCAGTAAAAAACGGTCTATATACATGTACAAAATAAATTACATAGACTACAAAAAACCCTTAGCAATAACCTAAGCAGAAATAATACACTAGATAAACTAAATACCTTAAATATAAATAAATAAAATACATAGAAAATAATAAATAAATATATAGCTCAAAGTTATGATAGAGATAAATAGTGCTCTTTCAACTGCTTCTTAAATGTACCGAATGTGGGACTAGCGCATATTTACTCCATACACCATTTCATTTTATAAGCTGTTTAATGTTGTAGCCGTATATTATAGACCTTTTTAGTATTAACTGGGACACTGGGAGCAAGTCTACTCGATAAGCAGTACCCAGTAGGTAGCATTAATTACCTGTATAAGTATAATATTATAGCACTAGTAAGACCTGAATAATGACATGTTTTTGTCTACACATTCTTGTGATTATTTAACATCATTTGACCCTCATAGAAGGCAACAAGTCTTTGTTATGAAACATGAAATGGAAGTAATAATATATGAATTACTTACACAAGCCTACATGACCATAAAACATATTCAGTTATAATATGGTTATAAGTATATGGCTCCCATGTACTTGTAGGCAAAAAATATATGCCCAGGCCCTAATTATTTTTTTTACCTACCGTCCAAAGCAGCATGGCTATGTCCCTTTACCTACAAGAGTTTATAACTGATGTAGGTAAATGTATTTTATACTATTCAATGAAATGCTACAATGATAATTTTTTGTTGAGAACTGAAAATAAGATTATATTAATTACCTGTTGCATTTTTTCAATATCCCATATGGTTTACTCCGAATATTAGGGCCGACTTAGCAACTTTGAAGCAATTTACTGACAAGCCTCATATCTGAAATATAAATGTGTTTTATTAGACAAGTGAAAAACATATATGGATACACTTGCCACCATCCTGACTTCTTTTGCTGAAATAATGTAATTATTACAATCAGCTGTTCCTAACTAATTTAGGAAGGAACGTTTTGGAAGTAACTAAGTTAGGAAGGAATGTTTAGATCATTTGCGTACCTATCCAGAATTTCATTATGGTATTTTCCCTATTCACTACCAACATCAATGAGACCAGCATACCTTGTTTTAAACAGAAGAGAGCTGAATAATACCATCATAATACCCCGTAGATTTAAAAACCTATTTAGAGGCTAAAAATTTCACCCATGCCGGGATTCGAACCCGCAACCTCTGGCTATCCGTACCAGAGGTTGCGGGTTCGAATCCCGGCATGGGTGAAATTTTTAGCCTCTAAATAGGTTTTTAAATTTGTTCCTTAGCACGGGTTAGTGCATTAAAAATAAAAATAGTGTAACCCCGTAGATTGTTATTGGACATCATGGAGCAATTGTCCGCAAAGTTGACAAACTTATGAAATTTTTTATGCTGCTGGTGATTAGTATGTTAGAGAAATAGTTCCACCGCCCCCAACTTTACCCACCAACCCAGTGAATAGTTCTTAGAGGAACTGAACTGATGAATTTCTGAAGGTGAAAAGAAGTTGCGTTTGAGAATCGAAAACATTAGGAAGCGAAGAAGATCCACTTACAGAGGATGTGCAATGCAGAGGATGAAGGTTCTCACAGAAAACTGTAATAGAAAAGATTTAGAAAATATGGTAAATTTCTCAGACTTGAAACTTGATGATTCGTCCGTTCGTGCATGCGCGAAAAAAAGATGGAAAAAAACGAAAGACCGAATTATAAGAACGGAGAGTACAAGACATTTTTCTGATGTATTTCTGAACTGAACGAACTCGAAAGCCCGCCATTCATAATTGTATGTTCGTAAATTTGTGCAAACATGGCTATTCTTTTTTTATACAGAAACGGGAAAGCCTCAGTTCTGGACAACTAAAAATTACATGATGTACAAATACGTACATTGCTGTGTAAATAGATGTTTGCTACGTTTAATTTGTCTCTTTATTTATTTATAGCTCTATTTTAAAATCACAATGATTTTTTAATCGTAAATATAATGGTTGAGGTTGGACGTTTTATTTGATCTTTTGAATGTTCGTGTCAAATGACACCCCCATCACCACAGAACAACTATTACCGTATAATTTTCGTTTAAAAATTAATCTGTGTCTGTGTGAGGTTTGTAAACTGGCTGATTTGCGTTGAGGTTAATAAATCACGGTAAATTTATCTTCAAACAACTTGCAAACAACGATGAGTTTCGACAGATCGCTGCATTTACATTCTACACAACATACGCCACTAACGAACCGACGAGCAAGGCAACTATTACAGCGGGAAGACACGTTAAATCTTTCGCCGATCCTCAACGAAACTTCAATCTTCAAGAATTTAAATGATACGAGTCTGAGGCAAGTTCTAGATGAGTCTTCTATGCTTGTTGCACCTGGAAACGCTGGTGATGGGTTGAGCGAAGCGTTCTTTGAAATCATACAGACCAGTCGTCCAAACGACGTACTTGACACATTGGCTAGGTTAGCTCAAGTCTGCTGCGATTCGTTGGAGCTTGTTGAACCGTGGAACCGTTATAATGTCCACAACTATTGGCTGGCGGAAGAAGCCAACACATGGAAGCTGCTACACTGTCTATATTCGGACTCAATCACAGACCACCCCGAATCCATAGATGAGCTGCTTACTGAAACAACACTGTCTCAGCAGACTTTAGTCAGCGCATTATTCCAATGCGATTCAGAGTTACGCCTCCTGCAGTTGCTAGTGGACTGGTTGGAATCCACTGCTGCATACCAGGAAGAAGCTACAAAAACAGTTGCCCCAGTAATTGGTAACAACATACACTGGGGGAATACACTTCACCAGTTGCTTATAGGCTCCAGTTTATTCAACAAAGAGAAGAACAAAGCAATGATTACATGCATGGACCCAGATGCACCAAGACGTCAGAAGAAAGCCATTCATTCAGAAGATCAACAAGATGACATGGACCTATGCAAGAGAATTTTCACAGAAGTCCGATGTGGCAAGTTCAATGAAGCTGTATCCCTCTGTGTGAGTGCAGGACAGGCTTGGCGTGCAGCGGCCCTGCAAGGATGGAGACTCCTGCACTATTTACCTAGGGAAAATCCCAATCAACAGCTGGAGATATCTGGAAATCCTTCAAGGGATTTATGGAAATGGTGTTGTTTGGGTATTGCAAGTAATGTGTCAGAAAATGCACACTATCGTGCGACTATTGGCATTCTTTGTGGCCATTTGTCAAGTACTTTACAGGCATGCCAGGGGAATTGGGAGGATCTATTATGGGCACATTTGAGAATACAAATTGAGGCGAGAGTCGATGGATTCTTGCGCGAGCACCATGCTACAGCACATGCCAACACTACACCTTCTGATGTTCTGGAGATGCTGCAGGCAGAGTACCAAATAGAAGAGCTATCATTGCAACAAGTCTTTAGTGCTATAAATGCCTTGATGGAAACTAAGAAAGAGTCTCATTACCAAACTTGTCAAAGACATCTGATGCTAGGACATGTCAGAGCAATAATGCAAGACTCATTGCAATGGATTGATACTGCAGAACAACGCTTTGTCCGATTCCTAGCTCATTTAGTACTAGTACTTCGCCAAATGGGCAAGGATCCCCAACATGACATAGGAGACAAAATTCTGGAAAAGTATGTTACACAGTTAATCGAAAAATTGGTTGATGGTTCAGTGGAATGCCCAGAACTTATTGCTTTCTATTCCTCAACAGTACCAACTAAACGGCAAATTCTTCTCTTTGCTGATCTAATGGACAGAGTCTATAAATCTGACTATAGAAAGAGAGTGGTTGAAGCTGGTACAAGAGCTAATGTTGATGTTGCAGCATCAGCTAGAGTTGCTATTAAAAAGGCTATTACAGATATCCAACAAGGCTATGGAAATGTGGATATGACATTCACCCAAACAGCCACTGTAGAAAAAGACAAAACACTAGTTGGTAAAGTGATTTCTTCACTTGAATGGCTGGCACTTCTACCAGATCAACTAGAAGAAGCTCTGTGGTTGAGTAATGCCATGATTCGTACATTCATCTTTATTGGCAACACAGATGCTGCATCGGCTTGCCTTGTTAGCCTCAACCAAATGTTCCCGAATTTCGTAAAAAAAATATCACCCGCGTCATCAGAGTTACGCGAGCATCTATGCCTGAAGGCATATTTGGAAGCTCTTGAGGGTTTTGCGACGTGGTACAGGCACTTCATTAGTGGACAGCCAAAAGATGTTGAACCTTTGCCAGCGGAAGCTTCCTTTACAGATAAGGTACACCATGAGCAGAGATGCGCGCAAGTTCAGCAGCAAAAGGAAAGGTGGGCCAACGCCGTGTTGCATCAGTCGCGTCACACGAAGAATTTACTTTACAATGTTTTGCTGTTTCCCGGCGGATGGTTGCAGGATGAAACTGACAGTACTGCATCGTCCAACTTCAGCGAGGACGAGAAAAACGAACGGTCAAAACAACTTGAGACACTTCGTCAACTGTGTATTCCAGAGGTATCAATCCTGATTTTGAGAGTCTTGCAGAGCACTGATGACGTTGAAAACCACAGAGAGGCTGTAAAGCTGAGTAATGTGATTGCTGCCGAAAACAGATCTCTTTACAAGGTTTTCACGAAAGATAGGTTGATCGAACTTCTAGACATGATCAAGGAATCGTCACTTAAGCTGCTGGAGAAAGATTTGGACATGTTCGGCGGCGAAAACGATGATGAATAAGAGATTTTGTACTGCTGTTCAACACTTTGTATTAAACATTTGCATTTCACACAGTAACATTATTTTTATACTAATTTGTTTCGTAAGTTAAAAATACACTCCAATGTTACATAACAAATTAAAACATCTTTTATTTACAGTCCTTAGAAGTTACCGTTTTTCAATGCCACATAGTTATTTCTAAACTCTCTATGAGTTTCAAGATCGTTTTAAACAACTCTGCACATGCATACTCCATACGCAGGGTTGTTTAAAATGTTCTTACGTCACTGAAACAGGGTTCAAGTTGATCAGGTTGTTACTGCTCTCGGCTAGATCTGTTATGGAGACCCGGCCTCTCTGCTTTATAAACTTGGCGACATCCTCGAGTTCCGATTGCGAGATGTAGATGAATTTGCCTCTGTCATCGATTACGCCGGTGAGTTCTCCGGAAGCTTGCAGGTCTGTTATCCTGTCGATGGCCGCCTGGGTCTTCAGCTTGAAATGGGCCGCTAGGTCTTCAAGGAGAACCACCTTTTGAGTCTAAAAGTTAGAGGCAGAAAGTTAATTGCGCTAAGATGGAATCTGGCGGGTAGTAGATCACTCGGACTGCCGTAGCCGGGGCTACGAGCGATTTAATTAGTATTTCGCAATAATGTCTCCGCGACGCGAGCCGTCCTATTCGGAATGCCTCCAGGGTCCGCGGGTTAAGAACCACTACTGTAAAGTGATGGCGTTGTACATGGGATTAAGATTCTCACCTTGATATAGTCGACGAAGCTCTTCAACAGGTTCTCCTTTTCGCCGTCGTCCGTCTCCTCGAAGCCCTCGCCCTCGACGGAGAAGGCGGCCTTCATTGCCTCGTACTCGGCCTGCTCGCGCCGCTTCCGCTCCTCCTCGGCCCTCCGCTCAGCCTCCTCGCGTTTGCGCTCCTCCTCCTGAACGAGCGAAATCGGTTGCCGAAGGGCGAAAACATAAAATACTAGCCGTGCCCCGCGGTGTTACCCGCGGTTTGTTGATTTTCCCATGGGAATAAGATATTTTCCCGCAGTAAAACGTAGCCTATGTGTCAATCCAGGGTGTTAGCGATTTTAATAAAATTTGGTATGGAGTTATCCATACCAAATTTTATTAAAATCGCTTCAGCCGTTTAGACGTGAAGAAGTAAGAAACATATACACACTCACAAACTTTAGCCTTTATAATATTAGTGTGACCAATTCTGTAAGTGTAGTTTGTGTCATATATAATACGGACATGTATTCTCATAATAAGTATAATTCGTCATTCAATATTCAACTATTTACTTTAAAGCAGCAAATCAAAATTTTTTGAACCTACTCGTAATTATTTGGAAAGTAATAGGAAATCGTAATTCAATTCCTTTAGAGAAGTTCGTAGAACCAATAGACATGGGATTTTATAATTTTTATTACTATTTGCCCAGCGCTGACTTATAACAAACAACTACAAGAAATTCACTAGTAACTACTCTAAAAAGACGTAAATCAGAAACTCAAACCAACGAATTTGCAATAAATTACTTTGGACTAATTTGTAATTCAAATAGTAAATGCAATTTATTTGTAATTGTTATTGATAGTTTTTGCTCAGCGCTGACATATACCAAAGGCATTGTTCCAATTGCTGTACTCAAGCAACGAGTTCACGAACAATCAGCACTCAGTTACACGACGAAAGATAAGATAAGAATATTCTTTAGTGTACACCAGGAAAAAACAAACACAAAATAATAACAAAGATACAGTACAATTGGCAGCCTTATTGCTAGGAGTAATTTCTTCCAGACAACCTACGAAAGCTTTATTTCTAACACCGGAGTTTTTTTTGTCCTTTTTTTCTCCAAAATTATCTAGATTTTGAAATGGACACGTAGTTTGAATTGTAAAGTTCATTAAGCCGCAGCTTCTGCGCTACTTTGAATAAAACCTTGTCATTTAATTTCGTTTCACACAAACCTCTTCTTTTTCCTGGGCCTTCTTCCTCTCCTCCTCTTGTTTCTCCTCCTTCTGCCGCTTCTCCCGCCGGAAGTGCTCCTCGGCTTCACGCGCCTTCTTCTTTTCCAGCTTGGCTTCAAGCTTCGCTCGTTTCTGAAGACAGAACACTTTTAAAGCGGTGTACTTGTAGTAAAAAGTCTAACCAAGTGTAACATTTGCTGCACAGGAATTGTTGGGCGTCGATTATAGGACGTGATCGTTAACTTTTTAGATGCCCATTTCTGAAGACAATTGAAAGAATAATTTTATTGTACAGGACTGCAATCTTTAACTGGTTTCGCTACTTTAGTCCATGTTGAAAGGAAGATTGCCCACCATAATGTGACTGGAATCGATAACCTCGTTTTGCCGACCACAGGTGACTTACGATACAAGGGTTGATGTATGTCCACAGTGCTGGGTCACGGGTCTCTACGAAGTTATGCCATACTCCGCCACGGCGGCCAAGACCGGGTTGGTGAAGTATTGTAAGACAGTGGCGGGCCAGACTGTCAGAAGTTATCAAGCCGCCTATAAGGCCTCTGACATGGCTTAACGACTGCCATTACATGAGAGCCGGCACCAAGGGCTTAACGTATCTTGCGAAGCACGAAAGCGCTCGGAAACATGCCACTAGCGGTATTTACGTGACTGACACCCATCATGCACCTGACCGCAGCTGTTGTTGCTTAACTTAAGCGATTGATTCCAATCACTCGGTTCGACTAGGCCACGAGCTCTTAAGTGACTTGTTACGGCTAACTTTTATGCTATGCCTGAAATTATATGAAACAACGTCGAGAGGCACATGCCTCTCAGCGGCTGAGAGGCGAACATAATAATATTAACTTCCACACAACAAAAATCACTTGACCTCCTCCCAAACAAGGATACCCTGTATTATGGTAACCAAGCAAGGGCGTCACAAACATGGAAATACACCCAGACTGAGGCCACTTGTACAAAAGTACGGGCATCTCCCGTATCTGCGGTGAACTGACAATTCATATAATTTATGGTTCATGCTTAGTACCTATACCATCCCTGTACCTCGGTAGGCTTAATCCATCGAAAATGTACTACCAATATGTGCAGTGCAAAGTAAACCAGGTTTCCACAGTGTTTTGATTCACAGTAAGGGAGTCACAATTCCAATTGTGATTATCAAGCCAAATTAAGACCACTTCATAACTAACTCCATACCTTTGCCCCCATTTTGTCATCAAACTCTACATCATGGACGGCCTCAGCCGGACCATCCTCATCAGCATCTTCAGCCATCTGAGGGTCTTCTTCCAGCAGAGCAGCTTGGTGGCGTGCCGCTGTAAAGGAATTACATTATCATGGTTGATTGTACCCAGACATTGTTGTTAAGAAACAGGATTCTTGCCACAGTTATCATTAACTTAAATCTTTAATTATAGTGGTGTACAGAGGTGTAAACTCCAACAAATTTAAAGCAGAATAGAATGTACAATATTATACAACTGTAGGTTTAATTCATAATTACTAGTATTCTTATTGGCACATGCTTTGGTGTACAATAAAGAATATTGTTAACTTAACTTTTCTGTCAGTTTAAAGTGCGATTTAAGTTATTTAATTTTAAAGTGCAGTTGGGCTTGAACTCAAACTCATTTCAAATGAAATGGGGGTGTATATTAATACACATGTATGTAAGTTTCATACTTTATTATTAATTACTTCAGACAGAAATTCTTCAAGAATTTTTTTGCAAATAGACCATTCCCTCTATAGCTGGGAAATGGTTTCCTTATAATAACACCCCATAATTAATAAGTTAATAATTTTAGTAAGAATCTCGTTTCATTCACAATTTGACAGAGTAAAAAACTTTTAAAAATTATATGGTTACTAGCTGACCCTGCAAAATTGTTTAACCCTTCAACCCATCTCAGTAGGTATACACTATCAATTTGATAAAAATCAGTGAAGCCGTTATGGAGGGAATTTGATAACAAACACTGACAAAGGTTTTAATATACAGGGTGGTCCAAATGGTGACAACAACAAAAAAGTTTGATTCCTCACATAAAGGGGTACCCCATGTATGTTGACCGATTTTTAGTAGTTTAGGAGCTATGATTTTTTTTAATGTATTTTTTTAAGAGATTTTGTTTTGAATTTCTTTTCAGGTTTTTTGTTTTAATAATCCTCTTGAATAGAAAATGCAAAGTGAAATGTTTCATAACTCGTAAACTACTAAAAATCGGTCAACATACATGGGGTAATACATGGATACCCTTGGATATGAGGAATCTAAATTTATTTTTTGTACATCACCATTTGGACCACCCTGTATGTATTAGATTGCAAGTTCTGCAGTATGTAAGTTTTCCTTTGCCGACTAGGAAATCTATAGCATTATCATTCATACTAAATAACAAGCAATTAAATTGTTTAAGCCCTAATAACATAAATTATTCAGTTGTCATTTATTTTTTGTTAGAGTAGCTGTTAAAATAATAACTTAGTATGGAACAAACTAGATTTTTACACAATGTCAGAGCTGTTCCTGTATTAAAAATGGTTTTTATAACAGGATAGAATTCCACTATTATTAGTTTAAAAATTGTTTTTATAACAGGATAGAACTCCACTATTATTAGTGGAATTCTATCCTGTTATAAAAACAATTTTTAAACTATTATTAAACTATTAATAGTGGAATTCTATCCTGTCAGCCCCTTTCTGCAACAGTGATCGGTGAATCACTAAATTATGTAATATAATATTCATAGCCATTCTATTGTGTGCAGCCTTTTTGTGGCATACGAAAAAATTATGACTTACCATTAGCTCTCATTCGGGCCCTTTGATTTCTCACAGCCTGTACTCTCCCTGGAGCGCCATCTCTCGGAGCAGCAACTCTTGGCCTTGCACCAGCTGGAAATGCAAAGTTAGTTATGTAAATGATATACTTTTTGTGGATTACAGGTTATTAATAAATAAAATCTTAGCGCCAGGTGGCCTAAAGTTGTTGGTTGTTAAAAACTCCATCAACCGAAAACTTAGAGAGTCTGGAAGAAATTGCTATTAGCAATAAGGCAGATTGATTTTGTATTTTTGTAATTTATTTGCTCTTTTTCTGATGTGCAATGAAGAATACTGCTATGTAATGTTTTCCCAGGTTTATTAGGATTCTTTGGTGCTATACATACCTGGTGATTTCACTGAAAATATTTTGAGAAAAGCTATGGATAGGACTACAATTACTATGGCACTGATTATAGCAGCTATGAAGAAGGGATCCATCTTGGGGTTTTGTGATAGCGACGGTTATGTAGTGATGCTCTAGATTGCAAAGTCAAATCAATGCATAAAAGAACTATAAATATCTTGAGTAATCCAGAAATGTGCGATGAAACCACGAAATCACAACCACGTAAACAAGAAATTCAAAATCGTCGAACGAACGAAACGCAAAAACTTGACGTAAAACACAGATTAGTTAAAGAAAGTGAAACGTCAAATATCGCTATCGGGTGTAATTGTTCTGTGGTCGCAACAGCAAACTGTTCTGTGGCAAAGGGTCCAACTCGACTAAAGCATAGAAGGGGCCATAAAATAAAAAATAATTATTGAATAGCTTTCCTTGTTACTCTTACGATGATTCTTTGTGCCAGCAAGGGACAACTCGTACACTCGAAATTTTACAATCATACAAGGTTGCGTAAAGAAAGTCATAGTTATATAGGGGGTCATAGACAAAAGTAGAAATTCATAAGGATGGGACATTCAACACGAAAACGTCGATATTATTTATTCCCTAACTAAACATTCTGTAAATAGAGCAGTCCATATTAATATTATATGGTATTAGCTGGCGCCGCAAACGTTGGTGTGCCATATCTATTAACCCTACGATAAATTCTCAGCTCTCCGAATTCTTGTTCTCACTTACCTATACGTTGTAAATACACAAACTCATCAAAATCTGTGAACCCATTAAGGAAGAGTTCGATAACATGCACAGTGAGATTGTTATATGTTTGATTTACCAAGATTGTTACTTGTAATTGCTAAATCTGGTATGTAATGTAAGTTTGCATGTATGTACAACATGACATGGAGCCCAGGTTAGCTGAAAAAAACTACAGAAAACGATCTATTTGTAAAAGTTAAATTTGCAACCAATAAAGAAATTTTCCTTGATCTAACCATACCTAGATAGCGAGCTTTGTGCATTCAAAATTTTAGAGCGCAGCTCATAGAAAAAGAAGTATAACAATAACTTGTGATAGATTGTTTTTTATTTGACAAAATTTAGAACACGTTTTTACGGAAATTAATTAAATAATTTATTGCACAACCAGCGTCACACTCACATTGTTTAAAATTCCTGGTTCCTGAAGAAGGGTAACCTGTGCATCAGGAACCAGAGCAGTGCCTTTAAATTACACAGGGAATTACAAAAAGCAAGAAGAACACGTAAAATTAAATAAGGGAAAAATTTTAAAAAAACATTTAATGTTTGTCCTTCTAATCCAGCGATAGTCTTAGTTAGTACTACTAGGAAGGGGTATGGAAATATAAACATTACAATTGTGGCTATTTATAAACATACTTATAAATCAGTAGAGAACTTACACAAATTATTTTTTTTATATTAAATTATTGCTCTTTATATAACAGTCTTTGTTAAAAATAAAGTCATAACCTAATCTTGTAAATGAAGCCATCTTCTTCAAAATGTCTGCTGCAAACGTACGTGATTTTGTTCAATACCAATTTGACCGTAAAGCCATGCCGTCTATCCACATTTGTTGCATTGTGCTATCTTCGGGTAACCTGAAATAAATAATTATTAATTAAAAACTGCCATAATCAGTCCAAACGTTAATTTTATTTATGACAGATCGACACCCTTAAAGTTCTTTATTAATTTGACAGCAAACCGTAGATATAAAATCCAGTATTGAACGCCTTTCTTCACAATAGTGATGCTATTTGTTCGTTACATTATTATTATATTACTACACGTAGATTGTGCAGTGAAAACTATTCAAGTTCATTTTCTATAAGATATATGAACCTATCTTATTACAAGTTCTAAATTTTATGAAAGTAGGTGGAATTATTGTAAATAAAAATAATATGAAAACCCCTTTTGGTAGTTTTTTAATTTATCATGCTGAATCTATAAATATATCAATGCAATGAATAGATTCAAACAAGAAAAATATTAATCAATAATCATCAACAATCAAATTGGTAACTTCATAGAACGTTACTGAATCGAGCTTTCAAAAGTTAATTAACATATATAATGGAATAAACACAAGAAATAAAAAAAACTTCTTTACTAAGTATCGATAACTTTTTCACTGAGGGAGTGGAAACGCCCATCCCTATCGCCCTAAAATAAACAACAAACTTGTTACTGTGATTAAATTGATTATACTCATGATTTATTGCTTTGAAATACTATTCTCAAATGATATTAAAGCTATGTTGCAATTCCAGTAGGTCATAGTTAAAATTCAAGGGAAAAAAACCACTTTAAAGTACACAAAATTGAGTCTTACCGATGGAAGCTGATGAAGGTGGTTTTGTTTTCTCTTCTCCCGAATGGGTTTTACATCCCAATATCACACACGCCATTCCGATGTATTCCGTATACTCCATACTACGAATATCCACTGAAATCCACTTCAGATTGTCTTAAAACAACCCAAAAAACACAAGGTTTTTGGAGACGACGCACTCCAACCAAAGAGTATATAATGACTCCAACATCTGTATAACACACTGCCAAATTGAAAGTACTTGGCAGCGACAAGTTGTGATTTTCTAAACATCTCTAATTTTCTAAACCGTAGCATAATGGTAATCAAAGGTAACCAACTTGACAATTGAGGGTGGTACGTTTTGAATAATAAAACATCACACTACTATATTTTTATCTGTCTAACACGTGGTTGGCGACGTTTCATACTAACGAGACTGACACATGTGCCAGGTGTTCGTTTTGTAACGCTCCTTCTATGCTTTAGTCCTTATTCTGAGGGGTCAAACGCACGTCAAACACAGGGGTCAAACTAATCTATGAAACTGTAGTTTTTTTTTCGGTAAGAAGCGCCTAGTCTGTGATGTTTGTTGAGTAAACTTTGTCTGTGTGTTTCGGTGACGTGTTGTATTGTCAATTTAGCTGTCATTTTCCCATAAGAGAAGGAAACGCCGAACCACGTAAAAATGAAATTCTATTCCGTTCCCTGGTTGCTAGCGTTACTCCTAGTGCTCGACGTAGCATCGGCTTTATACTTCCACATAGGTGAAGGCGAGCGAAAATGTTTCATCGAGGAAATTCCCGACGACACCACAGTCATTGGTAAGCTTTTCCTACTCCATATTAGCCCTAAAAAGTCCCTATCTCATTTGAATTACACGAACAATTATTTTTCTTTCCAGTAAATTACAAAGTGGAGCTCTATGACCCCAGATCGGGCGGTTTCATGCCATCTTCACCTGGCATTGGTATGCATGTGGAAGTGAGGGGCCCAGAAGATAATATAGTTCTTTCCCGGGTCTATTCCTCTGAGGGCATGATCTCCTTCACATCTGCCAGTCCTGGGGAACACTCTATTTGCATGTATTCAAATAGTACATCATGGTTCAGTGGATCACAGCTGAGAGTGAGTATGGGGAAAGTAGAGATAAGTTAGTTCTAAGTAGAGTGATGGGGCTAGATAGCAGGGTAGTTAAGTAGTCTGTCCCCATTCATACTCCTGTTAAATTACTTCCTCTGAACAGTTTATTAATCTGCTGAGAATTTTCATACTTGTATGTCAATCAAAACACTTGTGTAAACATAGCTTGTGAAGTTTATTTACAAAGGTTATCTTAATTTTATTTCTGCTTCAGAACAAACTACCAGGTGTAAGTGTTTTAATTTCTCTTGTGCCATAAAACTAAGTGATAGATTATCTATAGATACTATAGAAGTGTGCAGTTAGGCACAGTACTGTGATAAACATTTAATCTTCCGAAAAGCAAGAGTGTTTTTTGCTTCTTTCAATGTATAAAGCAAAGTTAGCGCTCCGTGATAGGAAGATGCTGGATAAAGATAGATAGAGGCTGCTAGTTTTCATCAATTTTGTCACTAGAATAGCAAACACAATGTTGTGGATATAGAAAACCAGTTGAAAAACAATGGCAAGTGATTTGGCTTAATATAATAACCTTTCATCCATTAAAATGAGCTTATAGTTGCAAGCCTGATTGCAAATAGAGACATAAAATAAAAAGTGCAAACAAAATCACCTCAGTGCAGAGCCTAACAAACTTTTTAAAAAAACATGGTTCCTCTAAAAACACTCCTTAGAGACAGTTTAAATAATCAGCGGTTAATTATATCATACCTTTCACAATAGACTGTTTGAATTGACTCTGAAGAGTGTTTTAAGAAATAAGACATACTGTAGAATAAAGATGTGTATATTTCATTTAATATACACATATACAGTTAGTGGCAACCCATCCACCAAACAGCATCAACAACATCCACTCATCCATATTTCCAGGTACACCTGGACATTCAAGTCGGAGAGCATGCAGTGGACTATGCTAATGTTGCTCAAAAGGACAAGCTGACTGAACTACAGCTGAGAATCAGACAACTGCTCGACCAGGTGCACCAGATTACTAAGGAGCAGAGCTACCAGAGGGTAATGACTATTTATGAGAGTGGTATTAAATTGGAACCCATTTAAAGGCACCATAAATATTATGATGCAAAGAATTAAATTATTGTATTGTTACACCATGTACCCCCTCTAAATATCTAAGGGCCCTCGCCCACGGCGACTTTTTGTAGAGATGCTGTCGCGCGTTTCGGAAACGCGCAACAGCATCGCTACGAACGCGCTTAAGTCGCATTTGCAACGCGTTACAGAAGCGATGCCAACATGCTACTAACTAAAAAGAAGCACCAAAGACATAGTGACTATTGTTGCCTCAACGGAGTCCATCTTGCAACTATGGCGATCATAGGCATTTCTGTGCCGTTACTGAATAGCTTTTGCATCGCGCCATAAGCGCGACGGTTTCGCGTTTGCATCACGACTGAATCGTAGTTACGTGGGCGAGGGCACACAGCTAGCGACCGCATCGCTACAGTATCGATGCAACCGAGTGACAGCATCGCTGCAAAAAGTCGCCGTGGGCGAGGGCCGTAATACGAAATATTTTTCGTTTGAAAATAATAACAATATGAGTCTTTATTTCATATTTAAAAAATAATAAGTAATACATGCTTCGAATGAAAAATACATTAAATTAAATGATAATTAGATTAATAATTTGTAGTTAAGCCCTCTCCAGGACATGCTTGGGGAGGCCAAGCATGTCCACAAGCCTTGTGGTTTGCCGGGGGATTGAAAATGGACTCATTGAAACCTGAATCTATGTCTACAGCATCGTGAGGAGCGCTTCCGCCAGACTTCTGAGAGCACCAATAGCCGTGTGCTGTGGTGGAGTCTCCTGCAGACCGGAGTCTTGCTGCTGATCGGCTGGTGGCAGATGAGACATCTCAAGAGCTTCTTTGAGGCCAAGAAATTAGTGTAAATGGAACAGAGTGTATATTTATTTGTAACTTACACATTGGTCACTGAAAAGTCGAGGTTAGATCTAATTTAAATGAGGAAGTAAGAAATCATTTATGTATCTCTTGAGAGATGTGTTGAGTGCCCTTATGTTTTTGTTTGTTATTTTACAATGTAGAGTGCCAAATAGGTTGAGACTCTGATATCTGATTTAAAATTGCCTTACAATTTTGTAAAAACTTAATAAAAACATAGATAGGTAATTTTTTTAAGTTCCATTAATGATCAATAAAACTGACCAGGGTTTTTTTTGTTTACATTTTCATCTACAAACAGTTATGACTTAAAAATGAGATTTTTTGCCTGCTGACTGTAAACTTAACTAAAATTAATTGTATTTTTTGAAGTCGTAAAAAGAAACCTACTTTTGTGTACATAATTATTGTTTCTGATCCAATAAAATAATATATAAAAATATTATTGTTGTACTTTGAAAGAACAAGCAATTCCACATTTGTGCAATTTCTCCAAACTCGAACAGAATGTTAAGTCTGATAAAAACCCTTTTCAATTTATAAAAACACTGGATTCTCTACTAAAACACTCCTCTGAGTTAAAGTATTATGTGGTTTTTCATTTTTCACATTTTTCCTTTTACCAGACTATTTAAACTGCCTCTGAGGAGTGAGTGTTCTAAGGGATCATGTTTTTATAAGATTGTAAGAGATTTGTAAGAATGAACACATTTTACTCCAGAAAGGCACTTAGCTTAAACTCAATTAAATTTAGGTATGTGACAGATTATTGTCTTTTATTGTCCTTTTAACCCTAATACATCGTCCAAGTACTTGACAAACAAAGACGCATTAGGCTTAGGAAACTGAGCTAATAGACTAAAATCGACTTCACCAAGCGTACTTTCCAGCGTGTCACAAGTGCAGTAGTAAAGGTGGCCGTCAATCTGCAGCTGTTCTGCTAGCTCCAGCTGATGGTTATCCATCAGATCCTCGTTTACGACAACTAACAAAGGTTTGTTTGCCTCTAAGACTTCTAAACAACTTCCAGCACCAGCATGACTTATCACTAAGTCTGCGTTGGCTATGTCGCTTTGTATTGAGTCTTTAAACCTGTAGAGAACTATTTGGATCCCTTCCTTTTCAAATTCAGCCGGTTCTGTGTCACTGTTGCCGATTTGGCAAGTGATTTCTCTGCAACCCATTTTCTTAAGTTCGGTGAGAATGGCGGAGGTTAGAATCACTTCGCAGAGGCGGTCGAACCGCGTTGTTCCGACTGTGATAAAACATTTCTTGTATTGTTGCACCATTTTACTTTGTTTTTGCGAAAAATAGTACCTAACGAAGCAAACTTTTGTTATGACGTTCGAAACTTCAACTTCAATCGTCATTCATGTAAAGCAGCTTAGGCGTGATCGTTGCAAAGACGAACCGTTTTATAAGACCGTTTTGTGTTCCGCGACGATAGGACCGTTTTACGTTTCAATCTAAAGCAGTGCCAGCGACTCTAAAGCAGTGCCAGCGTTTGTTCGTCGCGAGACCAGTCCTTATATTTTTTGACGCGGATATGTCCTTTAGTGCTATATTAATAGAGCCTAGAACGTAATGAGATCATTGCGACGTCGTCGTCGGCTCTTTGCTCGTTCCGTTCGTTTTGGTCTGTGATACAATAAAGTAATCTTTATGTCTATGAGTATACAGTCGAATATCGTGTAAAACAACTTATTTTTTCCGATGTTTCGTGATTTCGTCTCGTTCGCACTCGTTTGACCGTCCTCTGCGCCTTGCTCGTTCGCATACAATGAAACCAGTTGCGAACGAGGACCGTTTCGAGGACCTGTTTTCGTTCCAGAAAAAACGGTTGCGTTTCGTCGTCGAAAAATCGGACAACGACCCACTCCTTAGCAGCTGTCACTGTCAAAAATGCTCCGAAACTATTTTTTAACAGTTTCACATTTCATCAAAAATACTTTTCACAATGATTGGTATCGGAACATAATTACATCACGTACTAACAGTTTGTCAAAAAATTCAAGAAACCGGAAGAGAAACTTTATTATTGGTATTATCGAAAATTAAGACCATTTACTACCTTTGATTAAGCACAATACATCCTTTTAATGTAATGACTCTACTTATTATTTTTATAATGCTTCGATTCCCGAACTGTGTACAGATGTTTTTTAAAATGTATGAATGCAGTTTTTCTTGTTATTAAAATCGATGACATGGTTCCTCAGAACAGATCTTCGTATGTCTTATAGTTTCAGACTTTCCCATACTGACCGATTTGAATGAGACACCCTGTATAATTATTATCCGGGCACCAAAGTATAAACAAACAACCGACTTTAGTAGGTAATAATAATAAATACACTGAAAACAATCTGACTTTTAATGATTTAATAATTGAATGATCGAATGGGGTAACTTGGTGATTGACAGTCACTTTACTTGGCATTCCCATTACAGCATACTGACCTACTCAAGTCCTTGTGCTGATTTGCTGGAACAAGGCTGGTTTGTAAATTAGACCAATAATATTATTTATTCAAATGTTTAGGTTTAAGGAACCTTAGGGTGCTAACTAGCGCCTTCACTTTTTGAAAAAACGTATTATAAAATAAGTTATGATTTGTTTCCAAGGGTGCACTAATTAATTAGCAGCGGGTATCACCTTAAACAAAACGTGCAACGAAAGTTGGAAGAATTTTTTTTAAAAAGGCATTTTTTCTGAAGTATTTCGACACATTTGCGTAGTGGTTATATTTGTGCCAACATTGGCAACGTAAAGGGGTAGCCACTATGATATATTAAAATAAAAAAATACCAACCAACCTACATACAACAACAGTTTTTTTTAGAATAGAATAGAATAGAATAGAAAAGGTGTATTTGGTACCAACAGAATCAAACTTCGCTTATAAGCCATGACAAAGACTTGAAGAATAATCGGATACTCTACCTAAATACTTATTTCTTACGCTCCCATAGTTAGGTACCAACGGTTGAGTAGGTTTCGTACATGTTTAATGAATTCCTGACCTTTTGTGTTCTTCGATATAGGTACCACCATTGTAATGTGCACAGGATGTTTGGAATAAGAATGCCATAAGTTTATCTAATGAAATCTCAAGCAAGAAGTTTATAGTAGTTATTTAGATTATATTACATAAACTCAAGTATATATGCCAGAGGTGTAGGCAGTGATTCTGACAGTCACCATTCGATATCAACCCTTGTATGTCCCCACTGCTGGGGCACGGGTCTCTTTCTGCATCGCAGGAAGGTTAGGCCATACTCCACCACGGGGGCCAAGTCCGGGTTGGTGGAGGATTGTAAGACAGTGGCGCGGGCCTTACTGTCAGAAGTTGTCAAGCCGCCCATAAGGTCTCTGACATGGCTTAACGACTGCCATTACATAACAGCCGGCACCAACACAGCTTAACGTGCCTTACGAAGCACGGAATCGCTCGGAAAAATGCCACTAGAAGGTTTCTGGTACGTTCGTTTTATTATCGAGATAGAATATCTTATATCCTATGACAGCACATCAAACTTTACACAGGTACACTCTACTCAGTTACTTTACATCTGATTTTGCAACAAAAATGTACAGGTTGATGTGCTGTCGACAGGAGCATCTACCACCTACCATGGAAAGACCGAAGAGGTGGTAAAGCTATAAAAAAAATACATTCCTACAAATACACACTCAAAAACGAAACAAACACGTTTTCTGGCTATTAATTTAAAAAAATACTTCGGCTGGGTATTTACATGCCTGTCCGCTGTGTCTGTTGATTCGTGGTCTACAATTAACGGTTTTGTTTCAACCCTTCCTTCATCTTCAAGCTATATTATGTAGTCCACTGCTGGACATAGCCCTCCCCTAATGAGCGCCATAGCGCCCTTTTCTTCAGCTTGCCGCATCCAGCATCTGCCAGCAGTTTTTCGCAGATCGTCATCTCACCTGGTCATCCCACCACTCAAGAACACGTTTACTCCAACGGTTGTCGGTTCTTCGCGAGATATGGCCAGCCCACTGCCACTTCAGCTTGCTGTTTCTCTGAGCTATGTCAATAACTTTGGTTCAACCCTTCTTTGGTGGTTTTAAATGACGCAACACCCCGTGTAGCGTATCTCTTTCAAGCAACCCAGTTTCACTCCAACTCCCTGCCGAACACAATTAAAAGAAATGGCCTTACCACGTGCACGTCTTCCCTTCTATCGCCATAATCCAACCATCAATAATAACAGCTTATTTGATTAGAAGGCTAGTTAGTAATTTAGCGAATTATGATTGGGTTTGGTGTTACAGTTTTTGTAGACGGTGTTTGTAGTGCGATTTGGACTGTGAAAAATGCCGCTATGGATATGGATGTTCCTTAGTTACCTTGTAGGTGTCCGTGGAGAGGATTTTCCATCACTGATCACTGCAAATGGATCTATAGGTAAGTGGTTTCCGTACTCGTTGGCACCCAACGTGGGTCACATTGACATGAACCACGTTGACATAGAGAATTAATTGAACGTTCGACAGCACATACCTAAATCGTCGCAAGCATACAGTCTGAATTAAATTACGGGTGATTTTGCTACAAAAATTCTGTTGTCTTGTGAGTTAAATGCAGTGATAGAGAGTTTTTGACCTCATTAGGTGTAAAACTGGGGTTTCTTATAATGTTACAAAAATTAAGTGTGTAAATGTGCATTCACATTCTTATAATTAGAAAAATTTAAGAAGTTTGCTTGAAATTGCTTGAAGATACCGATTTAGTTCAAGACTCTTCAAAAACAAGCTGTTAGGTTTATTTACCTATTTTGCACTGCGTTCTTTCTTCATATAGGTACACGTGATTTAAGTCGGGTGTGTCTTGCCAAGAATCAAGCTTATGACCTACCTAAATGGATTCACAAATTTTTGAAGACTTTCAGTTCGTAGGTACAGTGTATCTTACATTTCAGAGAAATCTTACATAGATATTATATGAAATTGTTAATCTATAGTAGTGTTTTTATTAGTTTATTGCGAAGGCCGAAAAAAATAACTCACAATTGTGCTGACAACTTTGGGCTGCTTTCAGCGGTAGTTCTCGACCGCCAATATCTTGGGGAGCAGTATCAGACTATTCTGGATGAGGTGAAGGATTACATCAAAGAACTGGCGCGTGTGGAGCTGAAGCATGGTGGGGTGGTGGTGCATTATTATTCCTGGTCCAATATCAATTTGAACAAGGGTGAGTATTCGATGACCGCAGGGGTAGCTCCAAAGCAAACGAAGGTTGGTTTCCGGTTATTCACCGAATCTAATTCAGAGGGCTACTCGTAGTTCATCCTGTGCGCTTACGCATGAGCCTGCAAAAGCATCAGTCTGGCAAAAAATTGCTATGAGAGGATGTCAACTTGCACTCTGGGTGTCAGGACAGCTTCGAAGTAACTGCTGTTTATTTCATTCTTAAAGCGGCGCGAAAGTAGATAAATAGATAGATAGAATATTCTTTATTGTACACAGAAATTACAGTAACTGAAATTATATAAAAATATAGAATAGAATAGAATATCACCACTATGTATGTCGTCATTACTAGAGACGGTCGCTTTTTTAAAAAGAACCTGTCAAAAATAAAAGAAAACGGACTGTGGTTCTGTCATACCTCTTTCGCTTTAGGAACATTCAGGTTTGCTGGAAGAAATCTCTTAGAGAAATAAGCTTATCTTTTTACATGTTCTTTTCGCAATAATTAAGCGTGTTAAATAAAAGATGAAAGCAACTACAACCGCTAAATGTAAACTATGTTTTTGACACAATAAATTCATTCATTAATTGAAGACCTCTGTGGCGTAGCGGTAGCACATCTACCTACCATGCTAGAGGTCCCGGGTTCGAATCCCGGCTGAGAACAAAAAAAAACCCCCGTTCTTGGATGTTTACATGTTTGTGATGTCGTTGTTTCTGGTTCCCACGACACAGGGTATCCTAGTGTGGGGCCAGAAGCAATGTTTGTACCTGTATGTATATGTTATGTTACGTTACGTTACGTTACGTTACGTTACGTCACGTCACGTCACGTCACGTCACGTCACGTCACGTCACGTCACGTCACGTCACGTCACGGCACGTCACGTCACGTCACGTCACGTCACGTTACGTTACGTTACGTTACTGTACGTTACGTTTCGTTTCGTTACGTAACATTACGTTACGTTATCTTACGTTACGTTACGTTACGTTATGTTATGTTACGTTACGTTTCGTTACGTTATGTTGTTACTTGTACGGTTTGCAATGTACGGCTTTCCTTCATGGGTCTCAATTCAGTTTCCAGTGTAGCACGTTTTTAAAACCAAATCCAACCTCTCACATTACTTTTGTCGGCAGGTTTCATAGCAGTGTTTAGCGTAGCCTCCTGCGAGGACACCTGGTCTATCTACAGCCGAGCCCGGGAGGAGGACTTGCTGCACTTTGCTCTGACAGAGGCCGACTGTCCACGACTGCCCATGGACGAGGCCATCACGGCCATCCACACGGCCCCAGGCCACGAGCTGCCGCAGATACTGCTAGATTTGCGCGCCACCAGAGCATTCAATTGGAAGGCGACTATCTTGCTGCATGATGATACACTCAGTGAGTTAGGATTTGTTGGTCCAAGCTCAGCACCGAGGAAAAGTGGCAGTTAGGTTTTCTCTTTGTTTCTTCACGCTTCCTATCCCCTCCTATCTACTACCGTTCTTCTCATACTTAATTTTTTCCTATTTTATTTGTTTACCTTTGTTTAATCTCTTCTTTCTACTTTTCCTTCGTGTGCAAGATGTAACGACGGAATGGGAATAGTAGATTGTTAACCGAGAGTCGAAAGAATCAATTGAAGAAGGAATTGATTCTTTTACCCGTGTTAAACACTTTACTTTTCATTTCGAATGTGAGGAAAATAAAAACTAATTTTTAATATTCAAATCTTAGCACAAAATTATTATTATCTGTTGTTTTTAGGGTTCCGTACCTCAAAAGGAAAAAACGGAACCCTTATAGGATCACTTTGTTGTCCGTCTGTCCGTCCGTCCGTCCGTCTGTCAAGACCCTTTTTCTCAGGAACGCGTGGAGATATGAAGCTGAAATTTATATCAATTACTCAGGTCTACTGTCCCTTAAAGCTGTGAAAAAATCAAACTTCTAAGCCAACGCAATCAAAAGATACAGCCGTTTATGCCGCAAATTTTCGACACTTGCAAGGGAATCAAAACCTACAGGGTGCTTCCCGTGAACTCAGAATCTTGAAATTTGGTACGAAGCAACGTCTTATAGCATAGATAAAGGAAAAATTTTTAGTTACATCACATAATATATTTTTTTTTAATAATTTTAAACTTACTACCCATTTCCTCATAAACGCGTAGAGGTATTAAATTGAAATTCATACCAAATACTCAGGTCTATAATACAGGTTTGTACGGAACCCTCGGTGCGCGAGTCTGACTCGCACTTGGCCGGTTTTTTAATAACGTATCAGATACATATAACAGATTAGTATCCCGCCAATTTATGTCGACTTTTTAAATTTTAAATATGGATCTCACCGCGTAATTGTTGCGGCTTATTCCGCACAAAGAAGTTTGCGCTAAGTTCACACTAGCCGTTTAGAAACTCACATTGTCCGTAAATGTTACTGCAGATCTACTACAAACGGACCACATATCTGTTGCTAACTAGGTACGCTGACATCACCGCAGTGGATTCACCTGTTTATTGTTTTAGGGCTGAATGGAATAGGGCAAAGAAAAAAGAAAATATAACTTACTGTCGTCCTCTCTCTCAAAATATTCAACGTATCCGATTTTGCACCTTCGATTTAAGCACACGTCTGTCAAAGATCTCACACTATCACAATCACACTAGTATTTTAAAGGCGAAAGTTTGTGAGTGTGTATGTTTGTTACTTCTTCACGTCTAAGCGGCAGGAGCGATTTTAATAAATTTGGTACGGAGTTAGCTTACACCCTTGATTAACACATAACTACGTTTTACTGCAGGAAAACATCTTATTCCCATGGGAAAATCAAAAAAACCGCGTGTGACACCGCGGGGAACAGCTAGTAGATATATTAAACTCTATCAAATTAGCCAATAACGCTACTGATAAACCGCAACAAGATATTATCGCCGTGAGAACCACGGGGACTTCGTCCTTCCCCGCATCTCTGGTTTACCCTGCGTTGTGTCGTCCTCCTATATTATAAGCACGATACTAGATCGGAGACGACAACGACACAAAGTGACATATGAAAGTGTTTAGTTATAAAAGTATGTAACTACTAATATCTTTTCATAACGGTGATTGGCTGATGGGAAACGGCAATTTTATACTTAATTCATCCGACCTTAGGTCGCGACATGGTCTCCAGAGTGGTCCAGTCTATGACCTCGCAGATTGACGACGAAGACGTGCCGACAATATCTGTCTCTGTCTTCAAGATGAAGCACGAGGTCAACGAGTACCTGAGAAGAAAAGAGATCCATAGAGTCCTCTCTAAATTGCCTGTGCGATACATAGGTATGTCGTCTTAACAAAGTCTTATTACTACATATTAATAGGCTCATGTTTCAGTTTCATAATTAACAATGTAAAAAAGTGGAAGACGAATCCGAAACACCATGCTTCGCACCAAAACCAATATTGCTGATATTGAAGATGTTACTGAGTAATTCTTTTCTTAGGCACTCTCTGTGTAATTTTCGTGGCGGTTTTTATTTATTCCGATTTTAATAAAAAATTGCTGAACCTGAAAAGGGGCAGTAATTTAAACTAAACGACGCATTGGACAGAAAAATGCACGGTAAATTTCGGCGGAAATTTTAGTTTATAAATTCTTGACCATGACAGTTACGCGAATTAGGTGTGAGCGGTAGTGGAGGACGTTTTAAAAACTACACATACTTTTTTTGAACTAAAACGTTAGTAAGTACAACACATTGTAGACTTTTAGTCCGGATAAGTAGATCCGGACTAAAAGTCTACAACTACACATACATTTATTTTAATTGTCTAATAGCTCTCGCCAGCGACGACCTCTGTGGCGTAGCGGTAGTGCATCTACCTGCCATGCAAGAGGTCCCGGGTTCGAATCCCGGCTGGGAACAAAAAAAAAACCCCCAGGTCTTGGATGTTTACATGTTTGTGATGTCGTTGTTTCTGGTTCCCACGACACAGGGTATCCTAGTGTGGGGCCAGAAGCAATGTATGTGCCTGTATGTAAATGTTATGTTATGTTAAGCTCTCATCAGCCCCACTCATCATTTGACACCCACTACAGGATATAGCCGGGTGCCAGCGACTCTCCTGTAACCAGGTCGCCACCATCTGGTGGAGGGCCTACCCACGCTGCTTAGCTTTAGATCCAAAGTATTATTAGTTAATGTTAAGGTTAATCCTTTCCTCCAAGGTCGAATGAAAAAAGGCCACGACACTGAGCTACTGAGCTTTGCTTTTATGGAAACAGCAACACTGGATTTCTCAATACCACTAACAACCTTGATGAAGGTTAACAACCGAGCTAGGACAGGGTTGAGTGAAAGTAACTCTTATATCTTGCAGGTGAAAACTTCATAGCCATAGTGACCTCAGACGTCATGACTACAATGGCGGACACGGCACGTGCCCTCCGCATGTCCCACACTCAGGCACAGTGGCTCTACGTGGTCTCCGACACTGACGCTCGCAGCAGGAATTTGAGCTTTCTGGTTAATGCCTTGTATGAGGGTGAGAACGTTGCATTTTTCTACAACGTTACTGATGGCCATCCGGATTGTAAGGTAAGGTATTTATGGAGCTCGTTATAAGCAAGCATTATGTTGTGGAATTAGAATTATGTTTGTGGTGTGAACGAAAAGCTTTTGTCAAAATAACTTCAGTGGGGTCAAAGTGCCTAGACACCGGATTTGTTCAGCTAGCTTATAATGAACGTCGTATCGAGGACGATAAATGCGCTACCGCGATTTTGCTCTACTAGTTACGGCATATCTTCTTTTTGAGGAGCACAGGGCATCAACCATCGATTTGCACTACCGCTAATGATTTGCAGGAGCTTCTAATTCAGACCAGCTACTGTCGATTTATTAGTCCTTTAGGGCTATAGATAATTTCTAATTGATTTTTATCCGCCTTCTTTTTCTATTGCCGTAGGGTACGTATGTGAGGGCTAGACTAGTCAACCATCCCTCGTTTTGCATTAGTAGGAGTTTTGGAGATAGCCAATAAAATGTATTTTTTTGTGTAGTAGGGTATTTAAAGCGCAAAATCGAGGACAAGAACGATAACAAGCTATTCTGATTCTCCTGAATACTCAGGATTTGGGCAGCTAGCTTAGCTTAAACTTAGCGTCGTCTCGATCACTAACGTAAAACATATGGTGCTATTCATATTGTTCAGATTTGTTCAACACTTGATAGGTTGAGATAGGTGGAGCCAAGGCCTAGTGAAAAAGAAAATGCGTCTAGTAACACACTGCCATATTCCCCAGAATGGCTTGATGTGCTACTGCCAAGAACTCCTCAACGCTTTCATCTCGGCGCTTGACGCAGCAGTGCAGGAGGAGCTGGAGGTGGCTGCCCAGGTCTCGGACGAGGAATGGGAGGCCATCAGACCTTCCAAGCTGCAAAGGCGGAATATGCTGCTGAAACACATGCAGGTGGGCTTCAAGTTTATCGTCAACACTGCCGTGAATTATAACTAAATGCGGAAAATTTTTCGCCCGCGGGCGACAAATTCCTCGAGACAAGACCCCGACTCCCGGCCCGAGACTGTGTCAAAACAGACTGCTCTGTAGTGAAATGTTAGCACCGCAGGTCGACTCTCTTTCTGTCTTTCTCCAGTGTTAATTTAACACCACAGGTCGATAAGCTCTATTTAATGAAATTCTAGTGCCTTAGGCCGCCTCTCTATTTCTAGCGCCATTTTTAGTGACATTCTAGCACTGTGTATCTATCTCTCTTCAGTGGCATTCTGGTACCGCAGGCCAGAACTCTCTCTCTCGACTGATATTCTAGCAGCTCTCCCTCTCTAATTCAGAACCGATCTCATTCTAGCTGCAGATCTCGTTGAACATTTGAAGCAGACTACAGCACCTGGGTCAAACGAATTCCAGTGTATTATACCGATATTAGACCGACACCCATTTGACCGGTTTTACCACGTAGTGACATATAGTGACAAATCACTTCTACGTATTTCACCATATTGTACCAGTGCTATTTGTGGATGGAGGAATAAAGATTATCATTTTTGTATATTTTTTTCTCACACTAATGCCATTCTAGAGCTGTAGGATGATGCTCTATTTTCTCTCTGCCTCTCTCTAGTTATATTTTATCGCCGTAGGACGACCCTGACTTTAAGCACAGCTCCTTTTCCAGCAACATATCTCGGTGAATAGCAGATGCGGCAACTGCAGCACGTGGCAAGCGCTCTCTGGCGACACCTGGGGCGCCACTTACCGGGACTACACCGACGCTCGCCCGGACAGTAGAGGCACCGTATCGAACACTCCCGTCGGCAAAGATAATGACACTGTAGCGTTCGGCGTCATCGAGAAAGTTGAGTTGCTGCAGGTGAGGGTTTTTTTTAGATTGATTGATTGGACCAATTACAAGAAACACTCCGTCGGATGAATTATCTTGTTTGTCTATTGTTGATTATTATAGCCCTGAGATGTTGAGTAGGTATCTACGACTGTAAGGTTGAAATGCAAGTTTTTAGACCGCTTGGACTTCTGTCGTATAACTAGGTACTCGAGTGCTAAGTTTTTCTTTATTGGTCAGGAGAATATGCGATCATGATAATTCTCGGGCGTCCAGGATGAGATCCGGTACAGTGATATGGATACGATGATCGCCCCAGCCAAAGGATGCCTTTGTGGACGATACTCTGATCTTGGCGTGGTTGCAGGTGGGATTCTGGAGACCGGTAGATGCTATGCGATACACTGACGTATTGTTTCCACACGTGGAGCACGGGTTCCGAGGGAAAGAATTACCTATTATCACCTATCACGTAAGTCCTTCAATCAGAGAGTTAACCAACACTAACTTGTACTTTACTCTGGCATCTGCCACTCATTTATTCATTTTGTATCAAGCGGTCCTATCACATTGACCAATGATGGGCCAACAATATTATTGTAGGTCCAACAAAGGTCGTAGCTACCTAAGCCGTTTACTTTGGGAGTTTGTAGACGAAAATACTAACTTTTTAAGAGCCATCGATAATAACCCTTGTATGTCCCCACTGCTGGGGCACGGGGCTCTTCCTGCATCACAGAAGAGTAATAAATGCTACTAATTACGTACCATGGCCACGTACCATAATTTACGTGCACATGACGACGCCATAGTTTGAGCCCGATTTGTATGGCGTTTCTTCGTGATACAGAGTTATTTAAAGAAAAACAAATAACTACGATTATATATTTGAAATAAAACAGAGATTATAATATTTCGTTCGTTGTACTCTCCGTTTTCAGTTGTGAATTGTTTCAGTTTAGGTACTACGAATCACATGCTGCGAATCACTCTGTGTGCAACTCATATTATTATAACTCAGAACTGTAAAATCTCATACGCACATACTTTGCGTCTCATTATATTTTTTGTGTTGAATATCCAGAACCCCCCATGGACGATTCTGCAAGCTAACGAGTCGGGGTCTGTGGTCGGCTACAGCGGATTGATATTCGACATCGTGAATCAACTGGCCAAAACCAAGAATTTCACGTAAGTTTATAACTAACCTACCTAGTCTAATTGCCTTTTTATAAAAACACGAGTCCTCAGGGGCAGTTTATTTAATTTGTGGTTAAGTCTTTTCCGCTTTACAATCCTTCAGCAACCGGGAGTTTGCCCCGTGGTGGAGTATGGCTTAACCCTCTTGCGATGCCGGAAAAGACCCGTGCCCCAGCAAGGCCCCAGTAGTGGGTAAAATCCCTTGTAAAATCTGAAGAGGACTATTACAATTCGTATTCTTTATGACATGAGGCGGTCTGGTTAACCGTAATATTTTTTAATTACTTCTGATTCCTAAGTAATTGAATGGCCCCGTAATGTCATTGAATTTTAGGTAGGGACTTCACAAGAGAAAAGAACCCCGTTTTGACCTCACAAAATATAAAGTATACTACGACTTATTACGTATATTTTATATTGTAAAATATACCCCGACCCCTCGACTCCCTCTGCCCACATCGTCTTATAATGAGCTCCATATCTATAGGACATGAAAAATGTTTTTAGTTCATAAGTTATTTTTTGTTACAGGGCTAAAATACTCCTTCCCAGCAACATAAAGATGGACTTTTCCAACGAATCTTTGGCAGACGTATGTAAACAAGTTTCTGTAACATCAACAGACAGAAAATCTAAGAATATACCATTAAAATATTAAAATATTCTTTTTTATTTTCGTGTCATTAATTCATGTTAATCAAAGCAGTATCACATAGGAATCGGATTGAAAATAAATTAAGAAGTAAATTTTGCAATTGAATATAAACTACTCAAAATTTCTATTATATAAAATATTAATTCATGTTATTAATAAAAACAGTATCACATAGGAATCGAATTAAAAATAAATGCAATTAAATATAAACTACTCAAAATTTTTATTACATAAAATATTAATTCATGTTATTAATTAAAACAGTATCACATAGGAATCGAATTAAAAATTATTTAAGAAGTAAATTTTGCAATTAAATATAAACTACTCAAAATTTCTATTATCTAAAATATAAGTTAGTAAAATGTCAATTAATCGTCCTAAATTAGAAATGTTTGAAAAAGTAATTGTTATTGAAAATTAAAAGGATTGTAAAGATAAGCGTTGAAAAGTTAACAGTCGGTCCACCCGCAGTGTAGGGTTCCGTAGAAGGATACAGTTTTTACCTACTTCACAGAACTAACAACTTCGTCAAAGTAATTTTCAGTGGAATGTGTACAACATTTTCCTCTTATTAACATTGGTTGTATAATACTCGTTAACTTGTTTTCACGTTTTTACCATGAATCATTTAGTCGGCAGAGTTACGCTCTATTTGAACAAAAATTTGCAAATTTTTTCCTAAATAAAAAATGATAGATAAAAAACAATAAATTTATTTCAACGGAAAGAATTTACATTCTATCTACTTAACGTCAATGTACAATGTAAAATGTAAGCCGCTGCCTTTGGGTCGCGGTGTACTGGAGAAAAAGGCAGCGGAAAAAAACTTCACTTTAAAAAAACTTAATAGGTACATCATCGCCACCAATACGTCTGATAAGATTTCATGACATCAAGGCTCTGGATGTATTGAATTTTAAGCTGGTAGTTATAATATTGTGAAGCGCGGAGAGGTGGTAGCCCTGTCTATACTAGTACAAAACTTTTCCGTCTAAACTTCTCGTCAAATAAAATTCGTAAAAATTTCAGAACATGCATAGCCAAAGTGCAATGGCGACTCTAGCCGTAGTGGCTAGAGGGCAGGCGGCGCTGGCTGCAGCCTCCTTCACCATTTTGTCGGATCATGCCCCCGGTGTGTATGGTTTGTGGTTGGGTATGGATATGGTTAAATTCTTACGTTATAATAAATAAACAGCCATTATTACAGCTTTACACTTTTTTCGGAATCCAATGAGGTTGTTAAGCGTTCAACGTTGCAACTTTTTAGTTCGCAGATAAAAGATATCTGGCCACATATTATGGGCCTAGAAAAAGTTTTGACTTTTCTTTTTCCTTTGATTTTCTGACAAAACTGCCAGTAGCGTACGATTTAAACCTCCCTGGGATTATTCGCGGTTGCTGTTCAAAACTTTTTTTCTTCACATAATTTTTATGCTATTTCTCTACATTTTTAGGAATCAACTACACGATTCCTGTAAGCACGCAGCCCTATGCCTTCATGATAGCCAGACCTCGCGAGCTAAGTCGGGCAATGCTGTTCATGCTTCCCTTCACTACTGATGTAAGTTCATCCCAATTCAATGGTTCATCCATCTGTAAATAAATTCTTAAAAGATATAGGTACTGTAACTATACCGCAGGCTAATATTATACACTTTACATTTTGTGACTTTTGTGTTTGATGTATGTCTTTCATTGTGTGCAATAAAGTATAATGTAGGATTAATATATACAAAGATCTGCCTCAGAGACAGGCTTTTTTGCTTGACTCTAGAGGAAGATCCGAAGAAAATGTTAGCTAGCTTACGCTAGTACATACTTTACACTCTCGATATCTTTATATGTATGTTCTCTAAATGAAATAATAAGCAAGGCATAACAAGCACATGTGCCAATGCATTGATAGGCTTATTTTCGTTTCGTGCTTTAACATTTCGTTTCATTCATTTTTAACTTGCTCTTCCTAGCCTGTTATAGAAGTAACCAGCTTTCCGCGGTAGCTCAGTAAATATCTATACCCATTTCTCCAGCATGTAAACATTTAATTTAGCTGTCGTTTCCCTAGACCTGGCTGTGTCTCGGGTTCGCCGTCATCCTGATGGGACCTACTCTGTACGTGATACACCGTCTCAGTCCCTACTACGAGGCGATGGGTGTCACTCCACAGGGCGGTCTATCCACAATACACAACTGTTTGTGGTACATTTACGGTGCTCTGCTGCAGCAGGGTGAGTCATTATCACAGCCCACCGCTAACCACGCCATTTCTCACGACGATTCCTCGCCGTGCATCCACGGATCTTCCGCCGACTCAATTTAAGGATATTGTTCGTCTACTGACCATCCACCTATTCTCGCTACCACTTTGTTATTGCCCTGGCCCACCTACCGTAGACTTAGGGAGAACGATAGAATATCTTTTATTATGAACACAAATTGCAGTAACAAAAATTAAATGCCTATATCGAAATAGTGTACCTACAAAATTGGCGACCAAGTATGGCTCACTTCTTAACTCTTTGTGCAGCTTTACAGGGTAAGTTGACGAGTGTTTTTAATTCAACAGGCAAATTTGCAACACTTTTTGACAGTTTGTGGCAATCTAGGTAGGTATTTCGACCGTTGGCCGTTTACATGCTCACAGAATACATACACCATTTTACATCAGTTAATGAATAAACGCTTCGATTGCTTTGTTTTAATTATGCATTTGCTCTCGTGTGGTGTACAGCCAGCAGCACATTCGACTATAGAGTCGAATCCGAAATGTGTATATTGTTGTTTGTACGGGGATACACTAAATACTGATAAATGATACTAACTGACTATGTGCCAGTTTCTAATTTGAGAATTTTGCTAAGTAAATACTTAACCGCAGTGCTGTCTCTTCTAATTTCTCAGCAAAGAGCGTGACAGAACGTTACTTAAGTATTTACTTAGTGAAATTCTCAATTCAGAAGTCGGCCCTATGTGAACTTATAACTGATATAATGTCAATATTAACAAGGACTAAGATGAAGGGTGAGATAAACTGATACTGATAATGAGGACGCGACGCGTGTCCGTCTGAACGGACCGGCTATATGTTGTGAACTAACTTACGTTGCTGCCGATCACATGCTACGTGACAATAAAGGTCCGCGGCCTGGCACAATCGCTGACAAGCAATTCACGTATATTATGAAACTGTTCGGGTTGGCCCGTACATTTTTGTTGACCGAAAAGAATAAGATGTCCAATCCTTATAACCGCTAATCTATATCTGTGCCCTGCAGTAGGACGTTTATAGTCTACATAAGAAAAAATCTGAAGTTTCCCGCTTGGGCTTACGGTCTTGGCTAGTTTGATACAGTCTGATCCTAGCTTCGCTTTCCGAGGACGCAAATTCATCCGGCTCCCAAAACCGTGATGCTGGTATACTGTCAGAATCTAAGTAACTGACGAAAGGGAACTATGGTAATAACGTAACTACTGAGCAGTTATTATATTATTTTTAATGCAGTAACCCGTGCTAAGGTCAATTTTATAAACATATTTCGGGGCTGTAAGTGATGCAAATTACTTCAGCCAGATGTCGCTGCTTGTACGTAATGCAGAGAATATTGTAAAGAGGTTCGAAATTTCACTGATGCCGGTGAGTCGCCCACACAGAATGTTCTGTGGTCGCCCATTAGCTCAGTTGGAAAGAGCACTGGCACGGATAGCCAGAGGTCGTGGATTCGAATCCCGGCATGGGTGGAATTTTTAGCCTCTAAATAGGTTTTTAAAATACTAAGCAGTTAATAGACTATTCTTGAAGTCCTCATTATTTCAAGAGACTGACAGACATAACTTGAAAAATACATATGTTTAAAAGTCTCAAACATCTCTCCAGGCGGTATGTATCTCCCCCGCGCTGACAGCGGGCGCTTAGTCGTCGGCACCTGGTGGCTGGTGGTCCTGGTCGTCGTGACGACGTATTCGGGCAACCTGGTCGCCTTCCTGACCTTCCCTAAGCAGGAGATCCCGGTGACGACCATCGCTGAGTTGCTGGAGAACAGCGGGACCTACACTTGGTCGATCAAGAAGGGATCGTATTTGGAGACGGAGTTGAAGGTAAAACATCCTTTTCAACCGTTGGTCCAGCGGTTACACTACATACCTACCAAGCTCGCTCGGTTTGTCGGCGACTACTAAAACAGAGGACATGGGTATTGCTACCCGGGAATTGCTATAGTTAGTTTGTACAAATAACTTGGGTGATTTTCCAAGTTTGCAATGTCATGGATCTTTTTCTTTCAGAATTCCAAACCTTTCCAAAACACTTTGTAAGTTTCTTAGAATTCATGAGGCTTCACCCAGTCCTATATTGAATTCGACATGAAAGCGTTACTTTTACCAACAAACAGCCGTGCGTTTTGGGACCGCCTTTAAGGTGGCTGTGGGTCCGCCTTAAATTTGGTCAACATTTGTTGAAAGGATCTGAGAGAAAATCAACGAACACTTCTTTTAAGAGCATGTTTTTTTTTCATCACCATCATCAGCCATTTGACGCCCACTGCAGGACATAGGCCCTTCTCATGGTTTTCCAAGCTTTCCGGTCTTGTATCGTCCACATCCAGCGACATTTTTCTTAAAGTTATTTTATATTTAAAACGTTTTCATACGTGCTTAACCTTCAGATCATTGTACCCCTAAACGGTTCTTTCCAGAACTCGGACGAGCCCAAGTACTCCTCCTTGCTCCGCGGTTCCGAGATCATTAAGGGGGTCAGCGGTATAGAAAGCGGCGGAGACAGCGCAGTGGGCCTTGACAGAGTTAGGAATGACAGGCATGCTCTGATAGACTGGAAGCTACGATTGAGCTACTTGATGCGGAGGGAGCATTTGGAGACTGACACTTGCGACTTTTCTCTGAGTAAGTACTCCTCTGGTGAAGTATGAGCTGTACTAATTTAATGAAGTTTTGAAAACTAGGCACGCTCAGATACGAAGTCCGTCACTTGCGACTTTTCTTTGTGTAACTATTCCAACGGTTAAGTATCAGATATACCTACTTTGAAGAATTTGATATAGGCACACCCTGATAGACTGGAAGCTGCGTCTGATTTACTTGACGCGGAGGGAGCATTTGGAGACTGACACTTGTGACTTTTCTCTGAGTAAGAATTCCCACTGGAATAAGACATTCCCACAGTGAAGTATTAGATATTCCTACGTTAAAGTATTTGCTAAGTTAAAGAATCGCTCGTAGCCCCGGCTGCCCGAGTAATCTTAAAGGATCACGAAGGTTAAGCAACATAGGGTGCGTTCAGTGCATGGATGGGTATGACCGTCTGTGACTGACCCTAGTGGAATTTACCTGAGGGCTTCTGTGCTTCGCAAGTCACGTGGCTGCTGTCGATCTATGGTAGTTAACATGGCCTCTCCAATGAGATCAAAATATTTCTTATTCGCTATCCCTGATTGTAATCAATGTTCTCTTTCAGGCGTGGAAGAGTTCATGAACGAGCAAGTTGCGATGATAGTGCCGGCCAATAGCCCATACCTATCCGTCATCAACAAAGAGTGAGAACCCTTTACACCTCCTACGGACCTGACCAGCATTAACGCACCTCACTCACTTATTTATATAATCCCAAAAGTATTCCGACGTTTCGATTCTCTGTTGAGTGTCATGAAGGAGCAAACGGTTTTGCGTGGCTTCAGCTCAAGCACTGAAGGCAGACAGAGACTTTTGTTGCGCCCGCGAACTGGCCCTAGATTCTGTTAATGCATTATAGTCAAAGATGTTTTGATTGCAATTCAATGAAAACTGCACTAACTTGTCGATTTCATGTCATTATTATTAACGTATTATAATTATTAGAAGCGCTCATGGCCTAGTCGAGCCGAGTGATTCGAGTTAAGCAGCAGAAAGCGCGGTCAGGTGCAGTATGACCCAGTATGGGTGACCGTCCCGTGACTACCACTAGTGACATTTTTCCGAGCACTTCCGTGCTTCGCAAGGCACGTTAAGCCGTTGGTGCCGGCTGTCATGAAATGGCAGTCGTTAAGCCATGTCAGAGGCCTTATGGACGCATGGTAACTTCGGAGAGCAAGGCCCGTCGCTGTCTTACAATCCTCCACCAACCCGGACTTGGCCCCCGTGGTGGAATATGGGCCAACGTTTCTGCGATGCAGGAAGAGACCCGTGCCCCAGCAGTGTTGATCATACAAGAGTTGATATCGTATATCGTTATTATTAGTTAATACACAAGCAGCTTTGAGCTGACGCGTGTATATCGCAGTATAGCTTTCGTGCACTTGTTAAATGTTTACCTAGTCTGTTTTTAAATGAGTTCACTGAAGGAGCACTGATTACTTTTTTTTTATATACCAAAAAACGTAGCGCTAACATTACAGGGAGCCCCTATTGCGGTAGCAAGTTCCAGAAATATACTTAGTTATGTGCAATTAACATATATAAATAACAAAATGGTGGAAAAATATCTATTTACTGTAACACAACACAAAAAGCGTAGCTCTTGTGAATTCGCTCAGAGGACAGACGAATAGGTCCACAATCTCGGCAACTGTGTCAGATTCCACGTATTCACTGCACGGTTCGGCAAGAAGTGTTTTCTGGGATTGCTTGTCGATGGTTGTCTAGCCAATTTCAGTGAGTCTAAGAGGTTTGTTTGCATTCATTTTCTAGGTGCCAATGGTATAAAAATATACGTTGCAAGACATGGCCATGTATCTGTCATTGTACATGCACTGATATAATCGAGGCCAGGCTCTCTTGTATTGTCTCGTCATTTGCTTGTTCTTATTTCTGTTACTCTTATTGTGTGCTTACTTGCTGTACAATTTTGCTTTGTGTTACTGGTGCATTTTTTTATTTATCTGTTATATACCTGTGTTTGTGTGCGTAGATGCAATAAATGTTTTTACTATCTATCTAACTTTGTGGTTTTCACGGCCGCTGCAGACCGAGCTAAATTTTAGGAATTCGAGAACTTTACCGGTTACTGATAGTAACGAATCAAGTAGGTAACATACAATGCCGTCAATGGCACGTCTTGTCTACAACTATGATAAGGATAAATCAGGGTTTTTGAACTAAAACTTTCGTAAGCACAACACATTGTAGACTTTTAGTCCGGATTTACTTACGGGTGTTGTTATATCGGAAAAGTCAGTGTGAGACAAGCAACCGACGACGCGAGCTCCGTCTCTGCTCACCATGATTAAGCTCTGCGAATCGGAGCGAAACCTGGTCGGACTTTTCCGATATAACAACACCCGTAAGTAAATCCGGACTAAAAGTCTACGATAAATCAGGGTATTTACAACAGTCTGCTTCTAAATTCAAGTCAACACTAACTTCTTATGGAATTTTGCTGAGAGAATACCGTTGTTGTTTAATGCGTATTGGGAAGGCGGTGTTGCTATAGAATTGTGTTATAGATACGAATCCTGCACACGCATACACACACACACGCATACACAATAAGTTAGTTTTAAATAAGTTACTTTTTAGTTTCTCTCTTTTACTTGGGACTGTCATTCATTACCTTGCAAATGAACCACAATATTTAAACTAAATGTGCTCGCGACCTGTAAACCTAAAATACAGATCTCTGATCTGGTTTAGGCTCCAAACTTTCCACGAATTGTACTATCCGCATCTACCATTTGTAACCATTTGCTGTACTTGATTTGTGGATTCAGAAAATAAACATATTTGTATTGTTTCCGTGTAGGATAAATCGGATGCACAAGGCGGGGCTCATCGCTAAATGGCTCTCGGCCTACCTGCCGAAGAGGGACCGATGCTGGAAGACATCCACTGTGGCCCAGGAGGTCAATAATCACACCGTGAACCTCAGCGACATGCAGGGGTCCTTCTTCGTGCTGTTTCTTGGTGAGAAAGAGGTCTAGGAATGAGTGAGAAAACTTGATTATCTAGTGTTCACGATACCTCAGCGCTTGAGGCCAATCGCTAATTGGTGTGGTGCTTGGTCGTGGAGGTGACAACCTCACTGGTTTAGTAGTATGGTGCGTGGTCGTGGTGGTAACAACCTTACTGGATTAGTAGTATGGTGCGTGGTCGTGGTGGTAACAACCTCACTGGATTAGTAGTATGGTGCGTGGTCGTGACAACCTCACTGAATTACTAGTATGGTGCGTAGTCGTGACAACCTCACTGGATTAGTAGTATGGTGCGTGGTCGTGACAACCTCACTGGTTTAGTAGTATGGTGCGTGGTCGTGGTGGTAGCAACCTCACTGGATTAGTAGTATGGTGCGTGGTCGTGACAACCTCACTGAATTACTAGTATGGTGCGTAGTCGTGACAACCTCACTGGATTAGTAGTATGGTGCGTGGTCGTGACAACCTCACTGGATTAGTAGTATGGTGCGTGGTCGTGACAACCTCACTGGATTAGTAGTATGGTGCGTGGTCGTGGTGGTAACAACCTCACTGGATTAGTAGTATGGTGCGTGGTCGTGACAACCTCACTGGTTTAGTAGTATGGTGCGTGGTCGTGGTGGTAACAACCTCACTGGATTAGTAGTATGGTACGTGGTCGTGGTGGTGACAACCTCACTGGTTTAGTAGTATGGTGCGTGGCCGTGGTGGTAACAACCTTACTGGATTAGTAGTATGGTGCGTGGTCGTGGTGGTAACCAACCTCACTGGATTAGTAGTATGGTGCGTGGTCGTGACAACCTCACTGGTTTAGTAGTACGGTGCGTGGTCGTGGTGGTAACAACCTCACTGGATTAGTAGTATGGTGCGTGGTCGTGACAACCTCACTGGATTAGTAGTATGGTGCGTGGTCGTGACAACCTCACTGGATTAGTAGTATGGTGCGTGGTCGTGGTGGTAAAAACCTCACTGGATTAGTAGTATGGTGCGTGGTCGTGGTGGTAACAACCTCACTGGATTAGTAGTATGGTGCGTGGTCGTGGTGGTAACAACCTTACTGGATTAGTAGTATGGTGCGTGGTCGTGGTGGTAACAACCTCACTGGATTAGTAGTATGGTGCGTGGTCGTGACAACCTCACTGGTTTAGTAGTATGGTGCGTGGTCGTGGTGGTGACAACCTCATTGGTTTAGTATCACATCTGAATACCATGAATGAGGTCGTGGGTTGGGTTCCCACTGGTGACTACCTTATTTGTACAAGTGACCTCAGTCCAAGTGTATTTTCACCTTTATGGTGTCCTTGCCTAATTACCATAGCACAGGTTATCCTACTTTGGGACCAGGTCATGTGATAGTGGTGTGTGGAAGTTATTTAAGGATGACCAACATGGGGACTTATAGAGGCTTCCTATTTTATTTGATTTGAAAATGACTCTTTCCGACCGTATTCGATCACAGCCTTTCCATTTCAATAATAGTATTGCATGGCAGCTGCAGAAGAAGTTTATATTTAAGCAAGACTATTTAGTTTTCTTGCTTACTAAGCATACTAAGCACTGATCCATTTTGCCAGATAAACTACATAATAAATTACCTAAATGTCAAATACACGAGTATAAAATATAAATTGCGTTGTGATCAAAAGTGTACAATACCAGTATAAAAATAATCAGTATATTATGTGACGTGCGCTTATAGATATTACATTGAAATCAAGTTATTTATTACGAAACGTGTGTATATATTAGGAAACGAGTGTATAAATCTAATAAGATTTTTCTTATTACCATGAGTCAGTGAAACGTAACGCAAAAACGTGTCTTATTGTCTTCTATGGTGTAAAAACAACACTCGAATTTAACTTTAAAGTAAGTTACCGTTTGACCATGACCGTTCGTTCACCTTAAGTATATAAAATTATGTTTGACAGGTTTCTTCACGGCCTCCTCGGTGTTGCTGATCGAGTGGCTCTACAACAGACGAAAGACACGCAGCGAAGACGTGGTCATAAAACCCTACATCGAGTAAACTCATCTGTACCCGATACAGTGTCTTTCATTCAACTTAAATTGTGCTGCTTGTATTCTGAACAGTAGACAATTAGGTATTTAATGCTATCTCTTACGGTAGGTATTTATTTCACAACCTTGACCTGTGACATCCTAAACTACTACGCTATATTCTTTACTTTCTATGTTATTCTCTCTTTTAAACTTATTTACCAAGTTTAGTTCACAGAATAGATCAAGATACTACGTATAGTACCTACGTATAGTACTACAGTATTATAGCACGGATGTAAATTTACATCCGTGTACCTACTATAGTATTACATAATATAGTACATGGACGGTATATAAATAGATAGTATATTCTTTATTGTACACAGAAATTACAGTACCAGAAATAATACTACGAATAAGTACTACGTATAGAACATGGTTTAGTAAGATACGGTAAAAACACAGGCGGACAAAAAGAGAAAATCAGCCATATTGCACAGTCACAGATAAGAGAAAAAGAACACAGACTAGAGCAAGTTTTGGGGGAAAAATGGATTAAACAGAAAGCACGTGGTGCTAACTCGCGCCACCAATCCGCTGTTTGACTCTTTTTCAAGTAAGTCTTAAACGGTAAATAACTCTTCCATTAGACCAAAAAATATTTTAGTATACTTTTTGAGAACCTAAAAGCAACATACAAGTGTATTTTAAAACTTTATTATCCTATAAACAGCCAAAAACGCGGTCAGCCGTTTTTGTCCATGGTTTGAAGTCCAAGAAATTGTAAACAAAGTTTGATATTCAATTTTCTGTAAGTGATATCTGAGCATAGTGAAATAACAACAACGCAACCATGATTTCCTCGAATTTACATCTAAAATATACTAATAATCAATGTCCACTGGCTCTGGCTGAAAGATGTTTGTTTACATACTTTAGATGCTTTCAAGATGGCGGATAGCGATTTCGCCGTTATGGCATTAACGAGGAAAAAATGTTTTTACTTTGCAAATTTTGCAGCCATCCTGCATACTTACTTAGCAAAATCAATATATTTCGGTTTCTTACATTAAATACTATAGGAAATATTCATTTATCGCGTCAATTTGATAAGTGTCAAATAGCGGATTGGAAAAAAACATATCTTCTTTTATAACGCGTCTTTGGAAAAGTGAACATGTTAAATTTAAATGAATATGTCTAGTATGTACCTAGCTCTTTGTTAACTGATAGAAACCTAGGTCTTAGAATCTAGGACTAAGAAGTTTTGCCAAAAACGGCCGTTTTTAGCAAAAATCGATTAAAATCGTAGGTTCTTTGTACCTACTTTGTTACAATTAAAAGAAAAGTGTGTATGTACTTTGAAGTTCGCTATGAATTAAATTTCTTTTATTTATTTTCATTATTTATTTCTAGGCTGTAGATTCTGAAAATAGTTTACACAGTTCTTAAGACTGAGGATGTTCACTTATAGAAAAAAATGGTTTTGTTTGTATGGGTGGCGTTAGTATGCACAGCGTAGAGCCTTAAAAGAGAGAATTACCATTGAAGGCATCCAGCACGTTTAAAAGTGATAGATACATACTTTTTTGAAAGAAATAAGTACTTATGGTATTGTTTTACATTTATTTGTTCAAGAAAAAAGACTCATTACATTGTTACAAACTTTTGACTAAACTGTTAATTTTGCTTCTCGTCGCAAAGTTTGCCTCTTGCGTTACACCTACAACCGAGCGATGAACCAAGTAAGCATTCCTACCTGCAATAATAGTGTTCGCACCACAAAGCTGCGGAATAAATTATGCTGTTGCGACTGCCATGTGGTGAACGCATGATCGCACCGTGTCAACACCTTATTCCAAAAGAATGATTAAACCCAAGATCATCTAACCAGCTAACATTATTATTTATTAGCTACTTCCAGAGTATTTTAATTTTCATTTATGAAACAGGATTATTTCTGAAATGTCCACTGCAAACCTTATTCCATAAGACTGATTAAACCCAAGATCATCTAACCAGCTGACATTATTATTTATTGTTTATTAGGTATGTACTCCAAGAGTATTTTAATTTTCATTCATGAAACAGGATTATTTCTGAACTGTGCACTGGAGACCCCCGAAAAGAATGTGTGTTTTAAAACAACCCGTTATATAAGTTTTTTCTCGGTCTGCATATTTTTTTAATTTTTACAATCTTAATACGAGATTTTAATATTTTTCACACCTCCTGCTCGACAATGCCTTATTACGTACCGTCAAATATCATCGTAAAGCATAGCCTTGTCTCTCGAGGGCAATAATAATGAAGAATTTCCCTAGGGAATAAAGTGATTTGAATTTAGAATGTCAAAAATCGCATGAAAACTATGAAGAACCCCGCATTGCAATTTGAAATTCGAATTGTTGTTCGAAACTCACCCCTTTTTTCTTTTTTTTCTGAACTACTGTGTCGTGTGACCGCGCGAAACACCAATAAAAAAAAAGAAAAATTTTATTGTCTCCCAGATGGTGTGAAAAGTAGAGTATTCACCTCTGGAATAAAACATGTCTTAGTCTCGGGCGGTATGAACCCCTGGCTTCACTCAGGACTCTACATAACTACCTCGCTTCGCTCAGGAGTTAAAATTTAACTCCCTCGCTGCGCTCGGGAGTTAACTCGGAGTCCTTCGCTCCGCTCAGGGTTCAATATACCGCCCATGACGTAATACATGGTTTTATTCCCTTAATGCATAATCTACTATTACGTGCTATACCAATGTTGCATTCTTATTATCATTGGTTTCGTATCTTACCGTGTTGTTAAGCTACCTAACATTAAATTATGATTTTTAAGCACTATCTCTCAAACTAAGACATTACAAAGAAAAAAAAACTAGATTTCTAAAAGTAAACAAAATATATTTATAAAATTGTAGATATTTTTTGTTCTAACAGCTAAACTGTAACTCTAGTGTTTCAGGTATTACGCATTATAGAAATAACCCTGAATAATCTGCGGGACAAAACCTACATTAAAAGACACGATTTTGAGTGTCTGAATACGATAACGTCCTTTCCTCGATGCAAAACAGGTCCTTTTCATTTCCATACTCGATTGCCATACAGGTATGGTAATATGTAGTTTCGTAGGCTAAGATCCTTTGAACCGATATTGGAAGTTTCCAAATGGCAGAATTTTTTATGATTCGTATTATAAGAAAATAATTACGGTGGTCTACAACATCCGTGAGATACTGGAAAAAAGCACCAGACTTTAATAGGAAAGCAGGAGGTTCTTTATTCATCGGACATTTTTTTTTATATCTTCGCATAGAAATGGCGACGTATCGACGTATCAGACGATACAGTTAATTTGTCATAATTTTTTTATTGTTCGACTTTTTTATTGTCGTGTGGTGTCGGCCTAGAGAATAGCACCAACCCAATTCTTCCCGCGGGTGTCTTAAAAGGCGACTTAGGGACACAAACTGGGGGGTGGGCAGCAGCGCTGCAGTACAATTCCACCAAACTGCGATCCCCAACCTGCATGCCTAGCGTGGGGATTATGGGCACTACCCCCTATGATAGCACAACGTGGCGCCCTTTAGGGTTAGGCTATGTCCAGCAGTGGACTAGTACAGCCTGACGATGACTATGACTTTTTAATATGTTCAATAAAACATTATTTATGGTTTTTTTTTTCGTTTTTTTTTGCTTTGTCCTCATGCTGTTTGATAGATAATACTTGAAATAATGTATGTTACTCGTACATATAATGTAAATTCTTATATGTAGTTTGGACAATGAAAGCTTCGAAATTCGTAGAGACCGTAAGGTGCGAATTCAGTAAAATTTTATGTAAACTCATAGAACAAAAGTTGATGTCGAACATAAACTGTAATTGGGATGCTTTGCATTTTAGAAATACCAAAACTTGTATAGGGGCTACTCGGCGGTCTGTGGCCAGATAACAATCCCGATACTAGATTTCAATTTGGATTCAAATTACATGGACCATATTTGTAAAATTCTGATAAACCAGGTTTACACTGATACTTATAATATGAAGTTTGTTCGGGAGTTCCGATAAGCAACGTATTCGGGAACGAAATGGGTTTCCGCAGGGGTGCCACGCGATGCCACTTTCCAACCCTCTTCATTTTAAAAGTACCCTTAAATATTTTTACTATTTCAACTAGTCAAATTAATGTTTCCATACCGACAATCAATAAATCTTTAATGACATGGTGACTGATGCAACTATTAGGTACCTACTATGGTGATAACTACTTTGAAGGGTAATACTTATGTATAAAATTTATCATGCAAAATCATGACACTAATATTATTAAAACAACCATATTACAGTCGAGAATAGTCCTTTTAGGGTCACAGTCTACAACAAATGTAATTAAAATATTTGAAAATGATAGATAGAAAAAGAAATAAAAATGGTATGAAGAAGTTTGCACCGTCACACAACTCGGGGCCAACCGCTAAAAAAAAAATTTTTTTAATAAAAATATTGTTAAGTAAAATTTAAAATTTAAAGAAAAGGTCGAGAGTAAACTCGATGAAGGTCGGGGATGTGGGATGGTAAGTAGATTTATACTTAAACATTAAAATAAAATAAAATATAAAAGATGGGCGTTGAAAAAAATTTAGGGTGTGTGGGGTGATATTTACAATGAATATTTACATTAGGCAGTTCCACTTTTATTCATCATCTATCATTCATCCCTAGCATGCATCATCTATCATTGTCTTCAACTAAAGTAAAGGTGAAGACGTTCACTCAGTGTAGACAAAATCTATTTTTATTTAAGATTTATCCCAATTAACTGACCTAGGCTTCTTTAGCGTGATGTTTGGATGTTATAAAAAAAATTTGTTAGCAAAAATCCTGGAGGATAGTGGTGTAAGTGTGGTTTTAGTACGCACTAAAGGATAAGTTAAAAAAAAGGTGCTCTAAGTTTAGGTTAGAGATACACCAGAAAAGCTAAGTTCAAATATAAGATTAAATAAATAAATAGACAAAGCAAAAGCAAATGTGTCCGAAAAGGTAATGTGGTTATTATGTCAGAAAATTAAAACTACAAAAAGGTGGCGTTGTTGTTGGGTTTTGTACACGTTGACAATTAAAATATTTAAAAAGAATACGGATACTAAAAAAGGAGGTTAAGTAAGATTTTAGGAATGAGGTAAGGATGAGGTGAGGGTGAAGTTTTTATTTTATTGCCAAAGAGTTCCTTGTAGGTTTAACCTGTGGAGGTTTTGTTTAGAATTTTGAAAATGATAGATAGAAAAATATGTATGTATGTATGTATGTATGTATGTATGTATGTATGTATGTATGTATGTATGTATGTATGTATGTATGTATGTATGTATGTATGTATGTATGTATGTATGTATGTATGTATGTATGTATGTATGTATGTATGTATGTATGTATGTATGTATGTATGTATGTATGTATGTATGTATGTATGTATGTATGTATGTATGTATGTATGTATGTATGTATGTATGTATGTTATTTATAAATTGGGGCGACTTTTCCGCGCCCTCGACCCTCGTCTTTCCTATGTGGCCCCGGCTTATAGGAGTACCTAACAAAACTAGATGAACGTGTTTAGTTCCTTACTATTTTGTTTACAACTAATAGTTAACATCGACAACAGTTCCAACTTTACATTTTTCTTACAGTCACACTTAACAAAACTGATTAGTGGTCACGTTTGTAACAATTGATATGCTATGGACTGTACCAAAACTGATTCCAAAAGAAATCATCCGTTTCAGTAAGTCCCATTTTGTTTACAATATTCGCGACGTATTACCTACGTGACTACAGCAACGTATGTTTGTATTTGAATTGTAGAGGAGGATTTTTAAAAGAACTACTCTGATCATAAACAGGAAGTTAGTATACACACAGCTCTATTTTCAGGGTTCCGTACCGCAAAATGAAAAACGGAAGCCTTATAGGATCACTTTGTTGTCCGTTCGTCCGTTTGTCTGTCCAGACCCTTTATCATGAAAACTCGTGGAGGCATCGAGTTGTTAAATTAAAACCTTATACTCAGGTCTACAGTCCCTTGAAATGCTGAAAAAATCAAACTTCTATATTAACAAAAAAAAAGTTACAGCCGTTTATGCCGCAGAAAAACGTATATAAGTTAAGGGAATCAAAATTCATAAGTATTTCCCATAAGATTTCATAAGTATTTTCTATTGACCTAGAACTATAAAATTTGGCGAGTAATATAATCTTATACTACAAATACAGGGAAACATCTGAAACTATACATTTGTAAATAAATCATTAAAAAAATCAAAAAAAATGTCTGCGAAGTTCGAGAAAAGCTCAGAAAAAGAAACTGTGAGACTCGATTCCTAAGCTAATGCAGCTACCTACCCACAAAGTTGTACAAAACCTCTAGGATCGCGAGTCGGACATGCACTTGGCCAGTTTTGACAATAGGCGTGACGACAGTATCAAATAGTCAAAGATTTAAAGATATTAGGGTAAAGTACATATTAATATTAAAACGATTCAAAACACTGATTTAGTTTTATAAAAAGAGATGAGATTACCAATATTTTCAATAAAATAAAAGATTATATTAGTGGTCTCAGTAGTTTTGACTGAAACACCAATCACACCGCGTGACGTCAAGCTTAGGTAAACATTGGTAAACTTACCCCTGCTTTGGTAAACTTAACCCCTGCTTTGTTTGCTAGTATGGCAAGCGATTTGTTTACATTTGCAAGTCTAAACTGTAAAAATGTTAAACGGAGTGTTGACGGTATTAAGCAGCTATGTAAAACGTGTGCTGTGATTGCACTTCAGGAGACGTGGCTGTTGCCGGACGAGATTTCGTTTTTGGATAATATTGACGACAATTTCTGTGCGACGGGCACGTCGGCCGTGGATACGACGACGGGCATGCTGCGCGGGCGACCGCATGGTGGTGTCGGTCTGTTATGGAATAGTGCCGTTTTTCATGACGTCTCGGTTGTGCCGTGTGATAATCCACGTATATGTGCGATTAAAATAGTGACGGACGACCGTCCGATTATAGTGATTAGTGTTTATATGCCGGTCAATAGCGCGGACAACCTACTGGAGTTTACGAATTGCCTCAGTGCGGTGAGTGCTATAGTAGATGATTGCGGGGTCGAATCTGTTTATATAATGGGTGATTTTAATGGCCATCCAGGTGAATTGTTTTTTTCTGGAATTAATGAACTACTACACAGACCTGGATTGGTGTTGTATAGATACAGAAAAATTGGGAATTGACTCTGGAACTTTTACTTTTATTAGTGACGTTCGTAAGTGTAGACGATGGTTAGATCACTGTGTTATAACGCAGGCTGTGTTATCATCTGTGCAAAATGTATACGTAAAGTATGATGTGACTTGGTCCGATCATTTCCCTCTTATATTACAGTGTAATTTGATGGTACTTACACCTAGGTTAAATGTACCAACTGATTCATCTAATCGACACATAATGTGGGGTGAGAAAGGGTCAGAGCAAGTTTTTCGTTATAATGAAGAATGCAACGGTTTACTGAAATGTATTGACTTTCCTACTGAGTTCATGCATTGTGCCGATAAATACTGTAGAGACATTAGGCATAGGAAAGTCTTGGATACTTTATATGACACTATTGTGTCTGCCCTCTGTATGGTCGCGACCCGCACTACAAGTAGGAAGCATAAGCCCAAAAAACAAGTAGTGGGGTGGAATAGGCACGTCAGCGATGCACATAGGGCGGCCAGAGCGAAGTTCCATGCGTAGATGCTTTGTGATAGACCGGAATCTGGCAGGTAGTTCAATGAGATGTGTGAAACACGAAAAATATTTAAATCACGCTTAAAATGGTGTCAAGACCATCAGACCCAAATAAAAATGGATATTTTAGGTCTGAGCCTGCGGCTTGACCCTCGGAGACTACCCTTACCTTTTGTCTCGCTCACACACATGGAGAATCTAAATACGGCCATCCCGCTCCCTCCGGAAGAGGGGCGCGGGGGCCGCGACTGCGCTGCCGAGCCGCTAGACGCGCGAGCGCTCTTTAGTGCGCTTACACTTTTGCTTCGCGCCGCACGCATAGAGAAATTAATATCTACTTACGTAATATCGAAAGTAAATAAGTTGTACGTTTCTAAACAGTGTGTACTGTTCGAGATTCACTTAAGGTGTTTCGCTTGTGCAAAGATTAAAGGATTTTATTTTGGATTGGAGGTAAGTTAAATTAGTTTACCAAATCTTTTTCGATAGGTGCAGATTATTGTGATGGAAAGTTCCTGTTTGATATCCTCTTTGTCATAACTGTCGGGCACCTACCCACAGTCATGCAGTGACGACCGTTGAGCATACCACTCACGGTCGTCGGGCACGCAATTGCGGCCGTCGGCCCAATTACGGCCGTCGGACAGAAAATTGTAGCCGTCGGGTCCACAAGAGCCGTCGGGCAAACACTTGGAGCCGTCGGACGCACTTTCGGGTGCTTCGGCTGCGAACCCACAGCCGTCGGCTGTAGCTTTACTACATACCTACATATCTACAGTTTGACTTTTGTTGGTTGTAGGAAGATAGCACTCCCGACAACGTTTATTACAATGGGCGAGCTGGCAACGCTTCGCTCGGAAGAGGAGGAGGACGATGAGTTGTTGCAGAACATCATTTCCATCGTCGAAAAATACTACCCTACGGGTTGGGAGAACTGGAAAGTCATCGAGGTGTCCAAAGAGGAGATCATAGGAAAGAAACCGGATCCTACTATCCTAAATAAGTTGAGGTTTGCCCTTCCAACAGTCGACGTCATTAAAGCTTATGACCCGGAGGCTCTTAGCAGCTCCGAAAAAGTGTTTAAAAACCTAAAGCTCTCGCTCCTTGACTTGCCTTTCTGCAGGGCTCTTATTCTACATCCTGTCATTGTAGGCACAAGAACAAGAGGGTCAGCTAGCAACTACGATCTTTTTGCCAACGCAATTGATCATCTAAAGGACTCGATGGTATCTAGAGAGGATGCCAACAGGATGTTGAGAGGAGAAGAGGTAACAAGAAAACGGAGATCTACATCAGTAGAAACTGAAGCTACAGTATCAAAGTCGCGTCGGCTCGACGTGGCCGAAAGGGAACTTTCGGACCTGGCTGGTAGAACTCATAATATTGAGAGCCTACTGCAACAAGTACTAAACCGCCTAGATCCAGACGAAAGTCAAAGTTTATCGGACGAGGAACCTCCAGCTGATTCCGATCATGAATTGAGTGACTTCGAAGGGACTGTGCCTCCGCCAAACTTCTCCCAAAGTGATGCAGCAAGCGAGGCCTTTGATTTTTCCCCTTCTGTCAAGGAAGTTGATCCAATTATTCCAGAAGCGGATGCTGAACTAGCCCAGCAGGGGGCGAAGTGTCAGAAATTGGGCACCCAGGGCTGGAACAGAATCCGCTATGCAGATTCCCAGAAGAAACTGCACGCCACGCCGGTTTTTAGCGCGTTAAAGTCGAATGATGTGCTGAAGGCTAAGGAGACTAAATGGTGTTCTAGCGATTATTTGAATAAGTTTGAACATGCGCTCGCAGCCATATCGCAGGGCCTTCTTAGGCAACTTAGGGCTTAAAGCAAGGGTGTGGAGTGCATAATGAAAGAGAGTGAGTCTCAGTCGCTACGAGAGACATGTAAAAAGCACCTGGGACCTGACAGCGAATTTAAGAACGTATCTGACGACCTTCTACAGTTCGTTTGTGGTAGGCGAGCAGACATCATAAGTTGCAGGCGTGACTTGGTAAAAGCTCAAGGCCACCTTGATGGAATTCTAAAGAATATTCCCCCATCTACCACACATCTTTTTGACGAAACTCTTTTAGCGGACGCTTTAAAAGAGCATGGTGGGCTGCTTAAGTTTTTTCCAACCAGGTCCGCCATTTCACATCCTACCACATACTTTGATAAAACCAAGTTTAATACCCCAAAACCTCGCACATCAAACTCTGGTAAGCGTCAAACCCCGTCTTCACGCCCCCATGGTAATAAGCAGCTGTCATTCCGTCAAAACAAAAGCTCTACCTACAAACCGAAAGCTGGAAATCAGTCTGCCAAAAAAGATAGTAAGAGACCATTCTGACTCCACATTTCTAGCGGGACAGTTAAAGCTTTTTGCGATCGTGTGGCAGGACTTGGGAGCTCCAGAGCATATCCTGCGGATAATAACTCAGGGCTACAGAATACCCTTTATAGCAAAACCGCCTTTGTCAAGATTGTCCCGCCAAGTGCTAAAGTCATTCCAGACACAACCCTCCGAAGCAATGGACAGCCAAATCAAACAAATGTTAGCGGAGGGCTCGATAGAGCTATCGTCACACGACTCGGGCTTCGTGTCCACAATGTTTTTGGTTCCAAAAATAGAGGGAAAGATAAGACCGGTGTTCAACTTAAAACAACTAAACACGTATCTGAATCCAAAACCATTTCGTCTAATAAACCATCAGAGGGTTCCGAGTTTTATCCAGAAGCAAGACTTCCTTATGAAGGTAGACTTGAAGAACGCTTACTTTCATGTCCCAATCAACAAAAACCACAGAAGATTCCTATCACTCGTGTACAGAGGAAAGGTGTTCCAGATGACATGTCTCCCTTTCGGCATCGCCACGGCCCCATTAGTATTTTCTCGAATAACCAACTGGATTGCAGAACATCTACGATCAAAGGGCATCAGAATAGTTGTCTATTTACGACTTCCTTTTAGCGAACCAAGATCAGACAGTTGTGAAAGATCATGCCAACCTGACCATCAAAACTCTGAAAGAGTTGGGGTTCTACGTGAACTCGGAGAAGACTTCATCACACCCAAAAAAGTCTATAGAGTACCTGGGTATTCTTTGGGACTCTCAAAAGAACCAGAAATCGTTACCCCAGAAAAAAGTGATAGCATTACGAAGACAAATTCATCTTATCCTGTCAGAGAATCGCTGGAACTGGTACGAGGCCAAATCTCTGATAGGAAAAATGTCGTTTGCAGCTTTCGTAGTTCCTCTAGGCCGCCTCAACTATCGTATGGTCCAGAGAGCTGGCAATCGGCTCCCCCAATTTTCACGAAAGAGATATGTCGTTCCAGAGCAAGCTCTGCAAGATCTAAGGTGGTGGCTCAAGAATTTAGAGGGCACCTCAGAAATATGGACGACTGGTCAAACAAATTTTTTGACAACCGATGCATCAGACTGGGGCTGGGGTGCTTGCCTCAACGGAACATTAACGTCCAGAAGATGGGTCGACAGTCAAAGCAACTGGCATTGCAATCTCAAGGAACTTTGGGCAGTGTTCTGCACTCTTCAAGAAAATGCAGTATCATTGGAGAACCAGATTGTGCTCCTTCAAACGGACAACCGTACCGTTGTAGCCTATATTCGGAAAGAAGGGGGAACGAAGTAACTAACGCTTCTACATCTGACCAAATCTCTCCTAGAGTTGTGCAACAGGTACAAAATTACTCTCTGTCCCCAATACATTCCCGGCAGACTCAACGCAACAGCAGATCATCTGTCGAGAGGGCGTGCCCTTCCGGACTGGACTTTGTCCCTTGCAGTAAGGAAGATTCTTTTTTTTTCACAAATGGGGAAAGCCGGATATCGACCTTTTTGCAACCAATCTTTCAGCGGCAGTACCGCAGTATGTGAGTCAGGACGTGACGGACACAGAAGCAACGTTCGTGAATGCGTTCAGTCGCAGATGGTGCTATCGGATGGCATGGGTGTTTCCTCCCCCAGCGTTGGTACCGAGAGTTCTAAGCCACCTGAACACGGCAAAAGGCACGTATATTATGATAGTACCAAGGTGGGAGAAAGTTTTCTGGCGTCCCGATCTGAAGAAAAGAGCTCTCGAGCCCCCTTTCCAGATAAGGAACCTCCAACATCACTTGATCGATCTGACAACGGGCCTTCCCCCTCCAAAAGTACAAGATCTAGTTTTGGAGGCATGGAAAATACAGGCTGGTCGATTCAACTAAAAAGTTGGCAGAAAGAAGACGTTGAGTTGTTACAGTCATCGTGGCGGCCTTCTACCTTAAAGTCCTATAAAGCGGCTTGGCTTCGGTGGGTCGACTGGTCGAAAAATAGTAGTATCAATGCAAATGATCCCTGTCCTGACGATTTAGCCAGATATCTATGCTACTTGCATCGAACATGTAAACTGGCACCAAACACAGTCGCGCTCCACAAATCAGTGGTGTGTACATTCGCGAACCCGGGCCGTACGGAAGGTTTCGCTAAAGAACCAGTAGTCAAGAGGGTTTTGAAGGCCATACAGATCAGCAAGCCGAAGCAACTAGCTCGTATTTGGGATGTGTCAGTAATGATAGACTGGTTAAAAATAAATACACCACGACATGACAGTTTGTTTGAAGTGTCTCGATATGTGGCTTTGTTTCTCTTACTGGCCTCGAGTCGTAGGGTCCATGATTTGACACTTCTTCATATTTCGGATGATTCATTTGATTCAAATCAAGATAATATTAAGTTTTGGCCAGCCTACGGATCTAAAACTGACTCCACATCTCGCAGAAAATCGGGCTGGCAAATTAATAAGGTAAAAGATCAATCAATCGATCCCATTAAATGGATCAATATCCTGATTAAACTAACGTCCCAAAGACGTAAGGCGGTAGATAACTTAACAAGCCTTTTTATTTCATCACGAGGGGTGGTTAAAGCTGCCTCTAGAGCTATAATAGCCGGCTGGATTAAATCAGCCTTAAGAGCAGCAGGTTTGGATGCGCCTCCAGGAAGTATACGCTCAGCAGTGTCATCTGATTCGTGGGAGAACCATCTACCTTTAGATGAGCTTCTCGCCAGAGGTAATTGGAAGCAATCTAAAACGTTTTTCAAGTTTTATTTCAAAGAAATATTTCATATCAACGAACCTGCGAGCCGTAGAGATATAAATAATTTAAATGAATGTTTTAAACCTTTGTGAGGTTTAGTTGATCTCGTGGTAGTATTTTATTGTTGCAGCGATTTATTGTCTTATTATTATTCATAGAATTTTAGTGTCTCCAGCGAAAGACTGAAAATGTTCCTAATATGATTATTTCCTTCTTAATAAACAACATTAAACTTTGTTTTAAATTTCTTAATGGTTGTTAGACTCCAATCCAATCCATAGCTTATCCTAATATTTCTAATTAGATCACAGTGCGCTGCTTTAGCCGTCAGAAACCAAACACTTCTCCGAGGGTCAAGCCGCAGGCTCAGACCTAAAATTGAACCGTTTTTCCCCCGAAGGGCAAAAAACGATCATTTTGGGTCTAGCCAAGGCTTGACCCGAGTAAGGCCTTGCCGGCTCTTTCTCGGGTTCCCCTCGATGGCACTAAAGAGCGCTCGCGCGTCTAGCGGCTCGGCAGCGCAGTCGCGGCCCCCGCGCCCCTCTTCCGGAGGGAGCGGGATGGCCGTATTTAGATTCTCCATGTGTGTGAGCGAGACAAAAGGTAATGGTAGTCTCCGAGGGTCAAGCCTTGGCTAGACCCAAAATGATCGTTTTTTGCCCTTCGGGGGAAAAACGATTCAATTTTAGCTTCACAGCACTCCTTTGGAAAACCACAAATAAAATGCAATATCGACCTTCCTGCCCTGTGAGTGTCAATGGCAAAACAGATCCTAAAGATATAGCTAACACCTTTAAAGATAATTTCTTTGTCAAATCTCCTCTTGGACCATCGCAGGACGAGGTGAGCGAGGCTGAGACCATCGAAATGGAACCTGGACCGGGATACTCGGCCAAGGTTGTAACCGAGGCTATTAAATCTATCTCCCGTGGCAAGTCCCCGGGACACGATGGTCTCAGCATCGAATATCTCCAAAATGCGGGTCCGCATATCTCAAGGGTGTTGGCTATGTTTTACACGCTATGTGTGAGGCACGCTTACTTACCGGAGGATATGATGAGGACTGAGGTTATTCCGGTACCTAAAAACAAAACAGGAGACCTGGCTAACACCAATAACTACAGGCCTATATCCCTCGCGACTATTATTGCTAAGGTATTTGATAGTGTGCTTAATGTACAGTTAAATAAGTATGTTAATCTTAGCCCCAATCAGTTTGGTTTTCGACCGGGGTTATCAAGAGAAAGTGCAATACTGTGCCTTAAGCACACTGTCAAGTATTATTTGGATAGAAAGACGCCCGTTTATGCGTGCTTCTTGGACGTGTCTAGGGCTTTTGACCTGGTTTCCTATAATATCCTATGGAAAAAGCTAGAAACCATAAAGCTACCTTATGAGACAAGTTTTGGTATGGGAATCAGGTCAATAGTGCTATATGGTCAGGTACACTGTCAGACTTGTACAGGTTGGAATGTGGGGTGAGGCAGGGGGGTTTGACCTCGCCTACACTTTTTAATCTGTACATAAATGAGCTTCTCGAGGTGCTCGGGAAAACCCATACAGGCTGCCATATTGACGATATTTGCATCAATAACTTGAGTTACGCCGACGATATGGTTTTGTTGAGCGCATCGGCTTGTGGTTTGCGAAAACTGTTAAAGTTATGTGAGACCTACGCCGTCCAACATGGCTTGAAATAAAATGTTGGTAAAACACAGTTCATGGTGTTTGAGCCTACTGGTTATAAGATACCTAAGGTACCTCCTATTATTTTGAGTGGTGGTCCTTTGGAAAGAGTGATACTTTTAAATATTTAGGCCATGTTGTTACCTCAGAACTAAAAGACAACATGGATATCGAACGAGAACGGAGGGCCCTGTCAGTGAGGGCAAACATGGTCGCGCGTTAGTTTGCGCGCTGTACTGGGGAGGTGAAAGTAACATTATTTAAAGCCTATTGCACTTCCCTATATACGTGTAGCTTATGGGCTTACTATACTCAACGGGCCTATGGGGCCCTCCGGGTCCAGTATAACAACACGTTCCGGGTGCTGGTGGGACTGCCCCGTTTCTCTAGCGCATCAGGGATGTTTGCGGAAGCGCGTGTAGATTGCTTTTATGCTACTATGCGAAAACGATGCACGTCCCTGGTGCGCCGGGTGCGGGCCAGCCCCAACCCCATCCTGCGGTCGATAGGCGAGAGGTTTGGCTGCCCATATATGAGGCATTGTGATAATATGCATATTTCTAGAAGCACCTATTATGTATAAATAGCTTAGATGCTTCTAGAAGTATAACCAATTTAATATTGCTTCATTATTATAGTATACTAACAAAGCTGTAAGTATATACTACTAAAATATGAGTCTGTAAAGTTACCTGAAATAAACGAATTATTATTATTATTTGTTGTCAAACATCAAACGTCAAATGTGTCACAAATAGTCAGTGACACACGTTTGATGTTTGTTTACCTAGGCGTGATGTCAAATTCGACGCCATGACACTGCGAGCTTTTTTCTCACAGATTTAAAATAATTTTAGAAAAATGGCTTTAATGGTCAACAATATTGATTATTAGTAATTGAAAATAATCAATATTGTTGACTTTATATAAAATAATTGATTTACCTATTTTGGAACGTAACTTCATAATTAACTTTTGTAATTTTAGCCGAGGGTAGTAAACTAACAGTTAATGCTTTCAAAAAAAGACGCTTGTCATCTCAGTCATCCGAGACCACGGCACCTGTAAAAGTTCCGAAACGTCAGAAAATCGTAAAAATATAATAAACGAGTGAAATCCGTATAAAAAATAGTTTTAATTCGACAGAGTCATTTCGATATTTATTTTGTCATGCGAATTCAATCTAGCATGGCGTTCAGTACAGTTCAATCCAGATTTTGGCGATCGCTCGACTTTTTACCTAGAAATCAAGTCTTAGAGCCTTAGAGTCGTATACGAATTATTAGCTAATGAAGTAAGAATTGACTCCCAGGTCTTTGACGCCGACTACATCATCGTCATCGTCTGGCTATACTAGTCCACTGCTGGACATAGCCCTCCCCTAAAGAGCGCCACGTTGTGCTATCATATGGGGTAATGCCCATAATCCCCACGCTGGGCATACGGGTTGGGGATCGCAGTTTGGTGGAATTGTACTGCAGGGGGTGCTGCTGCCCACCAACCGGTACATCCTTCGATTTCCCAAACTTTGCTCAAACATGTACAGTAAAATGAGGGTCTACAAAAAAAACTTGATCAGGTCAGTATGTCGTAGAAATTTAATTATTACGTACATTTTACCATTTTACACTTCATTCGTTGCTTCATTATTACACATTCAACACTTTTATGATGTTTTTTTCGTACAATCAACAACTTGACGCCGTAAAATTTGTGTGTATAAAAAATATTAAAAAATTTCTTAAGTATGGAAAATGATTGGTGGAAAATTTGTTTATTTTGGGTATCTACCCATTTTTTGGTTCATAACAAATTTTGGGTCCATTGACCTGATATGGTCACCGGCAATTTTGACAGGCGGTCAGCCGCTCTACACGTGTGCGTTCGTTACAGTAGCCCTCACGTCAACTGATTCCCACGTTGTCCGAAACTAGTTCTTATGTCGCACGAGATAAGAGTAAGCTTGAGATACTCGTCAGTGACGGACGTCCACGTTACTTACCTGGAAACGAGATTTTTTAATGGAAAAACAAGTTGGAATAGACAAACGATTTCGTGATTCTAAAATATAACTCGGGACCGTCATAGAAGCAGTGCCTCATGGCACAGGTTTAAAAACATAGAATAACCACTTCCAGCACTTTGTCGATCGTTTAAAACCGATGTACTTTATGCGTAGATTGTTTAAGTAGCGTTTTGCCTGAATGCCATATCTTTATTTTCTATCTAAAGGATTGCCGATATAGAATATGAAATGAAATAAAATCAAATGAAAAGGTTTTATTCAAATCAGGGCAGAAACTGAGACACCCTTAAGTGGACAAGGGGAAACTAGTTCCCACGTTAAATTGAACTTTATTACCTTGAAATAGAGTCCAAAACCAATAAAAAAATCATACTACCCATGCCTTATTAAGGGTTCATGAACGCTACAATTTAATCTAGGTGTCCATTTTAAAATCTAGATCATTTTGGTGAAAAAGTGGACAAAAAAACTAAAAATTAATTTAGTTGTCAATTTTTTTTTAATCATTATATACCATATATATATCATTAGATACCTTTAGTGTCCATGGATACTTCCTCCCTCATACTGACAGATTTGATATTTGTAATTCATAATGGTATTTTGAGATTTCTATTATATAAATAAACTTTAATATCATATTTGCATGTTAGAACATACCTAACAGAATGTGAGCTCATATTTAATAACATGTCATCATAATGTACCACATTCTAAGCAAATAAATTTTATTTTATTTTTATTTTCATAACCTGTATGCAGTAGGACTAGCTGTTGATTGTCTATGAAACTGTTTTGCCTTCTTCTCTTCAAAGCTATATCGCAGTATGTTATATGTTAAGTAAGCACCATGCGTAGTCATAGCGCGAATTAGTCCGTCTGCGCATAAGGTACACCAGTTTTAAGGGCTTTCGGTCTACTGGCTTTGTGAAAGTTCCCCAATTTTCCTGTGTCGGAGTTCGGAGAGATAGTCTTGAAGATTACTCCGAAACTATTTTTAAGTTTATAGTTTAAGTGTGTAAGACATCTTTATTCTTGGCAATACATGAATTATTCATTCATTGACTGCTACCATTTAGAAAATTATTTCATCTCTATTTAAAATTGACTGAGCCACAAATAAAAGTTGCTTGCTGCACTAATGAATATTAATAAAACCAAAGAGTTTGTTACGGTTATGGAAGGTGACAAATCCTGGTCTCTGCTTAACCGTCCAGAATATTTCGTCAGTTTATGTTTTTGTAGACGCCCGTAACATAACCGAATAGAATGCATGCACGTGACTGTGAAGACTGATAAAAAAATAGTACAAATGGCGGCCTTATTACTAAAAGCAATTATTTATTAATGTTGTGTTTTATGTTAGGAATTTATGTTTTTGCTTACTCTGACAATTTTTTCAACTGTGCCCTTTATCGAGCGGACCTTCTCTGACTTTCACATCAGTGCCTTAGGTACGTGGTAAACGCCCGTGTAACCCTTAAAGCGTCGCCTTTAAAGTGGTTCTCGCTTGTCTCCGAATATCAAACGAGTTTCTCGTGATGTTGTACATAAATCCAAGCGAGGCAGGGCACCACACAGTTGGAAGGCAACGCTTCCCTCATTCGGCCGCGAAATTTTGTTATTTTTCGGAAAGTTTATTGTTTAAAGTTACTCCCCAAATACGTATGTGTCAATGACAAGATCGCAGAGAAAATACGCTATCATCAACAAATTCCTGCCAAGGTTAGTTTCTTTCTTATTTATTTATGCTACTGTAAGTTATAATACAAATACTCGTAGTAATATCTTCTGGCTCCAAAACGTCATCAACGCACAGCTTTAGAGGTGACCCACTAGAAAGAGAAAGAGGGACGCCCTGACGGCCTCTGTGGCGCAACGGAAGCGCATCTGCCTACCATGCAAGAGGTCCCGGGTTCGATCCCCGGCTGGGGACAAAAACACCCCAGTTCTTGGATTTTTACACGTTTGTGATGTCGTTGTTTCTGGCTCCCACGACACAGGATCCTAGTATGGGGCCAGAAGCAATGTATGTGCCTGCATGTAAATGTTATGTTATCTTATATTCTTTATAATATAAAAAAAACAGCAATTGAAGGTAGAAAAGGTAAGTCAAGTGTCAAGAACTATAAGGTGCCCATAGCAATTTCTGCCAACTGCCCAGTCCCTCTCTTGTAACTTTCAACCGCATTGATTTTCCTCAGATTATGCAATCTGTGGGTTTGTCTATTTTATCATCTCTGAAGTGTCAAAATATGTATTGTGTATTTGACAGTTTGGTATTGTGAAAATAGACAGTTTACAACGAAAAAGAAATTTGTAGAAAATTCTTACACGATTCCGTGAAACTCTCCCCACATGCATTATAAATAGTAATTTCTTTTATCACAGACTGTTTGAACTGCACTTGAGCATTTTTCGAAGAATCTTTTTTTTTGTAAACAGCTCTTTACGATGTTATTCCACACGATTGCTGTCTACATGCCCACACTAAATGATTAATAATAGTGACTTGAAATTCACGTGTGTCATGTAATGACACGGCGAATATCAGGGTTTTAGCTTACACGGACTTTTACATTGTTACGGTCGGTGTATAAAATCAGCCTGCTATGTATGTGCATAAAAATTATTAGAGGACTCTACTCGTTTTCATGAACAATACAATGTAACTTGTAACGGGGACCACTTTTAAATGGCATAAAATAGTAGACGTTTACTATACTATACTATACTATACTATACTATACTATACTATACTATACTATACTATACTATACTATACTATACTATACTATACTATACTATACTATACTATACTATACTATACTATACTATACTATACTATACTATACTATACTATACTATACTATACTATACTATACTATACTATACTATACTATACTATACTATACTATACTATACTATACTATACTATACTATACTATACTATACTATACTATACTATACTATACTATACTATACTATACTATACTATACTATACTATACTATACTATACTTGACTAATCACTTGACGATGTTATCGCATCAAGGACGGCTGTCTTAATTTCATATTGTTCGTTTTTTATTTTATTGTTTATGTATATTTTATAATATATAGATTATAAGATACATAAGTACTACCGATATTATTTAAATTGCAACGTACCGACCCGCGCACTGGGTCACTCGTGAGAGTACTGATCAGGTACTGACTGAAAACCAGCGCTGAGGGCTCACACCCTCAGCGAAATGCTGAGTCAGCTGCCTTTTGCAGCAACGGAAACACACCGCGACAAAACTGTTTAAATTGTTTTTACTACCTTACCCTTTGATTGTTCCCCGATAAGTCTGTTTCGTATTTGTTAGATGTTTTGTGTGTGTGACTGTTCATGCAATAAATGTTTCTCTTTCTTTCTTTATACGAAGCGAGTAACTGTCGAAGTTATCTCTTGTAGTACGTTGTTCGTATTGACAAGAGACTCAACTTCTCGGAGAGATGAAGAAATTTAGAAGGGAAAAGACGGAGACCAGGCTCAGTGGCATATCTTGGGACCTATGTCCAGCAGTGTCACGCGGAGACCGGCTGATTATGATGTTGATGATCAAGAAATGAAGCGCTCGTGGCCTAGCGTGATTGGAACCAATCACTTGGGTTAAGCAACAACAGGCGCGGTCAGGTACTGGATGGGTGACCATGTCGTGACTACCGCTAGTGGCATTTTTGGCGAACGCTTCCGTGCTTCGCAAGGCACGTTAAGCCGTTGGTGCCGGCTGTTATGTAATGGCAGTCGGTAAGTCATGTCAGAGGCCTTATGGGCGGCTTGATAACTTCTGACAGTCTTACAATCCTCTGCCAACCTGGACTTGGCCCCCGTGGTGGAGTATGGCCTAACCTTCCTACCATACAGGAAGAGACCCGTGCCCCAACAATGGGGACATATAAAGGGTTGATATCGATAATGAAAGGAATTTCGGGACACGTTGTGTATTGTAGTGCCATTTAGAAGGCATTCTTACTTTACATTAAGTTACTGGGAGTATTTATTACGGACATTTATTTATTTATTACAGACTTAGCATTTATGCTAGGAGTATTTATTACGGATTCGGGCGATGGTTATGGACCCTTCCACTCGTTGGTACCACTTTCCATCTGTGTACGAGTACAGTTGACCGCCGGTCAATCTTTACATTTTTGTTGCAAAGTCGCCCTTAAAGTAACTGATTAGCGTGCAACAAAGGTTGATGTGCTGCTTCTTCTTTTCGTGTCAGCGATTCGACCAGATTATATTTTTCCTGCCCAATAGTTTAGGAGTGGGTCGTTGTCCGATTTTTCGACGACGAAACGCAACCGTTTTTTCTGGAACGAAAACAGGTCCTCGAAACGGTCCTCGTTCGCAACTGGTTTCATTGTATGCGAACGAGCAAGGCGCAGAGGACGGTCAAACGAGTGCGAACGAGACGAAATCACGAAACATCGAAAAAAATAAGTTGTTTTACACGATATTCGACTGTATACTCATAGACATAAAGATTACTTTATTGTATCACAGACCAAAACGAACGGAACGAGCAAGGAGCCGACGACGACGTCGCAATGATCTCATTACGTTCTAGACTCTATTAATATAGCACTAAAGGACATATCCGCGTCAAACAATCTAAGGACTGGTCTCGCGACGAACAAACGCTGGCACTGCTTTAGAGTCGCTGGCACTGCTTCAGAATAAAACGTAAAACGGTCCAATCGTCGCGGAACACAAAACGGTCTTATAAAACGGTTCGTCTTTGCAACGATCACGCCTACAATAGTTGGCTACTGTAATTGCAGCGGCGTTGGCCTCTGTTAGGTCCTCCAGAGTGCAGCTGTGAGGGCACAATGGCCAGTGGAGCAGGTGCACCATGGATTGCGATGAGGCTCCACAATCACACTGCGGGTGGGTCTCTACTGTAAAGGCACATGTGCTGCTGCCTGTACAGTAGATACCCACCTACATAAACATGAAAGCAGAGTTTGTTTCTCTTTAGAAAGCGGTGTTTTATATATAAACAAACGTAAACGCCCAAGTTTTTTCCTTTACATAACCATCCATTTACAAAACGTTATTATGATTATTGTACCTACAGATGTTTTGCCAGCATTAGCATTTTGGCTCTTATCATACAGGCTTTAGCTTAGTATAAGGGCCAGCAAACACCATTGTACATTTCTTTCTATTACTGATCAAGGCTTGTTTAGTTATATTAATGATGTACCAACTGTTAATAACTAAGAAAATTATGAGCATGCAATTATAATTTAATAGATAAATAGTTTAATTAAGTGATGTACAAACCCACATTATGTTTTTGAACAATAAACAAATTTTTAATTTTTTAATTAGCGAAATAGGTATGTTGTTATAGATAGATATATAGATAAAGTATTCTTTTTTGTAGACCAGAAGAACATTACCTTCGTTGCTCATTGTTCACAAACCCATCTCTAAATTAAGAAGGCAAACAGGTAGAATCAGTCTAGAGTATCGGAAGGATGATGCCTCTACATACGACTCCTGCCTGTGTGTATGTCAAAAACTTTGTTTTTAGAGAACATATACTATTTTTATTTTTAATGCACTAACCAGTGCTAAGGACAAATTTAAAAACCTATTTAGAGGCTAAAAATTTCACCCATGCCGGGATTCGAACTCGCAACCTCTGGCTATCCGTGCCAGCGCTCTACCAATTGAGCCAATGGGCGACTCACCTGCGTCAGTGAAATTTCGAACCTCTTTACACTATTCTCTGTATTACGTACAGGCAGCGAAGTTAGAGAACTTACGAATCATTATAACTATCATTAAGATAAGATAAGATAGGAATATTCTTTATTGTACACTGGAAAAACAACAAATACAAAACAATTGCAAATATACATAGTACAATTGGCGGCCTTATTGCTAAAAGCAATTTCTTCCAGACAACCTAACTTAGCTAGACATAGGCTTCTTTCTGTCCTCAGCGATCCTCACCGCTACCAGCCTCAGTTGGTGGGCGTCCCGCTCGGTGTTTGCCATTCCGTAGTTAACATTTATTTCTTCTCCTTCTTCAGGCTATATTAGTCCACTGCTTATTTATTTTAATTCTTTATTGCACTAATTACATGAGTAAATGTACAAGGGCGTGCTTAATGCAAGAAGCATTCTCTTTCAGCAAACCATTGGTGTTGAAGAACATTTGAGAAACTTTGAACCGCGTCGTAAGTAAGCTGAGTGTTTGAGGTTATCGATCATAATATTTGACACATAACATAACATAACATTTACATACAGGCACATACATTGCTTCTGGCCCCACACTAGGATACCCTGTGTCGTGGGAACCAGAAACAACGACATCACAAACATGTAAACATCCAAGACCTGGACTTTTTTTTTTTGTTTCCAGCCGGGATTCGAACCCGGGACCTCTTGCATGGTAGGCAGACGCGCTACCGCTACGCCACAGAGGTCGTCACACAGAACATAAACATAGACATTCTGTGATATTTGATATCGCTTATGAGGTGCGCACGCGTTTCTTTCTCTCGCTTGTGTGCGATGAGCAGGCGTCTCTCTCCGTCCGACACTCTTCAGTGAGACATATACATATTTTTTTATTTAGCCTATGAATGTCCCACTGCAGGGCCTTCTCTTTGAGAGAGATTATGGGCTTAATTACCACGCGGGCCCACCGCGGATTGGCAATTTCGAGCGCTGAGGTGTTTAAACACCTCAGACACTCAGTGAAGTGTGAGTGAAGTTATAGTAGCAATACCACTCGCTAATGTGAAGGAAAACATCGTGAGGAAACCTGAGTATACATATAGGCTGCGAAAAATACTTTTGTTGCTAAGAATGTTTTGAAAACACAAGCAGGAGACGAAGTTTTAGGATGACGTTTCCATGACCATTACTCTCCAAGATTACATACTTAGAAAATTATTAAATAACTTATTCTTAGCCTCGAAATAGCTTTTTAAAATTGTCCTTAGTACGGGTTAGTGCAACAAAAAGAATGCATTCATGTGGGTACAGCGATATCATTCCGATGTAAAACCTAACTGCAAAGTAGGTACTCGGGGCTGCAAGTGATGCAAATTACTTCAGCCAGATGTCGCTGCCTGTACGTAATACAGAGAATATTGTAAAGAGGTTCGAAATTTCACTGATGCCGGTGAGTCGCCCATTAGCTCAGTTGGAAAGAGCGCTGGCACGGTTAGCCAGAGAGGTCGCGGGTTCGAGTCCCGGCATGGGCGGAATTTTTAGCCTCTAAATAGATTTTTTTAAATTGTCCTTAGCACGGGTTAATGTAACAAAAAGAATATAATCATACTTAGCAAACCCGGGACGTGGACTAGATCCTCCACTATGGCAAGACCGACATTATATCCAATCTACGAGTACCTACCGCCTGGCCGGAGACAAACATTATCAGAACAGGTTCTATATAGCTGCTGTCAACAATGTTGCGCAGCGTATGTAAAGCAGTTTTCTCGGAGCTTATTCAAAGTGGGCCGACCACGCGACCGGTGCGTGCTCGTCTTGTTTTTAAACCTTTCTTGTTTCTTAGGCCCCGAATAGATGTGATGATGAGGGGCTCCTCATAAATATTTCAATTACTATTTAAAACTACTACATAGCGAATCGCTTGAAGCCCCGGCCGCATGAGTGATCTTAAACGATCACGAAGGTTAAGCAACATAGGGCGCGTTCATGCATGGATGGGTGACCGTCTATGACTAACGCTAGCGGAATTTTTACTTGCGAAGCGGTTCCGTGCTTCGCATGGCACGTTAAGCAGTTAGTGGCGGCTGCCCTCGATAGATGGCAGTCGTTAAGCCAAGTTAGATGCCTTAGGGCGGTTTGAAAACTTATTTATTTATTAATACTTTATTGCACCATAAAATCGTACAATGCGGCGAACTTAATGCCATAAGCATTTTCTACCAGTTATCAAGCCGCCCATAAGGCCTCTGACATGGCTTAACGACAGCCATTACATGACAGCCGGCACCCACGGCTTAACGTGCCTTGCGAAGCACGGAAGCGCTCGGAAAAATGCCACTAGCGGTAGTAACGGGACGGTCACCCATCCCGCACCTGTTCGCGCCTGTTGTTGCTTAAATCGAGTGATTGATTCTAATCACTCGGGTCGACTAGGCCACGAGCGCTTCGCGCATTTTAAACACATTTAGCCCAAAAAGTTTGTTGTCCAGTCTATTGGTGGCTTTAAAATATCCTCATTTACGTAAAACCTTTCGAAACTGGTAAAGCATGCGCTTAGGGGCAACAGCATCTGTGGTAAAGGCCGACCGCACTTCTTTCTTTCCCACCACAGCTTACTAGGCTAGTAAGTACTAGTGAAACTTACTAGGCTAGTAAGCAAGAGTGAAACTTACTAGGCCAGTAGGTACTAGTAAATCTTACTAGGCTAGTAAGTACTAGTGACACTTAGAAGGCTATTAAGTAGTGGTGAAGCTTATTAATCTAGTAAGTACTAGTGATACTTACTAGGCTAGTAAGTACTTAGCTTCTGGCATCGAACACGAAAGTGGCAACAACCTTCGGCCTACCAACCTACCTACAACGTACTTAACTCCACCGGTTGTTGGTTCTTCGGCAGGAGTGACCAGCCCAATGCCACATAAGATTTCTATCACCATATTTCTTCGGCACATAAGCATGACGAAAGATTTTTAAATCCTCTTCCATATGTGGGAACACATTTATTATTTACAAAGAGAACACTTTATTGCACAACCCGAAAAAATATTTTCGGGTTGTGCAATAAAGTGCTCTCTATCTATCTATATATTGCGGTAATAAACTAAAGTTTATCGAAGGTTAAAGTTATGTTTCTAAAATTATTTTAAATAATGGTAAAAATAGCTCGCAGTGTCTTGGCGTCGAATCTGATGTCACGCCTAGGTAAAGAAACATCAAACGTCAAATGTTTTTCTACGCGCAGCCAAAAAATGTAAACAAAAATGTTACCTAAGCATAACGTCACGCGGTGTGATTGGTGTTTCACTTAAAATGGCTGAAAGCAGTATTGTAAACTTATTGGTAATCTCATTTTTTGTGTAAAACTAAATCAGTGTTTTAAATCCTTTTAATATATACTTCCCCCTAAAACCGTTAAATCTATGATTATTTGACACTGCCGTTACGCCTATCCCATTTTTGTTGTAGTCCATCAAATAGACTCAGAGCATAGCCAGCTGAACAACTTTGATACGTCAGTGTTCCTGTTTACTTGCACAGAATATATTTTCTCAGCTATATGATTATATTATTCGTTTTCGAACCATTAAAACAAGACATTTTTAACTCGATATGCTAAACAGACATTGTGAATAGTAAAAAAATCCCTCCGCACTATACCGACGCATTTGTTTTTTCCTAGTTGAAAATTCCAAGAAGAGTCCAAACATATTGGGGAATAAAATACTGATCGAAATACACGTGCCTAGTATGGATTGGCGAATTCAACTGCTGAGGTTTCCTCAAGATCTGTGTTCTCACAGTCAGCTAGCCGTATCGCTACTATATCTATCTATAATCAGCCCACATCAACTCACTGCAGGGCATAGGCCTCCTTTTTATTGCGCCATTCCTCACGGTCCTGCGCTAATCTGATCCATCTCTGACCCGCAACCCTCACGATGTCGTCTGACCATCGTGTCGGTGGTCTGCCTACCACCCTATTGCCTATTGCTACTACAGAATCACAAACTTAGAAAACATTCGTACCTACATGCCGGTATCAAAACTAGGTAGCACCTCTCGAATGCAATGCGATGTAAAAACTTTACTAGATATTTCTGATTTACTAAAAATAGGTATCTAAGTTACAATGTCTGGTGTACCTACTTAGGCATTGTTTACGAGGAGTTTATAGAATATATTAAGCCGGTTTACCATGATGACACTAGATGGGAAATTGCATCATCCAATCTAACCAGCTTTATTCCTTGCGTATGCAAATTTATGCACTTCGAAACAGGGTTTCCAGATTTATGTAACGGTCACAAGTAGGTACATTAACATTTATGGAATTAGCTCTGTTTGTCCGAATGCTTTAACATCTTTTCAAGATTATTATACCTATCCATCTTTCGTTCGTATTTGATAAAGCTCAGACCAGCCACTTCGTTTGCATAAGAAGCCTATGTACGTGCCCCTGCAGGCATCAGGCTTTCACTCATAGAGGCTGTATGCACCACGTGACCCTACTGCGGAAAAGTGCATCCACAATCTGTATCAGAACACTCAGTTCGTCGATCCAGCGAGCTCGTGGGTGACCCACGCTGCGTTTGTCAATTCTTGGTATCCACAAGAATGTTTGCGGCCCAACGGCTATCGGTTCATCAGTATGTAGTCAGCCAACTGCAACTTCAGCTTGCTAATATAAGATTAGCAAGCTTAAGTGGCAGTTGTATTTCTTAATGATTCGCGATACTCATACATAGTTAAGGGTCAAATCGCGATTATTTATTAGGTAAAACGTAATTACTTATTTCCCGACGTTTCGGCAGCGTTACAGTTACCGTGGTCTCGGGTAAGTAATCGCGATTAGACCCGTTTAATATATAACTAAAAGGCAGTTGGCTGACTCATTCTATGTCGACCACATTAGTTCTTCGGCAATTTTTTTCCTTCCTGGTGTGATTCATTAAAAAATGGTCTGAGCATCGACTGCTCAACAGGAAACTGAGCGACTTCTAACATATGGACTTGTACTAGCGACTGGGTCCCCCATTTCTATGTTGGTTCTTCTAATGCAGGAATCACTGAAGCATTGACTCTACAAATTTTGATTTTGTCTTGAAACGTTTCGGATACGATGCTAGACGCATCTCTACAAAAAAAAAATACAGTACTGCTCGTACAGAGAATGCGTAGCTTTCAGGAAAGACGTTACTAAATTGAACACCTGACATAAATATTGTACGTATAATTTCTCAATTCCAGGCTCGCCAAGAATCTCTGTACAAGAAAAGGCAGCCGCCGCGCTAACACTGGCAACCGTCTAGAACACGCAGTGCTCACCCACATCCAGCACGTGCCTTAGGCAGCCTGCCCCACGACCCCCCCCATCATCCTCCATCCCGCTCACACCTGCACCGGCTCCGTAAGAGTGAACGAGACAGCTAGCTGGCATGGCGCGAGGAGATGAGTGCAAGACCGCCTCCAAGGCTAACTCCGCCTGCAAGCAGTTCGACGTATCTGCGCCCATGAAGTAAGTGGTTTTTACTGGGTTTTCTTGATTTCATTTGATTAGACATTTCTTTAGGTGTTTATTATGAGTACTTAATCGCAATCCATTCTTAAGCCGTTTCAATTCCGAACAATAACATGTTTACAGATTACTTTGGCCAATATTCATAGAAAATAAGTGACAGCTCTGTTAATAATAGATTAACACAGGTTATTAGGGTACAAAAAACTGGAGGTTAGTTTACCTGGCGCTGATATTGAACGGGCATAGGAGTACCTAAAACAGAAATAGAATAGTGTAGCAGCGTATACATATTTTTCTTTCCTTGCAAATTGCCAACCAAATAGCCGAGATGCACAAAACAACTTGCATAAAACGGGCCAGCCGGCCGAATGGCAGTAAGGCGATGTCTCAATCAACTATATTTTATAAATGATCATGAAAGGCCTCTTCCTTATTACGACAAATTATCCACATTGGTTTGATTTCATAGTTTTTCTTTATTTTTGTTATTTTCTATGGTCAAGATATAGGAGGTTATTGGCATCTATGCATCTTCTCTCTGGATTGATAATCTAAGCTAGATTTAAAAATTCTACCAGCATCTGCTTAGAAAGGAGGCGTCAGCTATAAGGGAAGGAGTCAGAATCCATATATCACTTAGAGGCGGGATCAATGGGATCGTAAAATATGGGAGAATTCGCCTATACATTTTTGGTGCCTTCACATCTTACCATGGGGGAAAGGAATCTAAATTCGTGAATAAACATTTAGACGACCTCTAGGGATAAAAACCCGTTTATCAAAATTATTCAGGGTCTGAAACTCCATAGCACAGCCTGCCTGCGGGTTTTAAAGGAGGCATCACCCAACGGAATTGCAGTGGCTCAGTTTTGGGAGCGAGACTTCTGAAAAACAGTCGACGCTTTCGACACGAAAGAAGAAGATTCTGTGTATCTCCAATAAGAAAAACTCTCTGTTTTTTCCAGAAAAGCAGCTACGACGACGACCTCCGCCCACCAGCCGCCGAAGAAGGAGGAAAGGAAGGATTACGGAGCCTGGGGCCCGATCTATAAGGACAAAAAGTCGTTCCTAGACATGCACCATTGCTGAGCGACCGTCCCATCGGGCTCATCCACCCCATCCCAGCCACAACCATCATGTTTCTGCTCGCGGCTTCTGGAGACGAATGTTGATGATTTTCGTACAATTCTAGGTCTTGTTCCTTTAATCAACGATTAAAAAGTCACTATCGCTTTCTTTAATGTAGTTTTCACAAATTATAATTTTTGTGTCAATAGATATTGATTAGTATTAACCAGAACTTGATGAAAATTGTGTTATTCGATAAAAAATATTTCTAAATTACCTAGGGCCTTTTATTTCAATTTATTCAGTTTGGTATTCTGAGACGGACTTCTGGTTTGAAATTTGTAACTAATAACTTCGTTTATAAAATGCAAAGATTTAAGTATATGTATGTATCAATGAGTATTTAGGTTCTATTGAAGGTAGCTTGTTTGTTGCATTTTCTAGAGGGCAGTAGCATACATGGGCATTTGGGCACTTTTTAATGATCTCAAGAAAAAGAAGTTATATTCAGCCTTCTTCCGTTTCCGCTATCCTGATAAAAATGTAATCTTTCTATATACGAACTTTACCAGCAGCACCAAAACTTCTTGTAAATAAATTAACAAAATTCGCGTAGTAAAGCTCATTATAATGTACGAAACTTATTTTTGTCATGCCTAACTGAATTTTCAGCAACACCCAACATAAATATAAGGTTAGCAAAAATGTGCCAATAAGGTAGAATGTATTACTAAATTTAAACTCTGAATAATTTAATAATATATACTGTTAAAGAAAATCGCCTTTTCTGTTTGTCTCCATGTTGTCTAGCTCTTACTTTATACGACGCTTTTTTTCAACTAAGTACTTACTAACAATCATGTATGTCACTCTCATTTTTATTAAAACTACTCACCATCCGTACCGTAGTTTTGTTACCCTGCTCCGCCTAGGGGTACAGCACGAACTTCGTATAGGGTTATTTTAAAATGCTCAGTTCTTGAAACCAGTCAATTAGTTTTTTTCGTCAATTTACTATTTGTAGATTTATTAAATTCGTTTCCTCCACTAAATCAAAGTGTTACAACTGCAAAGCAGCAAAACCGTGAAGCAACATTATATTTAAGGAAAAAAATACTAACTGACATGTTTTATGAACTACGAATTAAAAGTAACCTTGTATAAAGCTCAAAACATATCTCTCACATAGTCCGAATCTGAATTGCCTAGGTACGGTAAGATAGAGCCGTAAGTACGGTAAGATTTTGGTGTATCTAGTTTGATATAATATGCCCGCTGTATTTAGGCTATGTACCCTGCGGGTACTGTGCGAATGAAGACCACATAACTTTACCGTACCTCCTTTATGTGTTAATGAGATAACGCAATATTGCAAAAACATTTTCAAAGGTCATTGAAAAGAAGTGGATGTAAAATAAACTCTAGCGAATTTTTTAGGAATGGTGCATTTCAGTGACAACTCTGTAGAATAAATTAGAAGCCTAGTGAAATGCACTACGAAATAGATATAATACAACTATAACTTAATGCTCCTTAAAATAAATGGTTTGCTCTATAATTATACGCATAGGAGCTGTTTACATTTTAAGACTGAGCTAATCTTCGGTGAAATTGAGCAATACATTTTATGGCCGTTTTTTGTGTTCAAATATAGAATGTGAGATTAGGCATTGTAGCATAAAGTTGTAAACCATCTATTTTACCAATTATTTTTGTCAATTTGCACATCAAAGAAGACTTTATTATTTCAAATATTTAGTAAAATACATACCTACACATAATCTTACACATAAAAGCATAAAAATATACATCCACAAACGTTTCCAAAGTAATAAAATATAAAAATATACATAAGCACAAAAATATGTCAGAAAAAGAAATTATAATTTGTACATTATTTTTAGTAGCGCGTTTTTATTACAGTTTAATAATTTTGATTTTTTTTTAAATTTATTTGTCACGGTGAGCATGCTTGGTGATTGAGTCCATAATCTTTCTCTGCTCTAGAAGGCCGGTGCCCTGCAGTATAAAAACGAGGCTACATAAAACAAATCATAGTGCCATGTAGCATTATATTGTTAGAGCCATTATTTCAGTCTTTAAATCTACTTCAGAATGGGACTCATTCTAAAGTAGATAGGAAGTTTCAAGACTTAATTTAAGTACCTAAGATGGCACTTTTAAGTCAAGGCTCTTTTAAACGTTCTTGTTTTACATGGTGAATACTCAACTAATTTTCAAACAAAATTTATTAAGCTAGTACAGCTCTAGAAAAAAATACTAATTATAACAGAGATGTCTGAAAATTGTTTCACAATGTATTTTTATCAACATCGAAAGAAAAATGGCGTAGATTGGTAACTTACCCTCCTCCTTTTTCCAATATACTCTCTCTAGACAATATTCCTAGAATAGGCTTTTTGTACGCTTGGATAAAGTTATCCCGAAGGCGAGGTAAGGTTACCTCGCCTTCGTGGATAACTTTAGGGTCCAGTACTACTTGTCTCAATAAAAACCTGCGGCCTTTTTGTAAGTTAGGCCAATTTGTTGAAAAAAACAGCGAACTTTATATTTGCTTGGACAAATACCGTAGACCCAACCCAAGGAGATTTTCTACAAAATTGCGTACACTGAAGCAAAAAACAATTGAAAAGAGTTTTTTTTTTACTTTCCATTTCCGGCATCCTACAAGAAGTTTTAATGAGGTTTGAATCTACAATGAAACTTCTTGGTCGTTGCATTTTTTTTTAACTTTTTTCAGTGGAGTGCATCACTGACCATGGAGATTCTGGTGGTACCATGGAGGTTCGTAAGTAATTTTGAGAACGGTCTACCATAATTATTATCATTATCACCCCCTGATTCTCTTAGAAGCTGTTAATAGTACATTTTACAGATTGTTAGTATACGAGAAACCGTTCGTCATTCGTCGGTCATTCTTAAGATGTTCTTATTAGACGATGCCATTTTACATCGATTTTATTTTATGCTTAATTTGATCGAGTCCGTCCTATTAACTTTTGATGTAAAACAAGCAACGACGATTTATTTGCGTATCTAAATTCTAAACCTGGTTTTGTCGCGACGAAAATAATCAAATGACTAAATAGGGGGGCAATAACATCGCAACGACATAAGACACGTGGATCGATAGTACATAATACATCAAACTTAAGATACACACAAAGTGGCATAGTCTTCCACCATAGATTCAACCAACATAGAGCGTATTAAACTATGTCAACTAGTCATACTAGAACGTGTCCACACCGATGTGTGTCCGTATATCTCATCATGAGAGCCATACTCATATGGAACGGTTAGTGCTTCTACAACCGAGAAGGTAGCCCGTCTTACTCTCTGCACGGTGGTCGGGCCGTCCCGTACGGAGGTTTGCGCTCCGAGGAGTCTGCCTTGGTAGACTCCATCCCACACCGTTATAATGACCGGAAAACTTTCCCATAACCTTAGCCAATCTAAGATGGTGACACATGGAGCCCCCGGGCAGTGCCCGGGTCTCCCCAGGGCTCCTCTGACTCCCCATACACCCTGCCAAACTTCCTCCACTAGTCTCTCGCACACCCGAACTGTTATCTACCATGGATTCTACTCTGTACAATACTTTATTGTACATACATCATAGGTCGGTCAAACCCGACTAGCGTATAGTCGTTCCGACAGTCACCGCCTAGGGAACGCGTCCGCTCCCTCTTGGGCTTCCGTGCGAGAGACACCAGGGTCAAGTTCTCCGGCCCTTGCAAGCTTTGACAAATACAACCTACCTCGGTCAAAACCGTTACAGGTGTATGCTAAAACCCTTGCTTGCCTCGGGATACATTATCACTTTTATATTGGTTGAAACCCTGGTCTCAGACACATACAAGATAGGATACCGTCATCAAGCACTCACCAGAGTCTCCTCGGTCCCATCCAGCACACACCACCCTTTTCCCGCCACGCGTGTCGATCTCTGTCCGCCTCTCTCTCCAATTTTTTATCTTTTCTCTAGCTACCTCATTTATGATTGACAGCCGGTGTTGCCAACATAAAACCGCTTAGATTCGTGTCTCGTCACGACACTCCCGGCGGGGAGACGGAAGGGCGAAAAGGGGTTACAACACAGCAAGAAGATGACGAGTCCACTCGGCAATTTTCTGCCGAGCTCGCACTGCGGCCTCTCTCCTGACCCTCAGGTCCAGATCGTCATCTCGCAGGGGCCGCCCATCATCTCGCTGTAAACAGACAAATACATAAAGATAGTAAATATCATCTGTAAATCGAAACTCCACATAAACACATAGTTTCACTTACAGGCTCTGGCGGAACTTCCGCTTGGTCCACCTCAGCTATGCACCAACCACCACCACCAAGCACCCTATGGCAACTTCATCCATAGCATCGGGAGCCTCGGCGACCTCTATCTCAAGAGGCACCTCATTCAGCGGTGGTTCATAGACTTCTACTGGCTTGGTTCGGTCAGCGGCAACTCCTTCCGGCTTCTCCAATTGACCTTCTGAGAAGACTTCCTCCATAGGAAAACACATGTCTTCTTCCATTAACTTAGAACCTTCTCCAACCGGTTCAATGACCCCGTTTCTCTCTCGGTCAACTAAATCTGCCTCTAACGGATATAAATGACCTACTGACCGAATGAATTCTTGATCCCCCGCCATCACCTTTGCGACTCGGCATTGACCATCTTTACCTTTTATTAAAGCAGTGATCCTTCCAACCTTCCAGTTATTTCGGTTCTTGTGAGAGTCATCTTTGATTTGAACTACGTCACCCACGCTTGGCGACTTATCCGAAGTAACTCTGGGTTGCTTAGGGCGTTCCCTATGTTTCTCACGAAGGCTAGGTAGGTACTGCTCGCTAAACATCTTCCTGAATTCTGCTAATATAACTTGACCTCTTTTCCAACTTTGCAGTAAGTTCACTCTAGCCGCAGACGCTCTCATGTTTTGATCTGGCATTGGTATGAACTCCAAACAAGTACCAAGAGACAGAAAATCTGCTGGTGTAAGAACATGCTCCATTTCTGCACCCACATTTGTCAGAGGTCGTGAGTTTACCACTGCTTCTACCTCTTTGGTAACAGTCAGCAGTTGACCATCTTGCAGTAGATGTTTGCCCAAAGTGCGTTTCAAACAGTTCTTCACAAGAGCGATCAGACGTTCATACACGCCTCCATGCCACGGTGCAAGTTGAGGAATAAATTTCCACCGAATACCACTCTTGACGCACAGTGGGTCAGCTAGGATCTCCCCTATCAATTTAAATTGTGTAGCATTATCAGACACTATCATTTTTGGTTTACCTCTGGTTGCCATAAATCTTCTCAAGCCCAATAAGCACTGCTCTGCTGTCAAATCGTTCACTACCTCTAAATGTATTGCTCTTACTGCGAGGCAAGTAAACAGGCTTATCCACCTTTTCTCCCTGCCTTTAGGTGTCTCGACAAAGAGAGGACCAAGATAATCCATACCGGTGAAAGTGAATGGAGAACTAAGTTTGACCCTCTCCTCAGGTAGCGCAGGCGTGGGTGGCAGTGAGTACGGTCCACCTCCGTGCTTGATGCACTGCGCACATTTCTTCAGAACCTTTTGCACTTGCGCCCTCCCTTGAGGTATCCAGAATTTCTTACGAACAATACTAAGCGTGTGTGAAACTCCAACATGATAATTCTCTTTATGGACTTTTAAGATCAGTTCCTTTGTCAGGTCGCAGTCTTTCGGTAACAGAATTGGATGCTTCCTATCATATGACCAACCAGTATTACTCATACGTCCGCCACATCTCAAGATGCCTTTGCTATCGGTAAACAGACCAAGATTTCTAGTGAGGTGTGTTACTTTTCCTGCTGTTTCTTCCGGAAAGAACTGTTTTTGTGTTTCTTTGATTTGGAGCAGAGTTGCTGTAATTGGCTCAGAGTACACCGTCGCATCTTCCTCAACCACAGAAGTGTCGTAATTTTCGTAGCCTTTATCAGTCATCTCTGGACCGTCCACTATTACTTCCAGAGCCCTCCCCGCCGAGTATAAACTTTTCTCAGGAACTGCTTCTTGAAATGTCCAATCCTCTTCCTTCTCGATAAGGAACTCAGGTCCCGAAAACCATAACCGCGATCTCTCCTTAATAGCATTTGGTCTCGTTGCTACATCTGCTGGATTTAACTGTGTAGGCACATAGCGTCTTTCTACATCACCCTGTTGTTTGATCTCCATAACACGTCTGGATACAAACGGTGGTAAGAGTCGTTCAGTCCTCATCCAGGAAAGCACAATTAGGCTGTCTGTCCACAAGTACTTCTTCCTTATAGGCAGGTCTATACATCCAGCAACATACTTTAACAACCTATTACCGATTAAGAAGCCTAGGAGTTCGAGTCGAGGTATCTTGAGCGCAGTCTTGTCTTCAGCGGGTGTTATTCGTGACTTAGACATCAAGAGGGCGGTGGCGGCATTGTTCAATCCTCTTGATACGATGTACACCACCGCTGCATAAGCATTGTTTGAAGCATCAGTGAAACAGTGTAGCTCATATTGCACATCGCATTCGGTTTCCAAATTGCTGGCAATGTATCGTGGGAGTTTAACTTCCATTGCAGCGTTTAAGTTTTCAATGGCATCACCCCAGGAGTGTTCCAAATCTGCAGGGAGTGGCGAATTCCATTTTAATTTTCTGATGCACAATTCTTGGAATATTAATTTTGCTGGCAGTACTAGAGGAGAGACGAAACCACATGGATCATAAAGTCGACTTAGAGTGCTCAAAACAACTTTCTTGCTTGGCTTTTCCAAGGTGATCATTTCTAGCTTCGGGTTCTTGAGATGCAACATATCATCTTGAGGTGTCCAGGTGAGTCCAAGCACTTTTACCTCGTTCTGTTCCTTTGCTTGATACTCCTTAGGGATTTGCTCCAAAAAATCCTTATCATTAGATACCCAGTCCCTAATGTTCATAGACATATCATTAAAAGAGTTTCTGGTATCCTGGTATAAACGAATTGCTTCTGTTTGTGATGTAGCTCCGGTGACCAAATTGTCCACATAACATCTGTTTGCTACTCTTCTTATTAGGTCGTTATTCGTCTGAGACATATGATGTCTTATTGTAGCAGTGAGTAGGAATGGGCTAGCAATTACTCCGAACGGAACCCTACAGAACCTATAATGAAGTAGGTTGTCTTCTGTTAATTCCTTGTTGACGTCCTTGACCCACAGAAATCTGGTCACATCACGGTCCTCAGGCTGAAGGCCTATCTGAAGAAAGGCCTTTTCAATATCTGCAGATATGCCAATTCTGTTCAAACGGAATTTCACAAGTAGCCCTGTTAAATCTTCCAAGAGCGAAGGACCTTTGTACATACCTTCATTTAGACTTCTTTGGTCACCAGTTTTGGCAGATGCGTCGTAGACGATTCGTCCTCTCTTGCCAGTTTGCTTCACAATGTGATGTGGCAAGTAATGAATTGGTGGACTCCTTTGGCATACTGGTATTGTCTGACTTTCTACCAATTCTATAACTCCGTTTTTTAATTGTTCATCAAGAATATCCTCGTAATCGCGCAATGTGTTTTCATCTGCTCTCTTAAGCAGGCTTCGTAGGCGGCCGATTGACAAACCAAAATTGGTAGGCAAGTCCGATGGATAGGATACCCATGGCCATTTTACCTCATATCTTCCATCTGAATATATCACGGTTTCATTATAATGCTTTACTGCCTCTTCCTCGTGCGTTGTCTTAGGAGAATCTAATATGCCGATGCTCTCGAGGGACCACATAAATTTCATATCTACATTCCGTAAAGGTAGGTCTGGTTCTGCGAAATAAGGACAACTTGGCTCATGGTGTTGGCAGTAGGTAACCAACGAGAGGTCACTCTTGAGTTTCGCCACTTACAGGTCCAGATACTATCCATCCTAGATCAGTGTCTTGAAGGAACCAATTGGTACCCATTTTCAGCCGCTGTTCTCTCAAAAGGGAAAAATAATGGTCATTACCAATCAACACATCAATTTGATCGCCCATGCTGCCGTCATCTGCTGGTAGGTCTACTATATCACTTGTGTCAACTCTGGGAACTGGAACCTTGTCAGTAATATGAGGCACAATGTTCACCCTCAAAGATTTAGCTACTCCTCGGCTGGTCAGCAAAGTGATTTCTGTTGAGGGACTCACTATTTCATGGGGCTCGTTACTTCCAAAGGTATAAATTAATAAACGGTCATCTTGGTCTGGGTTCACTTGCAGAAATTCGGCTAATCTTTTTGTAATGTAGCTCCTCTGGCTCCCAGAATCCAGAAGGAGACGTAGAGGGGCTTCATTGGACTTGTTTCTGGCGCGAGCTGTCGCCGTCTGCAAGTAATATTGTGTCTTATTGGTAAGTAAGCACACATTTCCATCCTTAATTAAAGTAAGTGGGCCCTCTGTAGTCTTACCGAGTATTTCCTTTTCTACTGCGGCTGTTGTTGCATTCTTTTTTCTTTCTTTCCCATTATCTCTATTTTTGCAGAGTACTCGATTATGTGATCCTTTGCAGTAATAGCAGGTAACTTTAGTCTTACACGTCCTGGCTATGTGGCCGTTATTAAGGCATCTATAGCATTTGCCTTTCAGTTTAGATTTCCTTTGAAAGTCAGTCCGATAGACCCTACATGTGTCACTGTAATGATCACCTTTACAGAAGACACACTCTTTTCTGGGACGCTTGGTCACAGTAAATTCCCTGTCCTGCTTCCTTTTCATGTGGGGTGGTCGTATACGCCCCTTTTGCTCGCTATCAGTTGCCTTGACATGTAATGCAGATGTAGAAGCTAAGGGTATGGCTGCGGAGCTAGTTGATGGGGATGGATCAGCTATGTTAGGAACAACTTCAGACTTCTCCAGTGCTGCTACTACAGAATCAAGGGCTGACCGAATGCTGGCAACAGTGGGATCCTGTCCGGTCATAAGATTTACCTGGTACAATGTAGACTCCGGAAATTTGCTGGTTATTACTAAGCGAAGCTGGTTACTCTCCACATTTTCTCCGAGAGTTGTTAAAACTCTTAAATGCTTCTCTACAGAATCCAAGGTATACCTGCAGTCTTTAGCACGATGAGCACATCTCTGCAGTTTATTTAAAGCTTCATAGTGAGCATCAATGACTCGACTTCTTGAGCCAAATCTTTTCTGAAGAATCTCCACAGCTATATCATAATTAGCATTTGTTGTATCCAGGCCCTCAACAGTCTCTAGAGCTCGGCCTTCTAATGTACTAATTAAGTAGGACAGCTTTTCTACGTTTGTTAGAGGCCGACTACCAATGTTTGCTTGGAACCGGTCCCAGTACTCGGTCCATTTCAACACATCCCCATTGAACTTAACCAGGTTAAGCGTAGGTAATCTACTCGTAGTTGTCGGGTTTGGTTGTGGCTGGTGAGAACAATTAGTCAGTTGTAGAGTCTCCATTGAGGTCAGCATATCCTCTGCTCTTAGCTGGTCCTCCATGTAGGATGTCATGTTCATATCGGTACATGGACACTTTTCCAAGAACTGAGAGATTTGCCTTTCTAAGGCTTCAATAGACATTTTAATGTCTAACTTCAACTTCACAAATTCCTCCTCCGGCACGCCTTCACTTCGTAACATCGCAGTACCTTTGTTAAGCAACTCTATAAGCTTTTCCTGTCGTAGCTTGAGGCGCACCCTCAAAGCTTCTTCCATTGCGATTGTAGCTTCTACGATAAGTAGGTATTACGCTGGTTAAAAACCAGTTGGTCAGTATGGTTATTTCGTTTCTTATTCCGTCCCTGGACTCGGCCGAGAGGTTTATATAGTTGTGGCCGACTGTAAGCAAAGCAATACCAAACATTTACCTTCCTTGAAAACAAAATACCTAAACTGTGACGACAGAGTACTTACCGAATGGGTTTCGGTCTTATGCAACATTGATTGTTATCGGGCCACAAAACCAGTATTTCAGCAAACAATTGCGTTGTATTTACTACGAAAATATCGTCTCACTGACAAAATTATTGGTCTAAGACACAGAAATAAATTCAATTCAATTCTGTTTTATGGCACAGAAATAAACTTCTTCATCTAACAATTTTTTTTTTTTTTTCTTATAATGGCGGGAAATCACTGACATCACAGACTATGTTTGCGATCACATCTTGGTTTAATTGTTCTGTGATCACATCACTTCAACACCATCTCAAATTCTGAATTACGTAAATAAAACACAAAATATTTCCATAAATTTATTTACGAAACGATAACAATTATGATACACGGTCCAAAAATCAGCGAATTAAGTAATCCAAAAAAAACCGATATCGACCGACAAAGTTATACTCAGTTTCACGCTTAACTCTTTTACGTTCCTTATCCGCATCGAAGTATCATAAAATCAATTTCAGCATATTTCTGGTTAAGGAAAGAAAAACAAACATTTTCATACTAAAGAAATATAATTGTACACATAAATGACAAAAACTTATACATGGTGATAATTATCAGCCATGTTCTAAGTATAAAATATTTGGTAACCCGGAACACACCCGGAACGTAAGGAACCAAATTCAGTTGCGCCAACTTAACGAAAAACCGTAAATTACCGACACACCACAGATTAAAAAGACACATAAAAAATGTGAGTCGGGGTTGTAATACGAAAAAAAAAAAAAAAAAAACGAACGATCAAATAAATCCCAAATAAATGAAATCGGTCAAGTCACATAGGGATGTAGGAAAAAAAAAGCGCGGGAAACGTTAAAGTTGGCGGGTTTGTCTTTTTGGCGAAAATCTTTAAATATTTAATTAGCATAGGTTTTTAGCATCAGTTGTATATAATTTTGTAAAATTATTGTAGTAGTATATATTTGTAAAATTTGATAGTTTCTTCATTTCTGGTAAGTTTTTTCATCTTTAATCTTTGAGGTCCATGGAGGAGCCGCCCGATCCGGGGGGCTCAGTCCCCTCGGTCGGCGTCAATATCACCTTTCCTCCTCCTAGCAATATGAACGAATCTACCGGAATGGATACTGATGGTTCCATCAGGTCCGAAAAAAGAAAGAGATCCAGGGCGCAGCGCAAGGTATGCAGACACTGCAACAAGAGAAGGAAACATCACAAGTACGGTTCTGACACTGTGAATGTTTGTGGTTGTGACAGTGATGATTCAAAAAAACCCGTAGTTGAAACTGTAGTACCGGTCAACACTCTGGATGCCTCGTCCCGTAAAGATGCGGTATCTTCTGTGTTGCTGCCATCCTTTCCCGCTTCTACGTCCCAACAGTCTCCTCAGATAGGTAGGGCTCTTTATGAACCTACTGATGTATCCCCTTTTGTAATACATATTCAGAGAAATGAAACAGAGTCTTCTCCTGTACCCACACTCCACCCAGTTTCTTTTGGGCAATACCTAAAGAGACGTGGATTAAAAAATATAATTAATGGCAGTGTAAAACGCTTAAGTAGAAGCAAGCTCAGCCTTTCGTTTTCCGATTATAATGATGCCAATGCATTTGTAGCAGACCCAGACTTGGAAAAAAATAACTTCAAAGCTTTTATACCAACCTTTAGTGTGACTAGGATGGGCATTGTTCGGGGAGTTCCTGCAGAGTGGACACCTGAAGAAGTCCAAGAAAATATATCAGTACCTATTGGCTGTGGTAAGGTCATCAAAGTTAGAAGATTCAACTATAAAGTGCATGGCCCAATTCCTACATGGAAGCCCTCTCAGACAGTAGTTCTAACATTTGATGGACAAGTTTTACCTAAACGGGTTTTTCTTTGTTATAATGCTCTCCCTGTTGAATTATATACATACCCAACAATCCAATGTTATAACTGTTGTCGCTTTGGACATACTAAAACTAAATGTAACTCCACACCTAGGTGTTACAAATGTAGCAAAGCTCACTCTGGTGACTCATGCGATGTGGAGGTTGGTAATGCCTCATGCATTTCTTGCAATGGCAATCATTATGCAAATAACAAGTGCTGCCCTGAATATGATAGGCAGTCTAGAGTAAAACTTTATATGGCCCAGAACTGCGTATCATACTCTGAAGCAATTAAAATGCATCCTCCTGTCAGCAGGTCTTACAGTGATGCCCTAATTTCTGCCCCCACAGCCAGATTTTCAACCCAGCCTGTTGCATGCTCGCTTCCTTCTGATCAATCGCCAAAATCACACAAAAAAACGGTTTTTCGTACCCCCTCCATTCCAAAATTAAGTAAGGGATATGATCAAGTTACTCATCGATCCCTTATTGCGGAATATGACCCCCCATCTTCCTCTAATGGTTGTGCCCTTCAAGGAAAAATTAAAGATTCTAAGGAGAATAATCAAACCATCTTGGAGTTAATCTCAGCTTTAATACAAGCAATATCATCTTCCTTTTCCAATAGTAATAATTCTGTACCGTCCAACGCCGCCTCTATTATTCAGCTTGTTAATTCACTTTCCAACAATGGCCAGTTTAGGCAAAATCCTGCAATGGAATTGCCGCAGTATAACCGGTAAAAAATCTGATTTCATTCATCTTTGTAACAAACATAGTCCTTCCATAGTTTCTCTCTCAGAGACATGGTTAAAACCGGGTATTTCTTTTAAAATGTCTGGTTTCTCATGTCTTAGAGAAGACCGAGATGATGGGTATGGTGGAGTGGCTATACTCATCCATAAGTCTCTCTCTTTTTCATCTGTTCCGCTCCCTTCACACAGCAATGACATTTCGGTTGTTGCTGCTGTTGTAAATAACATTTGTATATTATCTGTATATTTTGCTCGTCCATCTGTAAATATTTTATCTGAAATTAGTAATATTATTTCTATTCTTCCTAAGCCCTTTCTGGTTTTAGGGGATTTTAATTGTCAACACCAGGCATGGGGTAGCTCTGTGAGTTCATGTTATGGGGAACAACTACTAGACATTATTCAATCACATAATCTATGCATTTTAAACACATGTTTACCAACCCGTCATACTAAGCCTGATGAGGGAATTAGTGCCCCTGATTTATCTATATGTACTCCTGATCTTGCATTAGTTTTAGAATGGTACCCATTGTCTTCATCATATGGCAGTGACCATTTTCCTTTAGTTGTTTCCTTCCCTAGTAGTAATCGTCATCATAATTCAACATATAAACCTCGTATTAAGCATAGATTAAGTAATGCAGATTGGTTTTCCTTTAGGGAATGTGTTGAGTCAAAAATCAAAGATTGTGAATCTCTATGTGTCACTGATGCAGAGAGGTTCGCTAAGGTTTTGATGGAGGCAGCAGATGAGACTTTCCCTTTTAAAAATTGTATGTCTAAAATTCCTTCTCCGCCTTGGTGGGATGTAGAGTGCTCTGAGGCTGTTAAAAAAAGAAAAGAAGCTGAAAGGTTGTATTGTGATCAAATGACTTCAGAGAATTTCGACAGCTATTTACAAGTTTCCAGGTCAACTAAAAAGCTTTTAAAACAAAAAAAATATGATGGTTGGCAAAAATTTTGCAGTTCTATTTCCCCAAATACTCCACCTTCTGCCGTTTGGAAAAATGTAAGACGTTTTAGAGCAGCCTTCAGTGATTCTCACACTCCTAAGATGTCTCTTTCCTTGGCTGATCAGTATATGGATCACCTAGCTCCTCCCTCTGTTCCAGAACAAACCTCCATGTCTCCCATTTGCCATAATGAACATTATGAGTCTAGTTTAAACTCTCCTTTTACCTTAGAGGAATTAAAAGGGATCCTCTCCCATGTTAAGGATTCTGCCCCAGGAGAAGATGGTATTCCTTATTCTTTCATAGTTAATCTTAGTGACTCTACTCTCTTAACTTACCTAGAATTAATTAACTCTATTGTAGTTTCAGGTGTTATTCCTCTCTCCTGGAAATCCCAAATCATCATTCCAATTTTAAAATCTAGTAAGCCTTCTGCTGACCCTTCCTCTTATAGACCCATTGCCTTATCTTCTGTTTTAGCTAAAATAGCTGAATATCTTGTTAAAATTCGGCTTGAATGGTTCATTGAGAGCAATAACCTTTTATCTCCTTCCCAGTATGGCTTTAGAAAAGGAAGGGGTACTATTGACAGCATAAGCGTTTTCACAACTGACATTCGTATAGCTTTTTCAAATAATAATTCAGTTCTTGCAGCGTTTCTTGATATTCGTGCTGCCTATGACAGTGTAATTGTGTCTGTCCTGAAACAAAAACTTCAATTATTAAAAGCCCCCAATTTGCTTGTCAATTTTATTGTAAATATACTCTCAGAAAGGTCAATTAATGTGTACATAGATGACAAAAAAATATCTAGAGTAGTTTGGAGAGGTCTCCCTCAAGGGTCAGTGCTCTCTCCCTTGTTATACAATATTTATACCTATGATTTAGATTCTGCTCTTGGTAGCTCTATAGAAGTCTTGCAATATGCAGATGACCTTCTTCTTTATACAACGGGTAACTCTATAGACACTATGTGCTCATCTCTAACTGCTTCTCTGTCAATGCTTCATCAATGGCTATCCACTAATGGTCTGGACCTGTCTGTCAGTAAGAGTGCTGTGGTGTTGTTTTCAAGAATGAGAAAGCGTCCAGACATTTGTGTTGAATATAATTCCTCTCCCATTGCAGTAAAAACTCAAGTAAAATTTTTAGGAGTTATTTTAGACAGTCAACTTACCGGACTCCCACATTGTGAATACATTGCTGCCAAGTGTGATCGCTTATTAAATATTATCAGATGCCTCTCAGGGGTTTGGTGGGGTGCTCATCCTTTTTCATTGAGGTTGCTTTATAATGCTTTAATTAGAAGTGTTCTGGATTACGGAACCTTCTTATTGGAGCCAGGTAGTGCTGCTGGCTTTAAGAAATTGGATGCTGTGCAGTCCAAGGCTTTAAGAATCATCTTAGGAGCAATGAAATCTAGTCCTATTAATTGCTTGCAAGTAGAGTGTGGAGAGCCGCCTCTGCGGTTAAGGCGTCAATATCTGTCTGATAGATTTTTGAGTCGTTGTTTGCAGCTTTCTAATCATCCTTTGCTTGGCAGATTACAACATCTTTCAGACCTTATTACAATGTCCAAGTATTGGTCTCACAGGGCTACTCCGTGTCTTGTTAAGAGTTTCCTGAAATTTAACTCTATTGAGGCTCCATGCAGTAACTCCAATTTGCTTCCTATTTTTCACTGTCCTTACAACTCTTTAGTTCAAATCCCTAACGTTAGTCTTAATTTAGGAATATCTAAACATGACATCTGTCAAAATGGCGAGTTTAATAACCTATTAGACAACCAATTCCAGGGGTGGCACACCATTTTTACGGATGCTTCAAAACACCAGGGTAGTTGCGTAGGTATAGGTGTTTTTCATTCACAATATACAATAGTCCAAAAAATTAAACTCCCTCCTGAGTCTTCAGTATATTCTGGAGAATGTTTTGGTCTCCTAAAAGCTGTAGAATATATTTTACTAATGGGTCTTAGGAATACTTTAGTACTGACAGATTCATTGAGCTCTCTCCAGGCTTTAATTAAATTTCCGTTTTTTACTACCATTCACCCAACAATTTTTGCTATCCGCAAATTACTACGTATATGCTCGGAGAAAGATCTTACTGTGCAATTTGGATGGGTCCCATCCCACTGTGGCATAGTAGGTAACGAAAAGGCTGATGAACTTGCGAATTCTGCGGTGGAGTGTGGAGACGTGTTCCCGTACGAAAATCATTATAACGACCTGGCCACTCTCCCTAGGGCTTATCTCCAGGTTTCCTGGGATAGAACCTGGGAAGAGGACCAGTCAAAAGGCATTCATTACCGCAGAATCCAACCCAATATTTCGCCGAAGCCTTGGTTTTGTAGGGCCGATGCCAAGTTTAGTAAGAAAATTACATCAAGCCTGATCCGAATGCGTCTAGGCCACACTTCAACTCCGGCCCACCTTGCTAGACTTGGTATTGTGCAGAGTCCTGCCTGTACCTGTGGAGCTGAGGTGGGAGATATTAATCACATATTATTTTCCTGCCCTGATTGTGATCATTCCTTCTTTTTTGCTTCCTTGATTTCCCTTGGTGTTCCTTTTCCTTCCTCTGCAACCTGCCTCTTATGTAGTTATAATGTAAATATTTATAAATGTATAGCAAAGTTTTTAAGTAAGAACGATATTAAAATTTAGTTTTCTTTGTACAATATGTAATATTTCCTTATGTAAATAGTATTTTCGAAGTATGTATATCCTGAAGATTCATTTTTGCTTATTTTATTCCCAATGTTATTAACAACTGATCCTAATACCTTTCCAAATTCCGTTCCATTTTTTGTAAAATAAATTCCGTTTCCCTACCTTTACCCTAAATACTTGACACTGGCGTAGGCACAAACCGTGCAGAGCCATAACGCAAAAAAAAAAAAAAAAAAAAAAGTCACATAGGTCATGCAGCATGAGAGTCGTGGCCACGATTGTCAGTCAAATTCCAAAGGGTACAGTCATAAACTCAAAAATATAAATCCGCTTAAAGTATAAAAACAGGAAGGTGGGTATGAAACACGTATGCAACGGACCCACCTACCGTCATAAAATCCGAGAGAAAATAAAAAAAGGTACCCATAAAGGGGTACGTAACGGGTTTCCATATGTACAACAAAAAAAACAAGTGTAAAATAACACTTTGTATTCCAATTTGCGACTATCGACCCTAATCCAACTTCCACTGAAGGGTAATACTCCGATTGGGAAAAGAAGAAAGAAAAAATCATAATCCTTCCTCGTCCAAGCCGTTCATCCAGAGCAGCGGAGCTACGGGTAGAAACCTAGCTACATAACACTATCCACTCAGTGGCTTATCACGAATTTATCGTATCTATACTCCCAATCGAAGCATCCCAGCTCCTCCACCAAATTATGTCGCGACGAAAATAATCAAATGACTAAATAGGGGGGCAATAACATCGCAACGACATAAGACACGTGGATCGATAGTACATAACATAACAACATAACATAACATTTACATACAGGCACAAACATTGCTTCTGGCCCCACACAAGGATACCCTGTGTCGTGGGAACCAGAAACAACGACATCACAAACATGTAAACATCCAAGACCTGGGTTTTTTTTTTGTTCCCAGCCGGGATTCGAACCCGGGACCTCTTGCATGGCAGGTAGATGCACTACCGCTACGCCACAGAGGTTGGCATAATACATAATACATCAAACTTAAGATACACACAAAGTGGCATAGTCTTCCACCATAGATTCAACCAACATAGAGCGTATTAAACTATGTCAACTAGTCATACTAGAACGTGTCCACACCGATGTGTGTCCGTATATCTCATCATGAGAGCCATACTCATATGGAACGGTTAGTGCTTCTACAACCGAGAAGGTAGCCCGTCTTACTCTCTGCACGGTGGTCGGGCCGTCCCGTACGGAGGTTTGCGCTCCGAGGAGTCTGCCTTGGTAGACTCCATCCCACACCGTTATAATGACCGGAAAACTTTCCCATAACCTTAGCCAATCTAAGATGGTGACACATGGAGCCCCCGGGCAGTGCCCGGGTCTCCCCAGGGCTCCTCTGACTCCCCATACACCCTGCCAAACTTCCTCCACTAGTCTCTCGCACACCCGAACTGTTATCTACCATGGATTCTACTCTGTACAATACTTTATTGTACATACATCATAGGTCGGTCAAACCCGACTAGCGTATAGTCGTTCCGACAGTCACCGCCTAGGGAACGCGTCCGCTCCCTCTTGGGCTTCCGTGCGAGAGACACCAGGGTCAAGTTCTCCGGCCCTTGCAAGCTTTGACAAATACAACCTACCTCGGTCAAAACCGTTACAGGTGTATGCTAAAACCCTTGCTTGCCTCGGGATACATTATCACTTTTATATTGGTTGAAACCCTGGTCTCAGACACATACAAGATAGGATACCGTCATCAAGCACTCACCAGAGTCTCCTCGGTCCCATCCAGCACACACCACCCTTTTCCCGCCACGCGTGTCGATCTCTGTCCGCCTCTCTCTCCAATTTTTTATCTTTTCTCTAGCTGCCTCATTTATGATTGACAGCCGGTGTTGCCAACATAAAACCGCTTAGATTCGTGTCTCGTCACGACAGGTTTTTCCAAATGAAGCCGTATCCTACAAAGAGGGATTTCCGTTCGGATATGAATATCAGTGGAAGATATTACTCGGTGTTACATTATTCAGTATTTTCCTGCCCCGACCGCCTGAAGTTTTCATATTTGGCCGCTTCAGATGCAGCTTGGCGTAAAGAGTAAAAATGAAAGAACAGTTTTTGAAGAGAAATGAACCATTTTTTTTCTTCTGCTTATTAGTTTCTTGTATGTTCAATTCAATCATTTATTGCCATAAATTACAGTAACTTAAGATGTTGCTTAGAGTTAATATTGGACTGTGTAATTTTACCGATGCGGCATAGCAAATACGTACTTAATTGTAATTTCAAAAATACACACACAGATTCCATGAGAAAACAGGAAAATTCAAATCAATTTAAAATGACAATAGGATAATTACAACACATTATAACAATAACATTAGTTCAATATTTATATTTTCTCAAATTAATTACATTTTTCATAATTATAAAATTCTGATAAATTATAGGGACACATTTCCAATAGATAGTGTTTTAAAGCCTTAATGAATCGATTACCCGAAAGTGACTTAATTTCTATTGGGAATTTATTGTAAATAGACACAGCAGCATGCCTAGTACTCCTACTGTAGGAGGTTGTCCTACAATATGCCACATTCAAGTTCAGTCTGAACTTTTCTTGTAGCCTAGCACTCCTTTTATCAGTGTTAATGGAAAACTGATCTGAGTGACGTCTAACTAGTTTACAAAGTTCCGTGATGTAGAGAGCTGTAACTGTATGCAATGACAAGAACATTCTTTCCAAAATTTAGCTAACGATATAAGAATCTTTCTGTACATAACGCAAGTTACCGTGATGCAAAATGGAAGGCTTGTATCAAGCAATAGGTGAAAAATCACGAATATTCAAATCAAATCAATCAATTTATATCCACGTAAAGGACTTACGTTCTGTTTGTTGAATGTACATGTACCTACAAAGTAAAATTTAAGCTGCCTTCGGGCCGTAAAGAAGTGGAGAAAAAGGCAGCGGGAATTTACAATTACGTTATATCATTACCGACAAATAATTAATAGTACTTACTGTTTTTCACAATGACAAGAACATTCTTACACTATTTTTATTTTTAATGCACTAACCCGTGCTAAGGAACAAATTTAAAAACCTATTTAGTGGCAAAAAATTTCAACCATGCCGGGATTCTAACCCGCAACCTCTGGCTATCCGTACCAGCGCTCTACCAATTGAGCCAATGGGCGACTCACGGCATCAGTGAAATTTCGAACCTCTTTACAATATTCTCTGTATTACGTACAGGCAGCGACATCTGACTTAAGCAAATTGCATTACTTACAGCCCCGACTACCTACTTTGCAGTTAGGTTTAACATCGGAACGATACCACATGATTACACTATTTTTATTTTTAATGCACTAACCTAACTGCAAAGTAGGTAGTCGGGGCTGTAAGTAATGCAATTTGCTTAAGTCAGATGTCGCTGCCTGTACGTAATACAGAGAATATTGTAAAGAGGTTCGAAATTTCACTGATGCCGTGAGTCGCCCATTGGCTCAATTGGTAGAGCGCTGGTACGGATAGCCAGAGGTTGCGGGTTCGAATCCCGGCATGGGTGAAATTTTTAGCATCTAAATAGGTTTTTAAAGAACATTCTTTCCAAAATGTAGCTAACAATTTAAGAATCTTTCTGTACATAACGCAAGTTACCGTGATGCAATATGGAAAATGGAAATTATGAAATATTTTTGAAGTAAAAACTTTAAGGACACTGTTCTTTCTAAAACAACGACATTGAACCGCCATGCACGGGTCAGTGAAGTTAACTGTCTCTGTCTGACTGTCAGTCAGTCAGAAACACTTATAATATATTTATATACTGAAGTCATTATATTCATCAATAACAACGACTTTTATTATGAGAGAAAAAAATATTACATCTTTATAGATTTGTTATCTGCGCTTTCGAATTTACGAAATTAGGTCATATTTTTTCGATATTTCAAAAATCCTCTCATTAAAAAAAGTTTTCGTAATAGTGGGCAATACAACTTAAGTTTCACAGGACCTTTTATAATCACCCTGTAATTTGTACCATATTTTTTTAGACATACAAATATTCATGTCAATCATAATTTTATCACACTCTTTTTTATAATTTTAAGGCGCTTGGTTACCAAAACAGTGGGTTCGATTTCCACAGGGGGCCCCGTAAATTTGTACTGTGGCTTCCGCCTAAGTGTGTCTTCTTGTTTGTGACGCCCTTGCTTGTTTACCACAGTACTAGGGTATCCTAGTTTGGGACCAGGTCAAATGATTGTATTGCCTGGAAGTTATTGTTTTAAAATATGTCAATTTTCGTTGAATTTTTCGTCTGCAGTCCGGAACAAAGGGACGTCTATCCCAAATTTACAGCCGGCGTGTTGTAACATTGACCTACAGAGCGGTGGCAAACCTCCGCATGCCGCATCCATTGAGCAGATGCGCGGTTGGGGGACTAGCGGTGCAGCGCTGGATTCAGCGTTTATTAATACTAAACTGCATCCTTGATCTAGCGGTATTACGTGAGATTACCATGATACGTAGGTTCGATTCCCACTGGAGGCAAATTTACGATACGTTTGACAAATGACCTCAGTACACCTCAATACACCCATATTTCCATGTTTGTGATGTCTGTATGTATGTATGTATGTATGTATGTATGTATGTATGTATGTATGTATGTATGTATGTATGTATGTATGTATGTATGTATGTATGTATGTATGTATGTATGTATGTATGTATGTATGTATGTATGTATGTATGTATGTATGTATGTATGTATGTATGTATGTATGTATGTATGTATGTATGTATGTATGTATGTATGTATGTATGTATGTATGTATGTATGTATGTATGTATGTATGTATGTATGTATGTATGTATGTATGTATGTATGTATGTATGTATGTATGTATGTATGTATGTATGTATATATGTATGTATGTACCTATGTATGTGTATGACGAATGCTAATTATTCTCTATATGAGACTTTTCCTCTTGTTTCGCGATGACAAATCTCTTGTTTAACAAATGCACGAAAAATTAATAGTACCTCTCCGTCTATCAGAATAGTAACCCGCAACACGCACGCACCGCTCTGCCTGGCTACTACTGGTTCTAATAGATTAGAGTTAGTGTCGAGACATTTTTCAAAAATGTCTCTTTAGAGTTCTGTACTCTAGGAGTAAATACTAAAAAGGCACCCTTATTACTAAGGATCCACTGTCGGTCACCAGGGTGTTTTTCATGAAACACCCGTTTTTCGCCATAGTTGAAATTTTCACAGATAACGTATTTCTGTTGCCGCTGTAGCAAGATACGCTAAAATCAGAATAAAATAAATATTTAGATGGAACTTCTATGAAACAAAAGTGATTGTTTTGTTTAATATGAATAACGACAACAGGTAGATGCTAGAAATATTCACAGAATATTTAGTTGTATATTCACTTTAACAAAAAGAAATTAATAATGCTACGGAAAAATTGTGCGCGAGGCGAGTCGACTTACCTTAATACCGGCACCAGACAGATGTTCAAACAAGTGATCACACAAGTGTTCACATGTGTGACACGGACATTTGTTACTATTGTTACATAAATGTCCATGTCACACATATGCACACTTGTGTGATCACTTGTTTGAACTTCTGTCTTACGCCGGCATAAAAAAAACTAGCGTATTCGATACCTCTATTGTTATGCCGGCGCCAGACAGAAGTTCAAACAAGTGATCGCATAAGTGTGCACATGTGTGGCACGGACATTTGTTATTATTGTCACATAAAATGTCCGTGCCACACATGTGCACACTTATTTGATCACTTGTTTGAGCTTCTGTCTGGCGCCGGAATTAAGGCACGTTAATTTCGCTTTGGCTTTCAAACCACCCAACATTTATGGTCATATTCTATGAGTCGTTCTTAGCACAAATTCACAAAGCAATTCATAGATGGCGCTTACAGGTGTGGACATGGAAGAACTGTAATGCGGCCTAAGATTAATCTGTCCTAAGCAAATTTTGACAGAGGTTTCTCTGTTCTTGAATGTGCACGCCTTTAAGTGCCATCTATGAAGCGCTTGGTGAATTGGTGCTGAAATCGGCTCATTAGTTCTGAAAACGGTTCATTCATGGTGATAATGCCCACACAACCTCTTTGCTAGTTTCCCACGAATCAGCGCTTTGCTCTCCCGGCGGCCGGCACCGGTGCGGGCGCTGAGCCCGGAGCCACGTGCTATCGACCGCGCTGCGGCGCGACCGGCGCACGCACGGCACTGAAAGGCTGGCTTGTTGCCGTTCGTTTTGTAGGCTGAAAACTCTTTACTCTTTATTTTTCAACTAAAACAACGTCACGCCTGTACCAGTGGACCAGTGAGATAATTCTCACTTCATTAGCAAATAATTCGTATACAACTCTAAGGCGTTTGACTTGAATTGTACATAAAAAGTCGAACGCTAATTGCCATGTATCATTATGACACCTTAAAGCGTGCGAAATTTATTAGCAAATTTGCGCATGCGACTTTGTGAGAATACATGAAACTGATTTTTATGCGACAAATGTCTAAATGTCTATCCTTCGAATATTCTGCGTCTACGCTTTCAACTCGCATGGTCCAGAATCGGCTCCCAGGCCTGGCAGAGACCAGGGACTACCACTTACCACGATCCTGACAGATCCCTTTCGCTACATCAACGTTAATTAGTCATTGCATGCACGCGGTTACTTTTAATCTTCCCCTTTACCAATACATCCCCTATTCGAGTAAATGAAATGCATAATAAGAATTTTTGGGTATATGTAGATATTTTTCATAGTATCTTAAGCGTATTAATTTTTTTTTTAATATAAAGTAATTGTAACTGTAGGTGCAGTTACGAATTATAATAGGCATTTGAACAGTTTCCAATGTATGTTGAAAATTGTTTGTTCGAAAAGTTTCATTTGTGTGTCTTTTATATTTCGGCACTATTACGTGAATTTAAGTAAAGTTAAAAGTATCAAATGCATAAATGTTTTTGTAGTTAATGATCGTTTACTGCCACACTGCTATATTAAGCCTAAACGTGTGTATGTTTAGAAAACCACAAAAGTTTTAAAAAGTAGGCCATAGACCCACAGTTTTTTTTTAAATCTGTGCATAGACCACAGACCAAGCTGTGCATATCTGTGTCATATAGGAGCATGTAAGCACATAATATGTGCTTACTTGCTCAGCAATCCCAATCGTGTAACTAATAAATTCCATACTAATTACTATCGCAAATGTTACGTCTCCGACAGGATTCGGTGCACATAATTAAGCATTTATACAGAGGTACAAAGACTTGGTAGAGACCATTCTTTGATTAGGAGACCCAAAAATATCGTTACAAGAAATAACGATACCAAAATGCCATTTCGTTGCCAAACGCCCGCACCAGCCGAGACTGGGCTGAAAACTCGCGGCAGACGCCGCATGGCCGAGCGCGGCAAGCATCGCGTCGCGCCGACACCGCCGGCCAAACGCCAATACGCGTATACCCCGTGCCCGCGATCCGAAGAAGTTGGCACCGAGTTCGCCCTTCATCTCCTAAGGAGTCACGCTGAAGAGTCCGAAGAGCAACGCGACTTGAAATTACCACCAGGTTAGTCACCAAAGAGGTTCCAAACTTTTTTCGTCGGAAAAGTTTATGGTGTCCGAGCGCGGGAAAAGTTATGGTCGCCGGTTTTTGTTTCGTTCGGCAGCCTTTTTGTGCCAGGATGTGTTGTTTTTTCGGAAGCGTTTGCGTTCCAAAATTAAATATATGTGACAGCTGTTGTTGTTATGAAAAGTATAAAAATGGAAAGATGTGCGTGAAAAATATTTATTAAATGCGTTTGAAAATTCTACGAAAACATTTTCCGTGTGTCACATGACGCGACATGCGTGCTTACAGCATCACGAAAGTCATAACAAAAATAAATAGGACCGTTTCATATTATCTCTTTTCAAATTATTGCTCAACCAGGAATTAGAGTAATGGGCGCGGAAATGTTTACTCGCTAACTCTACATTGCAGCGAGCACTTTGCTTAATCTTGATGCTCGGTTAACTTGTAAGCTACTACTTTAAACAGATTTGAATAAATATATTTTATGCCACACTTAGCCAGACCCAGTGTAGACATAAAAAGATGTACACAACACGGGAAGTAATAAAGAAAGCTTTCGATCCCATATTTACGTCCCTCGCTTGCAGCTCGGGCCGCAAACTTCTGCGATCTCGGCCTTTCTTTGTATTACCACCCTAGTTGTGTAATGTACTATTACTAATTGCTGGAAAGACGTTCGAATATTAAAATACTATTAGGAAAAATATATTAAAATGTACAAGTATGTAAGTGAAATTGTATAGTTTATGTATTTTTTCAAGAGTAGCTCGGCTAAAAAAACATTGAAACTTAGTTCCTTGTGACGTTATTTACCTATAGATAAAAATTTTCAGGGTGCTGATGGTATAACGCATCTTGAATTTGTTAAAAAACCACGAGCAATTCCTTAGGGAACATAAAATGTTACCTACCTAACATAAAATCGTAAGCTTAGGTAGCCAGTAAGGAACCTATTTATGTTCTCAGCAACATATGACCCATAGGGGATCCCGCCAGTCCCAGCAGAATGTTCGAAGCTGTTTTATGGTCTATACCTAGGCACAATCTTCGAATAGGAACCTAGATGCTAGCCATTCGGGAGCCGTTAATTAATTGGGATTTTTCATCGAATGGATGTTTATAGGGTGTGATAGTGATTTCAAAGATTTCATTAAAAATAATTGAAATCACTATCAAAACTATGGCTCCAAAATAAACAAATGCTCTATATTATGAAACAGATGTTAAAATCTATATTATGTGATTATATATAATTCTGTTTATATTATGAAAGTTTTTTTACTGTATAATCTGTACCAGAATTATGATTATAATTATTAGAATAGAATAGAGTTTATTTAATCATTTTCACGCACCATTACAACAAGGTAGATGAGATACATTCCAAAGTTACTTGATTTTAACTCAAACATTACGGTGATAATAATAATTATTGTAATAATTTTTATCTTTCAACATGACCCCAATCCAATGAGATCAAAATAATTTTTTTTCAAGATCTCAATTAAGTTTTAGTTTTCATCAAGGTCTGTGTAATATAATCAATATTGACCTTACCATTTCAAAACGTGTAATGACAGCTGTTTAACTCAACGAAAAATCGTCCTTCGATCTTCTGTAGCGCCTAAATATGATTTGCGATTCATTAAAATTAGTTCGTGACATTGGTTGGCTCTTAAAATAAAATGTCTCTTAATAAAATTACTTACTGGTGATATATTTTTGGGCCTAAATGGCATAGAAACAGAGACCACCAGGTCGTAGTCGTAACCACTATGCACTGACAGTGTTCTATTTATCCACAAACCGCATCTATACTCGCGTGACCACATTAGAGATGCTGTGTTAGTGACAGTTATTGGTTGCTATTTTAATATTGTCTAAAAAGATAATTTATTAATTACGTAAAACATAGTGTTGTTAAATTGTTTATCATAATTGTTAATTTTTTTGCGAATTTAAAACTGACTTTTGTATTTTTTTATTTAAACTAATTTACAAAAAGTTGCAAAGAATATGAGAAGATTGAAAATTAATTGGTTTCTGTTAAAAATGAAACGATAATGTTTACCGGCGACCCCCAGATTAGACTATAGTGTATAGTGGGAGACTGATCAAGAACGTTGAACATTTTAACGTTAGGCGACGGTTAGGAAACAGTCTAAAATTTTAATAAGGCTTAAGTGATTCGAAAAGAAATACAATTAAGGTTGCAATAAAAATAATTTAAATAAAACAATTTAGAGGAGACAGTGGAGAGTGATGAGAGAGAGTGTGTGAGTGTGCGTCCGTGCGTGCGTGTGTAAGTGTGTGTGTGTTTATCGTGTCGTGTTTTATAAGCAAGCAGAATTTTATGTTAACAAGATCTATTTAATGATTCTTAGTGTGTCGTCGGCTCATAGCCTAGGCCAATGAGGTAGTCCAAAATATTTTGCCTAGCTTGATAAAGGCTTGACTAAAACATCCACTATCATAATACTCTTATTACTGCTGCCACAGGTGTTTTTATACTAAGAGAAAGATACCGTCAATATACGTCGCAAACTATAGTGAATAACGAAATAAAGAAAGTTGTAATTGTATTCTGTCCATGAACAATCCATAAAAAAATGGTTAAAACACCTTTATTTTTATTTTACTTGTATATACCCGCATATTCTACAGGCATTTAAACATCTAAATAAATAGTGCCTCAAAAAATCCAGACCAAACTTCAACTAGAATACGCACAAAAAAGTAGAGTTTTATGATTTTCTCATGGACTCCACCAACAGATCATGAGGTTATTTATATAGGCCCGTTTTAACATAAGCAGGTACATACCTGCTTTATAACAAATACGTAAAGGAAGCCCCTGAGCGGCTACAGCGGCGGCAACGGACCGGCGAGTAGCCGCAGACATTTCCATTCCTAAGAAACTCTATGCTACTCAATGTTGCTAGCAGTATGAATTTTGGTTAACTGGGACGCCTCCGCGACGCCAAAGAAAAAGATATTAAAAAATGAGAATCATTAGTAGGTAAGTTTTAGTTCATATTAATAAAGAAGCGCTAGTGGCCTAGTCGTACCGATTGATTGGAATCACTTGAGTTAAGCAACAACAGGCGCAGTCAGATGCAGGATCGATGACCGTCCCGTACGTGACTACTTTTTCCCTAGACGTACAAATTTTGAATCACCTACTCTTTGAAGTCGGTTAAAAAGTATATCGTACGTACGTTTTTAAGTCCTCCTTCCCCCCGGACCGCGAAAGCGAATAGACGTGTCTTTAATTTAAATAATTTTTAAACAAAATATTCCAAAAAGTTTCCGGAACCAAGTACCAGGCGCACATAGAAAGTGACAACTTCAAATTAAGAACCAAGACAGTTGACCCTCGCCTCAACGAAATCCGGTGCGTCGCGAGATCAAGGTAACTGGTAACGAGTTTACACTATAAACGACCACTTAAACTTCGAACTTGGAAAATGTCCAACATTCTTCGTACCCCACCTGCTAGCAACTTGCAGCATACATCTTCTGATTCCGACGTATCTAAAATAGCCTCTAACTTCACTACTCCAACTTTTGTGTCCCAACGTAACAAAAGATGCCGCCAATCAAGTGATGACTATGGACTTCCCTCCTTTAGAGATGAATTCAAGAGTATGTTAGAGGAGTGGCAAAAATCCCAGGACAGCAAACTATCAAAACTGATTGCTGAGGTCATAGAGATCAAAGAACAGAACAAAGATATCAAACGCTCTAATGAAGAAATTGAGAAATCGATGACAATGATCAATGGACTATACGAGGATATGAAGAAGAAGGTGGAAGGTCTTGAGGCGGAACGCAAGCAAAATCAGCTCCAGATAGCTCAACTAGAAATGAAACTAGATGACATGCAACGATACTCAAAAGCATCTAGTATTGAAATACGGAATGTACCCTTGCCGGAAAAACCAGAAGCCAAAGCCGATCTTTGCGAGATTGTACAAAAAACCGGCAAAGCTCTTCAGCTGAGCGTTGATAAAACCGCAATCAGAGATGTGTTTCGTCTAAATGGGAGAGCTGGAAAGGGAACCATTATTGCCGAATTTACATCAGTGATAACAAAAAACGATGTGATAAATGCGTGTAAGACCTACAATAAGCAGCACCCTGCACAACGGCTTAACTCCGCCGCCCTGGGGTTTAAAAGCCCACCGACACCAATCTACGTCTCTGAAGCCCTTACTAGTAAAGGACGCAGACTCTTCTTTCTGGCCAGAGATCTGGCGAAAAGCCACAACTTCAAGTTCTGCTGGACCAGCAACGGGAAGGTGTTTCTCCGTAAGACTCCCGACTCATCCCACATCGAGATTAAGGATGAGAATCAACTGATCTCGCTGAGAGCAGAAATTTGACTAGAAGTAGTTTTTTGTCTTTTTTCATTTTTTCCTTTTCAAAATTTCGTGGAAAATTTGCAATTGTTAAAAGTTAACAACAAAGAAATATTTATTTTACATTTTATTACGGAGATAACAAAGAAAGCAAGAAATTTTAAAATAATTATAAGACCAACAAAACAAGTTTTTAGCTACGTCACACCAATAATCAGTAAAATTCGATTCTATAAATAATGATAATTTAATGAAAAACATTGATAAGATTCAACCAGGTACCTCTAATGTGTGTAGTGTTGAATCCTGCAAATCAATCCTAGCTTCAAATTATAAACACAATCTAAACATCCTTACACAGAATATCAGAAGTATAACAAAAAATTTTGACGCTTTGGAAGTATTTTTAAAGAGATTAGATCTTCCCTGTGAAATATATATATTAACAGAAACATGGAACTCAAAAGCTACAAATTTCCCATCTCTATTGAGCTATGAATTGCACTATACAAGGGAACATAGCAACCAAAATGACGGGATAGTTATGTATACCAAACAAGGATTAAATTGCTCAGTCGAAGAAGTCGCACTTAATGATGCCACGTGTTTAGCGTTAGTAATTGATAACCATACAGCTGTGATTGGTATCTATCGTTCACCGTCACAAAGAAACATCGATCCTTTTCTACTTTCCCTAGACAAATTACTTACCCAATATAAAAAATATCGTAACCTAATTGTAGCTGGTGACTTAAACATAGATATCAAACTTAACAACGAAGACAACAACTCGGAAGGCTATCTAAATCTATTAGCATCACACGGGATTCTTCCAGGACATACGTACCCCACAAGAGAAAACCACTGCATAGACCACATTATGATTAAAGCTACCTTTGATTCTTCTACAATAGTAATAGATGCTCCTATTAAAGACCATTGCGCTGTCTTAAGCTCAATTACTATCAAAAACAAAACAAATAAGTCTAAAAACTTTATTATAAACAAAATTAACTACCATGCTATTGTGAATGAATTACTGTCAAAAGACTTCAATGATATTATGAATGTCCAAAACCCGAATTATGCAGCAACAACCTTTGTTGATATAATTCATACCTCAATATTAAATAATTCTCTTAAAATAATAACACCTAGAAGAATGCGCTGTATAAAGCCTTGGATAACTCCTGGCCTGGTTAGGTGTATGAAGAATCGGGATAGAATGCATATTAAAAGTAAGAAAGAAACTAATAATATTGTTCTACAAATGACATATAAAAGATATAAAAACTATTGCAACGATTTGTTAAAACGTCTAAAGCGAAATTATGAGAAAAGCCAACTAAGCAAACACGCTAAAAATTCCAAACTAAAATGGAAGATAGTAGACAGCATAACAAACAGAAATACTAAAAAAGAAGCACCTATAGACCTACTTAAAACGGAAACTACACCACAAAATGCTCTCAACAAAGCCAATGACTATTTCACTAGTATTGGTAAAGAAGTAGCTGAAAAAATTATAGCTCAAAAATTGCACATTACCGATGCTTCCTGTGGTACCCATAATCCTGTAAATTCGATGGCCATGCTAGAAACCTCCGAAGAGGAAATTGAAGCTATTCTAATGAACTTAAATTCGAACAGTGCCACAGGATGGGATGATATCCCTACAAAGCTTCTGAAAATGCTAAGAGTGACAGTAGTTCCTGTTATGACCCGTATCACAAATTTGTGCATTGAAACAGGTGTATTTCCTGAAGTATTCAAGACGTCAGTCATCCATCCAATTCACAAAGCAGGAAATAAAAACTGTGTCAGTAATTATCGCCCCATATCTGTTTTACCAGCTCTGTCTAAAATAGTAGAAAAAATTTTGAACAAAAGATAAATATCGTACCTTGAAAAAGAAAATATTCTGTCAAGCAATCAATTTGGCTTCAGAACGGGCAGATCTACAGCAGATGCGGTAATGGAACTTACAGAATATGTTGCCACCCATATTGATAAGCAAGATAGATGTGTCGGAGTGTTTTTGGACCTTGCAAAAGCCTTCGACACGGTTTCTGTCCATATTTTACTAAAAAAGATGGAACAACTTGGTATTAGAGGGATATCACTGAAAATATTTAAAGACTATTTAAAAAGTAGAAAACAAAGGGTAAAATTGGCAAATCACTACAGTAACGACGCTGTATTTTGTGAATATGGAGTACCACAGTAGCGTCTTGGGTCCAACACTCTTTTTATTGTACATCAACGACTTGTGCGATTTAGACATAAATAACGGAAGATTATTCACTTTTGCGGATGATACAGCTATTGTGTTTCATGGTAGAACTTGGGATGAAGCAAGGTCAAATACCGAAACTGGATTAAATAAAATAGCAAAATGGCTTAACCATAATCTATTAACTCTTAACACTACTAAAACGAAATTCATTCTCTTTGCAAATACAGTACGATCTTTGCCGCCGGAAAATAATTTCAAAATTCAACTACACACCTGTCAACTCAACAACGAATATAAATGTAACTGCACATATCTAGATAGAACCAAAACAATTAAATACCTAGGAGTACTCCTAGATGAAAAATTAACTTGGGTCCCGCACATTAACTTACTAGCGGAGAGGATATGGAAACTTATATATATTTTTAAGAAACTGAGGCACGTAGCGGATTACGCACTATTAAAGAATGTGTACACTGCTCTAGCAGAGTCTATCTTGACTTACTGTATCTCTTCATGGGGCGGTGCCCGAAAGACACATCTTATAAAGATAGAAAGAGCACAACGTGCCTTACTCAAAGTTATTAAATTTAAACCATTCAGATACCCTACAGCTGAGCTTTACACAGAATGCGATGTCTTAACAGTCCGACAACATTATATAAAAAATATTATTATCTATCAACACCAAAAATTAATTTATGATCATGCCGTTGCAAACAAACGAACACGAAGAGTCTGTCCCACTATCCAAATTAAATCAAGTTACATACAAAAATTCCAATGTTATACGGGCCCAATGTTGTACAATAAGCTGAATAAAATCCTAAATATTTATCCCCTGAATATACATGAATGTAAAATAAAACTGGTTGAATGGCTAAAAACTCAAAAATATAATGAAATAGAAAGCTTGTTTGTTAATATTAAATAAAATATTAAAATTTGCACTTTTAAAATTTCTAACTCGTCCTTCAAATTGTATAAAAATTATACCTAATTGTATAAATATATATGTATATATAAATATATATAAAATCTCAACATTAATTAATATACTGGCATAATCAAATAATAGCGACACTAAAATCATAACTCATATTCATTTTTCAAATCCACGAGACTTAAAAACTTTGTCGAAGTTCACATTTCCTGTGGTCTAACCAATTGCAACCACGAATAGATTCTACCCTCAAGTTGGATAAACATCGAATGGCAAATAACTTAACCAATTTTTTATAACACTGGAAGGAACTAGCGTTTAAGATACAGGCTAGGCCTAGTTTAAACGCTAGTGCTCATAGAATTGTATTGTTTAAAAGTTTAACCGAAATTAATAGTGTATGATCCATTGGATATTGTTTAGAATGTAAGTACAACATGTTTGTTTATCTATGTGTCAAATAAAGTGATTTTTATTTATAATTTATTATTAAGTACCACACGCACTTTACCCAGTACGCTATGTAGGTACATTATTATTTTCGCTCAATAAGGGCTCTTCAATAAATTTCAATTTGAGAAAAAGTCATTCTTCGCCCAGGACGTTATGATCACTTGTTCGTTATCAATCCTTGTATGTCCCCACTGCTGGGGCACAGGTCTCTTCCTGCATGTTAGGTAGGTTCGGTCATACTCCACCATGGGGGCCAAGTCCGGGTGGATGGAGGATTACAAGACAGGGGCCGGCCTTACTGTCAGAAGTTATCAAGCCGCCCATAAGGCCTCTGTCACGGCTAAATTACTGCCATTACATGACAGCCGGCACCAACGGCTTAACGTCCCTTTCGAAGCACGGAAGCGCTCGGAACAATGCCACTAGCGGTAGCCACGGGCGGTCACCCACCCTGCACCTGACCGCGCCTGTTGTTGCTTAACTCAAGTGATTGATTCCAATCACTCGGTTCGGCTAGGCCACGAGCGCTTAAGCGCCGTATTAAGCGGCAGTTTCTGTGCTACTTTGAATAAAATTTCAATCAAATCAATTATTTTATTAATATTCTAATGTCATACCAAAGAGCACCGTTTTACATCACTATTCCTACGTTAGCAATAATAGTTGGAATTACATTTGCTTAATGGCCTGAATCATTGATATCAGGGCTTGCATTTTCTCGTTATATAGTTAAACAAACGGGTATATAAACACTACCTCCGTTATTAACGAGGGAGAAAAATGCGGATCTGAAAACAATAATGATAAACAATAAAACCTGCACAAAAACATTGTTTTTGCTATTTCAGTATTAGGATCATACTACAGAAATTTATTGATAATTTGGTCAATTGTTTTTTATCAATTTTTAGAAAAACGATGTTATTGACTATAAAACCACGATTTTTTCGTAAGCAGTATCATGCCCCACCCCACCCCAGCTAAACGATTGTTTGTAGAAACGTGAAAAAAATCATGGCAGTACCACAGTAGGTGTCTATGGATGAGTGACGGATGTCACAGACGTTTCTTTTTTCCTACGTCAATGAAAAATATATACACGTTTGCTGATAATTTGATATTTTGGTGTTTGTTTAGTCCACTATTATCCCGTGCCTAAGTAGGTAACTTGACAGTCGTCGTCGTCGTCAGGCTATACTAGTCCACTGCTGGACATAGCCCTCCCCTAAAGAGCGCCACGTTGTGCTATCATAGGGGGTAATCCCCATGCCGAGCGTGGGAATTATAATCATAATAATAATCCCCAGCTTCACAGTAGGCTTTCCAAATTAACGAGTAGTAGATAGATATTATAAAATGAAATTTTCGTACAAATTCCACTGAAAATTATTTCGATGAATTAAACGTTAGTAAGTAAACAGAACTTAAACAAACCGCCTATTTTGACAGCCAACGAAGGTATACTACACTGCGCGTGGCCCGATATGCAGTTTGCCGGTTTTCTTCATTCGCGTCGCTCACAATAGTCTCAGCGATAGAGTCATACTGACGGCCTCGGTGGCGCAGCGGTATGGCGGTATGGCACGCTGACTGTAAAACCGAAAGGTCTAGGGTTTTACCCCCGGCCGGGGGTAAAACCCTAAAACTAGGAAACGAACTTTTCTAGTTTGTCTCGGGTCTGGGATGTTATCTATGTATTTATTGTAACTATCTATCGTCGAGTTAGCACCTGTAACACAAGTCATTTAATTGAACTTTGTATGGTGCTAACGAGATCTGTGTAATATGTCCTTGAATATTTATTTATTTATTATTATACTACGAGGCATGCCTAAACACATCCAGATATAGAACAGATCCAAATTCAAAATTGCCGGGAAATGTGGAAACGACAGAACTTAAAAGGCACGCCTCGTAGTAAGTAATTTATTCAGTTCCTTCTCACAGAGGTATCAAAACACAAAATATGTAGCCTTAGCCTTAGGCTGACAGTATATCGCTCGGCGCATTGCGGACAGAGACGTCCATTGCGGGTTCAGTCATTTCCGCTTCCCTTACAAGCTTTGATACGTGACACGCGGCTTTGTGCAGTAATAGATAGACACTAAACTAACAATAACTTGGCTTGCGAAGCCGTTAGCGGGAAGTAGTGTTGGCGGGATAGTTATGCTTGGATTATTATTCATGCCGTACAGTCAACAACAAATCAAGCTTTACGTTATAGTTGCAAAGTAAACCGTGATGCAACCGAATAGAGTGCACGCGAGTAAAGGTTGATTGTTTGCTGGCAGGCATTGTTTCATTGGTTTTCGCTTTCATTAGGTTTCCGGTAACTTTGGTTGCCGGTAACATTGAATTGGATGTGCAGTACGCACATCCAATTCAATCTATCCACCTTCATTTGTCCACTGCATAAGACATGTCCAACCAAAAGTACCTTGACTGAAGGACAATGTAGCTGCAGAATACAGTAGTATAATAATAATTGTCTTTATCTATAATATAAAAATCAATCCCCGAAGGTGTTGGGAAGCGCAAATCACGAGAGCAGCTGAACCGATATCGCTAATTCTTTTTTTTTATATTCCTTGAAGTAGGTACCGACGAGGATGGTTCTTACGGAAGGGAAAAAAATAATCGACTGTTGAGCGGTATGAAGTTCGCTGGGTCAGCTAGTAGGTTATAAATATTTATTCCCTTAAAAATGAAGAAGTTCTGTTTTCTTACTAAAACACAGAGTTTAGAGGGTTTATTGGGTTTAAACGTAGTTCGGTTTTAACTTTAATGTCTATGCCTTACCAGATTGCAAAGAAACATTGACGTTAAAAGAACTTGTGTCTTACACATTTCATAAAATTTTAGTTAGGTAAGTACTTTTAATATTATCTTTAAACACAAACGAACGTGAAAGTACTTGTCTACATTTTAATTATTTTATTAAAACTGATTAAGTATCAGTTGAAAAGCTGTTCTTAACAAGTTCCATGGTCGCTCTTTATGAAATCGGCAGCCTTTTCTCCAATCATCATTACCGGGGCATTCGTATTACCACTTGGTAACGAAAGCATAATACTAGCGTCAGCTACTCTTAGGTTTTCAAGCCCAAATACTTTTAACTTCTCATCTACGACCGAACCCATAGCACAAGTCGCCACTGGATGGTACAGAGTTACGACCATTTGCTTGATATAACTCTCCCAGTATTCATCACTAAGATATTCAACATCGTTACATGCTTGTAGATTTATCTTGTACAGAGAAGAATCCACGCTTTTGAAGTAAGTCGTCTCAGTTAGTTTCAAAACATTTTTGATGGCTAATTTGTAAGATTCAATATTTTCTTGGTTGGTAACGTACTCAGTGTATATTTTCGGTGGTGAAATTAAATCGTTAATCACCACTTTTCCTTTAGACTTCTCATGTAATAATATAATACTTAGTATGAATGTTTCTTTCTGAGCATTCGCTTCCATCAAAGATTGGACTACATCTTCATTGTAATTGAACGATATGTTAATTGCCGCATTGATCAAAGACGAAAAATTCTGTTTGATGTAATAGGTCATTAATTGGGGTTCCCTACTTCATTCCGAAAATTCTTTGTTCGAAATACGGTTCACCATCGAATGATACTTCGAACGATTGATTGTTCGACGCTTTATTCAATCGAATGCTATCGTTCGGCCCAAGAGTCGTAGTCTGCCGGATTTCCTCTAAAAATGCATTTTATACAAAAAAATAAACTTTCGAAACACAGCTGTAAAGAAGGCTTACAAAAGCCTTCTTTACTAAACAGTTTTATGACAAGTTGTATGGTCATTCTTTATTAAATCAGCAGCTTTTTCTCCAATCATCATTGCCGGGGCGTTGGTATTACCACTCGGTAAAGATGGCATAATGCTGGCGTCTGCCACTCTTAGGTTTTCAAACCCAAAGACCTTTAACTTCTCATCTACGACTGAACCCATAGCACAAGTCGCCACTGGATGGTAAAGACTCGTGACCATTTGTTTGATATAACATTCCCAGTATTCGTCACTAAGATATTCAACACTGTCACATGCTGGTAGATTTATCTTGTACAGAGAAGAACCCACGCTTTTGAAGTAAGTCGTGTCCCTTAGTTTCAAAACTTTTTTGATGGCTGATTTGTACAATTCAATATCTCTTTGATCAGTAACGTATTCAGTGTATATTTCAGGTGGTAAGCTTAAATCTTTAACAACCACTTTTCCCTTCGACTTCTCATGTAACATTACCATATTTATTACGAAAGTTTCCTTTTGCGCATTTGCTTCTATAAAAGATTGGACTACATAATCATTGTAATTAAGCGATAAGTTCATTGCTGCATTTACTAAGAACGGAAAATTCTGCTTGATGTAATAAGTCACTAACTGAATTTCAGGTCTAGTATCATTATTAAGGTCGAAAAATCCATTTAAAGTCGGTATAGGCAATCCGTCTGGTGAAATTGTATAGTCACTATCAAATAACGTTTCATTTCCAGTAAATAACAAAGGTATAATTACATGATCCAGCATATTTACACCTACAGGTAAATCTGCAATCAGTTCCACCCCAAGACCTTTGACTGTGTTCTTAGGACCAATTCCTGATGCAATGAGTAACTTTGGGGTATTGACAGCCCCTGCTGAAACTATCACCTCTTTATCAGCATACAATTTGATTGATTTATTATTAACTTCTACTTCTATTCCAATATCTTTCATTTCCTTAATCAATATTGTCTGGGCAATAGCGTTTTTCAATACAAAAAGGTTGTCTATGTCATTAGTGTCAGTTAAAAATGCGTATGCACTACTGGATCTTACGCCTTCAGAAAAAGTGAAGAATGATCTTGAAATCCCTAGCTGAACTGGTCCACTGTTGTCTACCAAAGGTGTAATGCCAATTTCTGCCATGGACTGTAGAAGAATATCCAGTTTGTTCTCAACATGATCGTCGTAACTAAACCGACTTATTCGAACTGGTCCAGCGGTGTTGTGGTATTGTGCTAAAGTAGCATCATTGATGACAGCTTCATCCTCCATTCCTTCGGACTTCAGAAAGTAGGGGAAAACAGAATTCCAATCCCAACCAGTAAAGCCACATTTGCCCCAAGAATCGTAATCTGCCGGGTTTCCTCTGAAAATACAAAGATAAATATTACTCAAGACTTTGCTGCTAATGAAACCGTACTTATCTTTGCAAGCTTTCGTCTCGAAAACGACCCGAAACTGCCTTTCGAAGATCGCATTGCCCATTTTAATGTAACATTTACATAACAACATTTAACATTTACATACAGGCACATACATTGTGACTAACAAGTATTATTAATTTGTCTTTCTCAATGTCGTTACCAACTTTCTCTTGTAAGGATCTCTGCATGGAAGAAATTGACTATAGTTATGTGGCCGCAAATTGTTCTACGTCCCTTTATATTTTGTGTTTGTGTAGAATAAACAATATTCTTATCTTATTATTTTTTTCTGCAAATGCAAAAAAAATATAACTATACTAATTACTTATACTATAAGCATAGGATTGACTACATTTCTTAATCCTATTTCGTTGTAAGTCTTCCAACTTTCTCACCTGACGTAAAGCATGAAATTGAGACTGGAACATCCTCCGAGCATTTTCCCTCTGGTCAGCGGGATATTCCCGGGACTTCTTTGTGCTTGACTGGAGTAGTAATTATTCACTGTGTAGTAATCCCAATCGTATTGCGTGTGAGACATCTCACCTAATTTCGCTGGGATCTGGGAAGAGATCATAATAATCAGCTTAAGCCTAACCTTGCCTTAACGTCTGAAGTAAAGTAACGTAAGGTAAGGTAAGGTGAGGTGTTATAAATATGTATTTTTAAATTATGGATTTAAATTATAAAATTAAATTTACTTCGTTATCAACCCTTGTATGTCCCCACTGCTGGGGCACGGGTCTCTTCCTGCATCGCAGGAAGTTTAGGCTATACTCCACCACGGGGGCCAAGTCCGGGTTGGTGGAGGATTGTAAGACAGTGGCGGGCCTTATTGTCAGAAGTTATCGAGCCGCCCTGACATGGCTTAACGACTGCCATTATATGACAGCCGGCACCAACGACTTAACGTGCCTTGCGAAGCGCGGAAGCTGTCGGAAAAATGCCACTAGTCATGGGACGGTCACCCATCGTGTACCTGACCGCGCCTGATGTTGCTTAACTCAAGTGATTATTTCCAATAACTCGGTTCGCTTAGGCCACGAGCGCTTCTTAAGTAAAACGTATATTTCAGTGAACCGCCAAGCTCGGCTGAGCCTGTATTTTCAATGTTAAATTGTCTTAAAATCATTTTAATTAGGAAATAAGCGACTATCGCATCAATAAGACGTGCAGTAAAATTATATAAGGCTCATAGCTCTAATTCAAATAGGAATTAAATAAATTTTTGTAATAACTAATACTAACACGTTGTAAATAAATTAAATACTTTTTAGGTATTTTTTTAATTATGTAAGGTTTTCAAATATTGGTAACAGTTTTTGCCATGAAGTGAGTGGGATTTGTGAAGTTAAAGAACTACCAAAGTTTGTAATATGAAAGGAAACACTTCTTATAAGTAACTTTCTAAACGTATGTAAACTAGCGCGAGCAATAAAAACTGTTGAATCAAAATTAATTGCCACACGCTGGCTGTTTGTAAGGGTTCCTCAGTCAACAAGGATACCTTATAATAATTCGCAATTATTTTGTAATAATTATCTGTCTTTTAGCGTTGAATTTTAAGTAGAGAATTTAAGTACTTACAATTCAATGCTTTTAGTTTCGGATGGGAAAGTATTAGCAAAGGGTAAGAAAAAAGTACCCTGAACGCGCGTCCGTGCATGAACGTCGATGAAGTGAAGGTGATCTGTCAAGATCGTGACAAGATCGTGGCAGTCCCTAGTCCTCTGCCTACCCCTCTGGGATAGAGGCGTGAGGTTATCGTCCATACACCTGCCTCACCGCCCTCCCGAAAGCCCACCACAGACTATTTTATTAGTCGGCGTTTTTGGATTGTTTTTATAAGTGAGGTCGTTATTTTTTACCTCACTTCCTACACAACATTTTAAAGTAACTTATACAATGATCAACCAAAAGAAATCGATCGAGAATAAGAAACAACGAGTAATTTGAGATACACATCCGCAATCCTTTAATTTGGGTTGTTATTTATGCTTGTATGTAACACGCATCAAAAGGGCCCGACTGGACAGACAAATTTTAAATTTTCGCGACTTGTAAACATTGTTAGAATATTTTCGGGGCTTAATCGCGTAGATAGATAGATAGAATATTCTTTATTGCATGTACACCAAGGATTACATAAGAGACTTATAAAATAACAGTACAGTATAAGTGGCGGCCTTATTACTAAAAGTTATTTCTTCCAGACAACCATTGACGAAGCGCTCGTGTCCTAGGCGAACCGAGTGATTGGAATCAATCACGTGGTTAAGCAACAACAGGCGCGGTAAGGTACGGGATGGGTGAGCGTCCCGTGTCTACCGCTAGTGCCATTTTTCCGAGCGCTTCCGTGCTTCGCAAGGCACGTTAAGCCGTTGGTGCCGGCTGTCATTTAATGGCAGTCGTTAAGCCATGTCAGAGGCCTTATGGGCGGCTTGATAACTTCTGACAGTAAGGCCCGCCACCGTCTAACAATCCTCCACCAACCCGGACTTGGCCCCCGTGGTGGAGTATGGCCTAACCTTCCTGCGATGTAGGAAGAGACCCGTGCCCCAGCAGTGGGGACATATAAGGGTTGATAACGAACCATTGACGGAAAAGAAGAAACGGAAACTGAAATACGGGTAGTCGGCGCAACTAAACAATATTAGATATCATATTATTTTATAGTTGATTCACATACATTTACGGTTCATAAATATGAAATAAATAAAAATAAACATACAAAAAAAAAACATAGGACGTGAACGAAAAATATAGGTACCTACATAATACTAGAAAGGGATTTCACAAATACAAATAACAAACTTACATTAAGGAAAAATAGTGGTTATGCACTCTGTTCTTAATATTGACAGGGACGGTGAAAATCTTACGTCCAAGGGCAGATCATTCCACAGGCGGACAGCTGTGATAGTAAAGGATTGGCTGAAGAACCTTGTCGAATGACTTGGTGTCTTCAGCAATCGATCGCGTAGTAATTTATTGCTATTTTACCTCGACGTTTCGACGACGTTACAGTCGTCGTGGTCACGAGAAGACTGATGGCTGGTACCCGTTCGCATCTTCGGCTGATTAGGCTTCAGACTACCCTCAATCAGCCGTCACAAAGCACTATTGGGGTTGCGACACACTACACTGACAATGTCGGACGATAAGCCATGCGTTTTTTTTCGACTCTAACACTTCTTGATTACCGGATCCCACGTTTGCGACAGCTTGAAACCACATTCCCGATTAAAAAATTTTGTGTTTCTTAATTTCAACCACTTCACGCACAATTCGGCTATAATAATGGCTATTAATTACTAGGTGATTAAGCCTAGTAATTAATTGCCTATGCCCAGCAGTGGGTTTATGTGGGCTGATTATAAATAAATATAGATAGATAGATAAGCCTCGAAAATATTCTAACAATGGACAGACAAATGTAATGAAATTTCTCCTCAATTTACGTATAGGCAGGCTGTTTAGGTACGCGACAACTAGATGACACTTTTAGTCTACGACCAATTCCAATTGTATATTGTATACTATCTAATTTAGATATTTAAGTTTTTCATGTATACTAAAAATAAAATTGCAGAAATGTAATCTGGTTGTAATAATGATTGTCTGGAAGAAATTACTTTTAGTAATAAGGCCGCCAATTGTACTGTACTGTTATTTTGTAAGTCTCTTATGTAATCCCTGGTGTACATGCAATAAATAATATTCTATCTATCTATCTAATCTAATCTTTTCTCAGACCTACCAAATGTAGGTATAGAAAAAATTATGAAATCAGCGCAGCCCTTTCAGGGAATCTGGATAACAAACACTGTAACACGAGACATATATATTAGATTTTCTGCTGAACAATAAAGACCTCTAATCTAATCTCAAGGCTTAAGTCTAACCCCCTTATTCATAATAGTCTGCTAACTTAAAGCATTGCTAATTCTCTCTCTGTCTTATTCTATTGACCTTAGTCAGAATGAAAAAGAACACTCTTTAGTAGCTGTTTTAAGTTAGCGAACCATTATGAATAAGGGGGCTACATATTACATTTTTTTAACATAACTTTTACATACTGGCACATACATTGCTTCTGGCCCCACAATAGGATACCCTATGTCGTGGGTACCACAAGCAGCGACATCACAAACATGTAAACATCCAAGACCTAGGGTTTTTTTTATCCCTAGCGGGGGATCGAACCCGGGACACAGATGTCAAATGTCGTCTGTTCTTTGCACTCACCACGCTAGCTTCCGGCGGATCGCCGCCTGCTTCCAAGAGCAACACTCTCCACTCGCTCACTTCGGCCAGTCTCCTCGCTAGGATCGCCCCGGAAGACCCAGCACCTACCACGATGAAGTCGAACTTGTCTCCATCTGAAAAATTACAATTCATTTATTGAGTTCAATTACTTACTCTCAGTGTCAATATTATTGTCAATATTAAAACATTGACAATTTTATAAAGGTCCTTTCAAAAACGTGCAAATCCTTGAAACTGTTCGTCTTTTGCAAACTTACATATTGTTTTGTTCCAAGAATCAAAAATAAAAATATTAGTTTCAAATATTTTTGAATTTTTGTTTTTTATTTTTGCGCTCTGTGAGTACTTTTAATCTCATAAATATGAGAATTTAATATTTTTTATTGATTCTTAGAACTAAACAATGTGTTTGTCTTTTACAAACACATTGTTTTGTTCTAAGAAACAAAAATAAAAATATTAGTTTCTCATATTTATGAATTTTAGTTTTTTTTGCGCTTTGTGTGTACTTTTCGATAAATAATGATAAAAGGTGTTCAAAGCCGACTTCGAATGTTTACTGGAGGCTGCACGTTGATAATGCGCGAATGTAATATAAATAAACTAAATTAAAAAATATTTCTTAATCAAAAGGTGTTACATAGGCAGGATGTGGGCAGGACAATAGATAACTCTATATTGTACACCAGTAATATTTTGAAAAATGGATATATATGAACCATAATTCAAAATATATGACCCTCCCAAATCACTCTAAAACACAACACAAATTATTTCAGGAATGGGCCCGTAGGCTATAGAGGAAGTCCTATAGAGGACTTTGTCGTCCAGCCAGCTTTGGTGGGATCTTAAATAACAGATGATTATGGACCCTGTCGGGCACAGCAAAAGCCTTGAAACTATAAAATCTTATAACTAATGTAGTATCCATTACCTAGGAACTGTTTACAACTATTTTAACGATTTTATATATTAAGATATTACCCTATATAGTTTTAACATAAAGTAAAATTATATGATATATTCTTTTGCTACATCAGGTAAGTACTAGATATAGTTAATTATCATTAACTAATTGATAATTAGTAATTGGTAGTGATTGTTGGATTCAAATTAACCTTGTAAAAATGTTGATTATGAGAATGATAGACGGGATTCGAATTTGAACAGTTGTCTACCTATATACTACCTCTTACCTTTAACATTAGCGTTGCGAGGCCACTCACATCGGAAACACGGGACTGTTATCAAAATTACGAGCAATAAATATTCAACAAAACTCCAGAACATTTTATCTTCTAAGCACAAAATCTAGTCCAGTAGTAGTTAAAGGTTCTAACGTAATTATATATAAATATATAATCAAATAAAGTTATTATTAAATTCTTTCAAAAAGAATTTTACAACTGGCGGTATTGATTACGAAATAAAACTGTTCTGTAGAAATGTTTAGTTTATGTTTTCGTCATTACCAAAATGATATCAGCTGCTATGCTATTCAATAATGTCTAATAAAACAATGTTAAATTTTCCACGGCTTCCTGTGCTTATGTTTTTAAACCGAGCACACAAGCACCTGTGATAATGAAACACTAGATACTGTGGAATAAAAAAACCAAGGCCAAGTGCGTGTCGAGCCACAAGCAGTGGAAGGTTCCGTAGAAGCCATTTTAGGGGAGCAGTACTTTAGGCACAGACTTAAAAATATAACCGTATGTAACTTTTTCTTTTATTTTGGAGTTTTCTTCATATATATGAGTATATGAATTTTTCACGTTGCAGTATTTCATTGTTATTTCATGTTTTCAGTATTGTTTCGTTATTTATCTATCTAAGGAGAGATTTTGGATTGATTGACAACTTTGTTAAAGTTTTCTTATTATGAGTTGCTCGACTATTACTGGTTAAGTTTTAAACCCTATATTGCTGTTATATTGATTAGTGCTGTTATAGAGTTTAGCCGAGAAAATGACAGGGGAAATTCTACAGAACTCTTCTTTACCCGCTCTTTAAAGCTTAATATATAGCACTCTGATCCCTAAATCATAAAATAATTTACGTACTCTCACAATGTTTTTAAGAACTAATCAAGCCATACCCACACAATGGGATGACTACAAAAAAGGATTATTTTATTATTATATTGTACTGAGTTGTCGGCGCGATTAATTTGTATATCTGCGCAAAATTTCAGCTTTCTAGTGCTACGCGTCTTTGAGCTATGCCGCGGATAGACAGACATGAGTAGCAAACTCTATAACAAACTAAATAAGATTATTAATATTCACGAAAAAAATCTTTATGAATGCAGACAAATAGTGAAGAAGTATCTTATGAGCCTTAGCTACGAGGAAACTGAGGATCTACTCGTAACCCCTGTATGATATTGGTCGAGCTTGTACTTCCTAACACTTTCTTCTCTGTACTGTGGCTGAGCCTGGAATGTTCACCCCTGTGAATATTCTTGGTTTAGCTTTGGGAAAGAGCTAGATCGACTGAGCAGAGTACACACACACACATACACACTCACAAAAACACACACACTAAAACTCACAAACATAATAAACTGTCTTTTTTTTCCTTTTTTTACTATTAAACTTAATATAAGCGAGTTGCTAAACTGTAACTAGTTTCATAAAATTTCATTGATAGTAAATATATTCCTACTATATTGCATGTTAATCTAATGGCAACCCAATATAAGGGCTACTGTCAACTCGAATAAATAGTGTCAACTTAATTGGGAAGGCGCTGGCACCGTTCTAACTAGTACAGGTATCAACGACCCCTACTTTAGCATTAGCATATGAAATAATTAAACTAACCTGAGCCCGTATGTAAACACTTCTTATGGTCAATAAACTTATTATTATTATTATTACAGACGGACTGACGGACGGACATGGTGAAACTATGAGGGTTCATTTTTTAAAACCTATTTTGAGGCTAAAAACTCCACCCATGCCGGGATTCGAACCCGCGACCTCTGGCTATCCGTGCCAGCGCTCTTTCCAACTGAGCTAATGGACGACTCACCGGCATCAGTGAAATTTCGAATCTCTTTCTCTTATTATTAGTCAACAGAACCCTTACGTATTACGTAAGGGTTCTGTTGACTGTTGTTGACTTCGGAACCCTAAAAGTACGCAAATAAGTACGCAGTTTTAGTTAAAATGTAAGCAAACCGTTGATAAAGGTAATAAATGCGTAGAAAACAAATCCAACTAGTGCGAGTAGAACTTGTGCCCTCAGGGTTCCGAACAGAAACTTTAACATTGCAGTGAAAAAGTACAATGTACTTTTTAAATGTACCCCAAAAGTATGTATGCCTTATTTCGTGATAAAAACTCACAATTGCAGGCAACTTTCAATTATTAGAAAAAAACCGGATAAGTGCGGGTCGGCTTCACCCACCGATGGTTTCGTACAAATTTATAATAATAATTGGCTTCGGCCGTTCAAATGCCCCAAAGAACTGGGTCCCTATGGACCCGTGAATCTTAAGATATCCCAACATAATAATAATAATTTTAATATTTTTTTTGTTCTAAAGACAATTACATACAAAATGATGATTTATAGTTTTTACAGTTTTTTTCCTTCTTTTCCCGAACTTCAAAGACAATTTTTTCATAACTTAATTACAAATGTATAGTTTTCAGATTTCTCTCTGTACTTACAGTAAAAGAAGATATTACTTGCCAAATTTCATGGTTCTAAGTCGAGGGAAAGTATCTTGATTCCCTTAAATACTGAAGATCATGCTTTTCCAAAATATACGTATTTTGTAGCATAAACGACTGTATATTTTTTTAAGTTAACGTTAAAGCTTACGCAGACAAAGGACTAAGTCCATGAATCGTAAAAAGGTCCTCCGAGTACTTGTCGCGGACTCAACGCCTACGGTGTGCGGTCATTTTGTTTCCCAGAAATTGATTGAAGCGTAGGTACGCTATAGAAGCAAATATTCTGAGATTACATTGTGTTGTAATTTACATGAAGTTGAAAAAGAAAAGGCGTTTTAAAAGAAAACACCGAACTTTTGCCCAGTCGGGTCTCTTGATGTCCTCGGTAACCTGAGGGACTTTTTGAACGGGGTACTTTTAGTCCTTTGTGTGCGTTATTCGATACAATTTATAAGAGATCTATCGATGGACGAAAAAGTACCCGGGGGATAGTCCCTCGTATAAATAAGGGTTATTTATTTTGTTTGTATTTATTTTGTTTGATAGACAGACGGACAATAAAATGATCCTACAAGGGTTCCATTTTTTCCTTTTGACGTACGGAACCCTAAAAAGTGCGAGGTGATTCTTTGATCATAGTTAGGAACAGAACATGTTTTTCTCCGTAATACTAGCAGTTGACACGTTTGAATATCAAAAGCGACATCGTGGGTTCGAATTAGAATTTTGGGTTGCGTTTTTTTAACCGACTTCAGTAAAGGAAGAGGTTATCAACTAGAAGCGTGTATTCCTTTTTTTTTACTATGTTTTCGCATAAATTCGTCAAATCTTACCCGATGTCGATAAAATACTTTATTTGTTCGAATAGGTTTAGCGTCCCATTGGTTCCATTTTAATTTGGTGAAGATCTGGTGAAGGCTTTCAGATATGGAGAACGGAAATCTTCAATAGAGAGCAGCAAATAAGACAGGCCTTCTCTCAGAGAGACAGAGTATGGGCTTAAATACCACGCATGCCCGCCGCGTATCGGCAATATCAAGTTCTGAGGTAGCTGAACACATCAGACACTAAGATCTCCTCACGATGTTTTCCTCCATCACTATTAGCCGTGAGTTTACACTTTAAAAAATTAATAAAACCGTTTTCGGGTAATAATTCACGTAATAATAACGTGTTCTTGAGATAAAGCATTATAATTATTACATTTCTAGACCCAACAAAAGATGTGAAACGAATTTACGACCAAAAGAACCGGAACGGCAGATATATACCATTGCCCGTTTGTATCTGCGACAAGGGAGCCATTAATCATATCGGAACCTTGCACAGTACACGTATCTAATCATACTTTATACCGTACCGAAACATCGCTTCTCTCATACATTTTGTACTGTCTGCAGAGGGTATGAATGCGGTGTGAGTGTGACGTAGGAACCGGGAGGGAAATTGCCACTGGACCAATAATGTTCAGTATTTGTAGGTATTGGTTACAGCACCTGTATCGGGTGAATTTGGCTAATTTGTAGCCGTATAATATAGAGACTTTATTAATATGTTTGTAGGTAAGAATTAGTGGGTCAGACAGCCTAGAATATGTTATTACCACCAGTGTCCAGCGAACGGAAAACGAAGCGACAAGCACCAATGCGTTGGATAGACACTGTATCTCATCATCATCAACCCATTATGTTCACACCGAAGGGCACAGGTCTCTTCCCTAAGGAAGGTATAGGCCATACTCTACCACGTTGGCCAAGTCCAGATTGGTGGAGGCTTGCAAGACTAGTGGTTGGCCTTAACGACTGCCATGTATCGACGGCAGCCGGCACCATATGCTTAATTTGCCTTGCGAAGCGCGGAAGCGCTCGGAAAAATGCCACTAGAGTTAGTCATAGACGGTCACCCATCCATGCACTAAAAGCGATCGTTTGAGATCACTCAGGCAGCCGGGGCTGCGTGTTTTGATGCTGTTGGTTTTCCAAGTACTAGATAGTCTATCTTCTATAATATAAAAATTAATCGCTGAATGTGTCGGTAAGCGCAAATCTCGAGAGCAGCTGAACCGATTTCGCTAATTCTTTTTTTAGACTATTCCTTGAAGTACGAGGGTGGTTCTTACGGAAAGAAAAATATTAAAAATTAAATAATTGACTGTTAGGCGGTACGAAGTTCGCTGGGTCAGTTAGTATAATCATTGAATTAATTCAATGGTATAATATAAAAGTAAATCGCTGAATGTGTTTGTAAGCGCAAATTTCGAGAGCAGCTGAACCGATTTCACTATTTTTTTTAGAATATTCCTTGAAGTACGAGGATGGTTATTACGGAGAGAAAAAAGTTAAAGAATCGACTGTTAGGGGGTAAGAAGTTCGCTGGGTCAGCTAGTAAATAAATAAATATGTAACGAAACCTTTGAGAGGGAGAAGACCCTACAACATAATCGGAACGAATGGAGAGCGATGGTGTCGGAAGCTGCCCCATAGTCATGAGGATACTACGAAGAAGAAGAGGTCTAGAATTTTAGATCATACCGGTCCGATGTATAGAAGCGCTCGTGGCCTAGTCGAACCAAGTGATTGGAATCAATCAATAAGGTTAAGCAACAAAAGGCGCGGTCAGGTGCAGGATGGGTGACCGTCCCGTGACTAGTGGCATTTTCCCGAGCGCTTCCGTGCTTCGCAAGGCACGTTTCACCGTTGGTGCCGGCTGTCATGTAATGGCAGTCGTTAAGGAATGTAGAGGCCGCCCAAGTTATCAAGCCGCATATAAACGCGGCTTGATAACTTCTGACAGTAAGGCCCGCCACTGTCTTACAATCCTCCACCAACCCGGAGTTGACCCCCGTGGTGGAGTATGGCCTAATCTTCCTGCGATGCAGGATGAGATCCGTGATCCAGCAGTGGGGATATACAAGGGTTGATATCATGGTTTAGAATGGTATGATCCGTAATGGAATGATTCTTAATGGAATTAACCTGACGTGAAATTCTATCTTGATTATTCCGTTTTCGTCGGTGACTAGATTAGATTAGAACTCTTTATTATACACACTAGAAAACAAAATACATAAAAAAAACTTACATATATAAGTATTTCCGTATACAATTGGTGACTTATCGCTAAAAGCGATCTCTTCCAGTCACAATATTCATATGTATCATTTGTTGTGTTACAATAAAGACTGTCTATTAATTTGTTTGTAGCTTACGGTATTACTTAGATAAAACGGTCCGATATTCGAAACACACATTTGCTGTGTGGTGTCGGCCTAGAGAATAGCACCAACCCAATTCTTCCCGCGGATGTCGTAAAAGGCGACTAAGGAACACAAACCGGGGGGTGGGCAGCAGCGCCCCTGCAGTACAATTCCACCGAACTGCAATCCCAAACCCGCATGCCCAGCGTGGGGATTATAGGCATTACCCTGTAACGGTGCAAACCTCTTTACACCATTTTTATTTCTTTTTCTATCTATCATTTTCAAATATTTAAATTTTGTCACTCATTCTTCGATTTACCTCATTTTTACCACTACTATTTACGCTTTGACCAGATCTGACTATTTTACCTGTTTCTCCGTTTTTTTATCCAGTTTTCTGTTTTAAAGTTACTATAAATCTACAAATAAAATCTAACCTGAAGTCGTTCCAGAGTTTATTTATTATTATAAAATTATATATACAACGTTCCAACCCCCTATGATAGAACAACGTGGCGCTCTTTAGGGGAGGGCTATGTCCAGCAGTGGACTAGTTACTATAGCCTGACGACGACGACGATTCAAAACAATATGATCATGCGAATTTACCTCAAATAAAAGTTAAGTAAAAAGATTTAAAAGATCAAGTGAAGTTCGATCTTGATAATTTCGCCTCGGTTCGAAATTGCAATTACCTGATATTATATGTTGTATAGAATCAGGTGGTGGTAGCTCAGTGGGTAGAACCATAGACTGGCAAGCGAGAGCCCCAGGTTCGATCCCGAGTGCGGGCATGTACCAATGACTTTGTTTAATTTCAAAGTTACGTACATTTGCGAATTTGCAGTCGCAATACCACACGCCAACGGTGAAGGAAAACATCGTGAGGAAACCCGCGGCTTGGTTGGCTCCGCACGTATTGACTAGTCTTTCCTATGGGCTAGGCCGACTAAGCTGTCAGGGTGGTATAGGTGCTGGGCAAGCCTACACCATCTATAAAAAAAAACCATGTCCCAGGCACTACAGCGTCGGAGTGGTGCCTTCACCCATCTAGTGTGAGTGAAGATACCACTGGACGCTGTATAAATCATCTCATTAAGTAGATGAAAAAAAGGCCAATTATATTATATATTATATATAGAATCAGGCGTTACTTTGCGGAAATCCATAATAGCATTAAAAAGTTAAAATTACTTTGCTGAATTCCGCCAAAAATCCCACAAGCACCATGCGGTTAGCTAACGCGTGTTTTCTCACACAAGTATTGGTGTTGGTGGTGGTGTGTTCGTGTCTTGCTTCTGCTTGAAAAAGTGGGAGGGAGGGCGGTGCATTAGCTAACCGCATGGTGCTTGTGGGATTTTTGGCGGAATTCAGCAAAGTAATTTTAACTTTTTAATGCTACCTGATTTTATGTTCATTATAATCTTACTTCTATTATAAACGTTTTATTATTTCTTAAACATTCGCGTTACTCATATATTCGCGATTTGACCCGTTTAATATATAACTGTATATAAACGTTTTGATGAATGGACTAAGTCACTTAATCACACCACAACGGATCGGCCTGAAAGTATCGGAATGAAAGTTGTCTAGTACATATGCCGTAGTTATCAACCCTTGTACGTCCCCACTGCTAGGGCACGGGTCTCTTCCTGCATCGTAGGAAGGTTAAGCCATACTCCGACAAGGGGCCAAGTCCGGGTTGGTGGAGCATTGTAAGACAGTGGCGGGCCTTACTGTCAGAAGTTATCAAGCCGCCCACAAGGCCTCTGACATAGCTTAACGACTGCCATTATATGACAGCCGGCACCAACGGCTTAACGTGTCTTGCGAAGCACGGAAGCGCTCGGAAAAATGCCACTTGCAGTAGTCACGGGACGCTCACCCATCCCGTACCTGACCGCGCCTGTTATTGCTTAACCAAGTGATTGATTCCAATCACTCGGTTCGCCTAGGCCACGAGCGCTTCATGTCGTACTACATGTTGTAGTATGAGTATAATATTGCTTATATCCAGTGGGATATAAGCATATCTTTCACGGTGGTGAAGAACAATACGTACTCTACTTAAATGCAACGACTTTTCACTTTGCCCACAAACTGGGTCGTTTGTAGAGAGTTTAATTAAAGTTGGGCGACAACAGCTGATTTATCAACGCTAATTAATATTAAAACTAAAGAATTTAATTAAGCATACACGGAGGAAGAGCTTGAGGAACTGGGTCAGGGAGGGAGTTGAGGCATTAGCAGCAAAAATCTGTCGATTAGTCACCAATAATTTTAATGTTAAACATGATAAGCCGCAGTATTCTTGTTTGTATGAAATAATTATATTCTTTTTAGTGCACTAACCCGTGCTAAGGACAATTTTGAAAACCTATTTAGAGGCTAAAAATTAGACCCATGCCGGGATTCGAATCCGCGACCTCTGGCTATCCGTGCCAGCGCTCTTTCCAACTCAGCTAATGGGCGACTCACCGGCATCAGTGAAATTTCACATTATCAAATTTGTATCTATGAAATAATTTCACTCAAATGGAAACACTGTATGTTTTTGGTGTGTAAATAAAACATTATTTTATCTCATCTATTGTATTGATCTCAACACGTGGTCATGATAACGTAAACTAAATACGGTCAGCAACGAAAAAAAATTTTATCCACGAAATAATGTTTGGAATCGCTGCCTGAGTGATCTTAACACGATCACAAAGGTTAAGCAACATAGGGCGGTGTATGGATGGGTGACCGTCTATGACAAACGCTAGTAGCATTTTTCCGAGCGCTTCCGCGCTTCACAAGGCACGTTAAGCAGTTGGTGCCGGCTGCAGTCGATAGCCCATAAAGCCCAGTCAGAGGCCTTACGGCGGCTTGAAAACTTCTGACAGTAAGACTAGCCACTCAAGACGAGACTAGACCCCAACATCAGATCTGTCTTTCAAGCCTCCTCCAATCCGGACTTGGCCCCCGTGGTTGAGTATGGCCTATATGAGTACCTTCCTCAGGTAAGAGACCCGTGCCCGTCGGAGGGGAGCTAATGGGTTTATGATGATGAGAAATATTTGAGCAGCAAAATTAATAATTGATCTGCAAAGCTATTGGGGATCACAGAAATAAGGCGTCAGTCGTTTTTGTGCGTTTTGACACTTCCCTCCTTTTAGTCTCTGAACACATTATTCTTAAAATTACCCGAGTCGTATCGGCTTTCTTTGTCGAATTGAGAATGTCACAAAGTAAATACTTATGTATCGTCTATCACGCTCTTTTCTGGGAAATTCGAAGAAACAGCACTACAGTTAACTATTTACTTAGCGAAATTCTCAATTCAGTAATTGGATCATAGTTTATCAAAACTTATTATTATATTATTTTTATTTTTAATGCACTAACCCGTGCTAAGGACAAATTTAAAAATAATATTTAATTTATTATTATTATTATTTAATTATTTCAGGCAAGGCCCATATAGTGTTAGTAACAATTTGACTTATGCTATGTTAGTAAACTATTTACATTATTAAATTTACTGCAGTGTACAGCCCAGTCCCAGCCAGCCCTCCTGCTTGTCGGCATAAGGTGCATTGGCACCAAGTGGCGCTGTATGGGACTGTCCATCCGATCAGCCCACACCCTCAGGAGACTGCTGGTACTTAACCAAATCTAACATATGTCTTTATATATATAATCTACTAGCTGACACAGCGAACTTCGTACCGCCTAACAGTCGATTCTTTATTATTTTTTAATATTTCCCTCCTTAAGAACCATCCTCGTACTTCAAGGAATATTCTAAAAAACCGGCCAAGTGCGAGTCAGACTCGCGCACCGAGGGTTCCGTACAAACCTATATTATAGACCTGAGTATTTGGTATGAATTTCAATTTAATACCTCTACGCGTTTATGAGGAAATGGGTAGTAAGTTTAAAATTATTAAAAAAAAATATATTATGTGATGTAACTAAAAATTTATGGTTTTCGTAATTTTTCCTTTATCTATGCTATAAGACGTTGCTTCGTACCAAATTTCAAGATTCTGAGTTCACGGGAAGCACCCTGTAGGTTTTGATTCCCTTGCAAGTGTCGAAAATTTGCGGCATAAACGGCTGTATCTTTTGATTGCGTTGGCTTAGAAGTTTGATTTTTTCACAGCTTCAAGGGACAGTAGACCTGAGTAATTGATATAAATTTCAGCTTCATACCTCCACGCGTTCCTGAGAAAAAGGGTCTTGACAGACGGACGGACGGACAGACGGACAACAAAGTGATCCTATAAGGGTTCCGTTTTTTCCTTTTGAGGTACGGAACCCTAAAAAGAATTGGCGTAATCGGTTCAGCTGCTCTCGAGATTTGCGCTTACCAACACATTCAGGGATTCATTTTTATATTATAAAAGATGTATGAAAACTTTTGCTATCGTTTGTAGAGATACAAGAACATTCGTACAACAGGCACTGCAGTTTTAATAAGGCAGGGCGCTAACATAGGGTTTTATTTCTGGAACATTGAAAACCTGAAATACGTAAATTTATGTTGTAATCAAATCGACGTATCTTATCGAAAATAATACAAAAACTATGACCTAAGGAACGGTAACTGGCTGTCAATTTCGCTCTGAACCTCATGGGCAACGGCCAAGCGCTCAATATCTCAAATTCAGCGTAAATATCTTAGACACTAGGGTTTCCTCACGACGTTTTCCTACACAATAATCAAGGGGTATTGCTACTGCAACTTACTACAAATGTACTTGATGATATGAACCCTTTGTATGTCCTCACAGCTGAGGCATGGGTTTCTTCCTGCATCGCAGGAACGTGAGGCCACGGGGGCCAAGTCAGACAGTGTAGGACAGCCATTGTAAGACAGTGGCGGGCCTTACTGCAAAAGTAATCACGCCGTCTATAAGGCCTCTGACGTGGCTAGACGACTGCCATTACATGACAGCCGGCACCAACGGCTTACTCGAACCCATGATTTCCCGAAAATGGGGCCTTCGTTCGCTGCGTTACTATCGCTCTTCTTTGTTTGATTCTTCGCCTCATAATCTACATATTAATTGTAAAACTAACAGCTTTGAAGTTCATTAAGTAATCATTTTGTTTTTATAGTGAATAAAGTTTTTTTTTTCAATGACTTCGTTTTCTATGTACATTCGTGAAGTTATAGTAACAAAACTCTCGCTAGTGAAGGAACACATCGTGTGGAAACCTGAGTGTCTAAAGTGTTCAAATACCTCAGCGCTTTAAATTGCCAATTCGCGGTGGTAATTAAGCCCATACTCTCTCTCCGAGAGAAGGCCTGAGGAACTTTGGCTCTCAAAACATAATATTGCGCATATTTAAAAGCCACCCTGTATAATACGCTGCCGCAGCCGCTGGCGGGCTCCCTCGGGACAGCCTCGGACAAAGCGGGAGATCTTGACGCGCCCGCGCCGCTTTGAATAGGGCTTCAGACAGCTGGACATATTCAGGCCTTTGTTGCTTTGTTTTGAAAGTCTTGTCGTAACTAGTTATTTAGTACACTATTTTTATTTTTAATGCACTAACCCGTGCTAAGGAACAAATTTAAAAACCTATTATTTTAAATTTGTTCCTTAGCACGAGTTGGTGCAACTTATTAATTTATTGTTTATTGAAATAACCAATTCGCCATTTTTTTTCACGTAGAGTTTATGTTTGTGTTTCACTACTGGGCAAAAGCCTTCCCCAATACAGTCCAGAGTTTTCTGTCCTGGGCCACCTCAGACCACTCCGGCAGCCGGCCTCGATTTAGATGTCTGATGTCACCCAATCAGTGGCGTGTTTCGCCCTCCTATTCGAATGCATTTGAATGACATGACTAGCCCATCTCCACTTTAGTCACCACTACTTCAGGCGTTTGGACACCGACGTCGATTATTCGGGTCCTTACCCGTAGGGTGGTATGTCGGATGCAATCTACCCTCCTCAGGCCAACTGCCAATTAGTATGCCAATGCCAATTTAGTTTTCTTTGTAAAGTCCAAGAGATATTTAAACTATATGTAATTATATATAATTGCAGATCTCATAAAATAACAATGAATGATGCAGGAATAAAGCAGGACTAATAAAAATACCAGTGTCTTATATTTCTAATAGAAACTCGTAAGACAATTTTATTTATACCTAGTGTCAGATGAAAGGTGGAACACACGTTATATTTAAAATATTTTTCGGTACCCATGGTAACCAACTGTTGAGTTGGTATGCCATACCTACTTCACAATATTTTTGAGTGCTCCACGTAGGTGCACTACCGAGTACAGATTAAGTATTAATTTCGTAACAAGTTGCTCGATCATTCTTAATTAAATCAGCAGCTTTTTCTCCAATCATCATTGCCGGGGCATTAGTATTACCACTGGGTAACGAAGGCATAATACTTGCGTCTGCCACTCTTAGGTTTTCAAATCCAAAGACCTTTAACTGCTCATCTACGACCGAACCCATAGCACAAGTCGCGACAGGATGGTAAAGAGTTGTGACCATTTGCTTGATATAACACTCCCAGTATACATCGCTAAGATATTCAACATTGTCACATGCTGGTAGTTTTATCTTTAACAGGGAAGAATTCACACTTTTGAAATAAGTAGTGTCAGCTAGTTTCAAAAGTTTTTTGATGGCTAATTTGTACGATTCAATATCTTCTTGGTTGGTTACGTAGTCTGCGTGTATTTCAGGTGGTGAGCTTAAATCTTTAACAACCAATTTTCCCTTCGACTTCGCATGTAACATTACCATATTTATTACGAAAGTTTCCTTTTGCGCATTTGCTTCTATAATAGATTGGACTATATCATCATTATAGTTGGCCGACGAGTTCATACCTGCATTAACTAAGAATGAGAAATTCTGCTTGATGTAATAAGCCACTAACTGAATTTCAGGTATACTATCATTATCTTGGTCCAAAAATCCATTTAAAGTCGGTATAGGCAATCCATCTGGTAAAATACTATAATCACTATCAAACAACGTTTTATTTCCAGTAAATAACAAAGGTATTACAGTATGATCCAGCATATTTACACCTACAGGTAAATCTGCAATCAGTTCCACCCCAAGACCTTTGACTGTGTTCTTAGGACCAATTCCTGATGCAATGAGTAACTTTGGGGTATTGACCGCACCTGCTGAAACTATCACCTCTTTATCAGCATACAATTTGATTGTTTTATTATTAACTTCTACTTCTATTCCAATAGCTTTCATTTCCTTAATCAATATTGTCTGGGCAATAGCGTTTTTCAATACAAAAAGGTTGTCTATGTCATTAGTGTCAGTTAAAAATGCTTGTGCACTACTGAATCTTACGCCTTTAGAGAAAGTAAACAATGTTCTTGTAATGCCCAACTGAACTGGCCCACTGATGTCTACCAAAGGTGTAATGCCAATTTCTGCCATGGACTGTAAAAAAATATCCAGTTTGTTCTCGACATGATCTTCGTAACTAAACCGACTTATTCGAACCGGTCCAACGGTATTGTGGTATCGTGCTAAAGTAGCGTCATTGACGATAGCTTCATCCTCCATACCCTCGAACTTCAGAAAGTAGGGGAAAACAGAATTCCAATCCCAACCAGTAAAGCCACGTTCGGCCCAAGAATCGTAATCTGCCGGATTTCCTCTGAAAATACACAAACAAATGTTACTCAAAACTTTGCTTTTAATGAAGTGATAACTATGTTTTAATGACTGCAGTCTTTCAACTAGACACAGGATCCAAACGACTACTCGAAGGTTGCGTAATTCCATATAAATTTGATTAAGAAGTAATCTTAATTTCTCATTTCCTTCAGAAAAATCCATACTAAAGATGTCTGGGATGAAGCGTTCGTGACCTAGTCGAACCAAGTAAGATAGTAGAATCAATCACTTGAATTAAGCAACAACAGGCGCCGTCAGATACTGGATGGGTAATGATCCCGAGACTATCGCTAATGGCATTTTTCGAGCGCTTCCGTGCTTCGCAAGGCATGTTAAGCAGTTGGTGCCGCCTGTCATGTGATGGCAGTCTTTAAGACATATCAGAATTCTTATGGGTGGCTTGCTTACTTCTGATAGTAAGGCCCGGCACTGTCTTACAATCCGTCCCCAACCCGGACTTGGCCCCCGTGGTGGAGTGTGGCCTAACCTTTCAGCGATGCAGAAAGAGACCCTTACCCCACCAGATGGGACATTCAAAGAGTTGATATGATATCCTGGTTCGTTTATTGTCCTATCCAACCTGACGTAAATCATGAAGTTGAGACTGGAACATCCCCCGAGCATTTTCCCTCTGGTCAGCGGAACCGTCCCGGGAATTCTTTGTACTTGACTGGAGTAGTTGTTATTTACTGTGTAGTAATCCCAATCGTGTTGCGTGTGAGGCATTTCACCTAAGCGCGCTGGGACCTGGAAAAAGACCATAATCATTAGCTGCTTAAATTCCTTGGCCTTTTTTTCACTGTCCTCCCATTCTTTGATATCTGATTTTTGTACACTAACGACAAAAATAAAACCACTCTATAAATAATAATCAATCGCCACAAGTATAACGGAACATAACTTTGAAGCAATGAAGAGAATAACTCGCTGTTTTTAAGGGTTCCTAACATAATGTATAAATAATTTTTAAGATTTTCTGGTATTTTTTTTCTGGCTGAGCAATCTATTTCACAATGTCCGTCCGTTCTTTCGGTCAACCGTCCATCAGTCTGTCTGTCTGGCCGTAGCTTAGCTAAAAAAAAAGCCAAATTTTGGCGTAAACACTCGTATACACTTTAATCACGTCCACAAAACGGTAAAGTAAGGTAAAATCTGTAGATATAATAAAACTGTAAATTTTCTCTCTGTCTGATTACATATGTCTGTCTCACTCTATTTCTTTTTGTTTTCGTTCTATCCTCGACAAGCCTCATCCAGCCGCTACCAGCAATCTGCTTTACATTGTCGTTCCAGTGAGCTGCTTGGCATCATACGCTGCGTTTGGAAATATTTCGTAAACGTATCCAAATGGCACAATGAAGCGCTCGTGGCCTAGTCGAACCGAATGATTGGAATCAATCAGTTGAGTTAAGCAACAGCAGGCACGGTCAGGTGCAGGATGAGTGACCGTCCCGTGATTACTACTAGTGGCATTTTTTGAGCGCTTCTGTGCTTCCTGAGGCACGTTAAGCCGTTGGTGCCGGCTGTCATATAATGGCAATCGTTAAGCCATGTCAGAGGCCATATGGGCAGCTTGATAACTTCTGACAGTGAGGCCCGCCACTGTCTTACAATGCTCCACCAACCTGGACTTGGCCCCTTGGTGGAGTATGGCCTAACCTTCCTGCGATGCAGGAAGAGACCCGTGCCCCAGCAGTGGGACGTACAAGGGTTGATAACTACGGCATACTAGCCTACTACTCCGGTTGCGTGGAAATTTTCATGCACATTTTTCCGGGCGTAATATATTAGCAGGCGATAAGACACGTCAGAGGCGGGCTTATAGGCGGCTTGATAACTTCTGACAGTACGGCCCGCCGCTACCTTACAATACTCCACAAATACAAATTTTGCTCCCGTGGTGGAGTATGGCCTAATCTTCCTGTGATACAGGAAGTACCCGTACCCCAGCAGTGGGGACATACAAAAGTTGATATCGATTCTATTCCACTACATCGCGGGTAGCTGCGCGTTACTATACGCGATCAGTAACTTCGCGAATAATAAATTTAAGACAACTGCGAAATAATCTCAAGGGACGAGAACGGCGATAGACTATGGCTTTGATTAAGGTCTCAGAGCACATCATATTCTAATCCAACACGAACGTAGTCGCGGGCATAGCTAATCTTGAAATAATATGTTATGTATACCTTCCCTACACCTAAATTAGGGATCAATCTATCGATTGACCATGTCCTCTAGAATAACTAGGTTAGGCCATACTTCACCACGGGGCCAAGTCTGGGTTGGTGGAGTATGGTAAGATAGTGGCGGGTCTTACTGTCAGAAATTATCAAGCCGCCCATAAGGCCTCTGACATGGCTTTACGACTGCGAGGACCTATGGGATGAACGTGTTATTTGCACTTACCACGCTAGCATCCGGTGGATCGCCGCCTGCTTCCACCAGTAACACTCTCCACTGGCTGACTTCGGCTAGTCTCCTTGCGAGGACGGCGCCGGAAGACCCGGCACCTACTACGATGAAGTCGAACTTGTCGCCATCTTAATAGAATAGAATATTTGCTAAAGCATGGTAATTACATATCATGTTTGTGGCAATTAAACATTTTGATACAGGCATGCTCTACCCGTCAGTTTGCGCAAATATTACTTTGCTTGTGAAAACAATAAGCCTCCCTACTTATTAGCTAAATTATAAACTAAATCAAAAATATGTACATAAATCTTTGTACAGTAATAACAACAAAAAAAAGGTTTAGCTTACGACTAATTAACTAACCTTATTTGAAAACCTATTTAGAGGCTAAAAATTCCACCCATGCCGGGATTCGAACCCGCGACCTCTGGCTATCCGTGCCAGCGCTGTAAGTGATGCAATCTACTTCAGCCAGATGTCGCTGCCTGTAGGTACGTAGTACAGAGAATAGTGTAAAGAGGCTCGAAATTTCACTGATGCCGGTGAGTCGCCCATTAGTTCAGTTGGATAGAGCGCTGGCACGGATAGCCAGAGGTCGCGGGTTCGAATCCCGGCGTGGGTGGATTTTTTAGCCTCTAAATAGGTTTTTAAAATTGTCCTTAGCACGGGTTAGTGCATTAAAAATAAAAATAGTATAACCTTACTTGAGTTAAATCTTTCTAATTTGTGATCAGTAGTGGATCATTTGTGAAGTACTTTACATTGTAATACGTTTTTATTCTCTAGAGGATAAAGTTAATTGAATTTAGAACATCGTGTGCACTAAGTTTGTGAATTAAAAAAATATTACACTCAATTTAAATAACTGTAGCAACGTATTATTTTGTTACCTTAGTATTATTTTGTTATAATTTAAAGATTATTCTGTAATACTTACCTGTCATAATGTAGTAATTAATACCTAAACTGAAATAAAAGTGTACCTATCTTGTTTGTAAACGTTTTTTTTTTGCATTTAGTCATTTCCTCGCTGAGGTGGAATGAAAAGTTACGTGTTGCACTCGAGTGCAAAGATTTTTCACCTCGTGCTCTTTTGATTCCCTCGCTAACGCTCAGGATTCTAATTTTAGAATCCTTGGCTTGCTCGGTCATCAAAATTGAACACGCGGTTAAAAAGCAACTTTGCACTATTGTATAACAAATGACTAGTTCGCCATAGAGTTCGAGTTTCGTGAGTGTAGAGCTAATGACTTTGCTGTAACATGTAGGTACTTTGTTTTTATTTCTGCCTCTACCGTTATGTACTTCGTTATTCTTCTTAGAGATGTGACGGTATTTTAAGAGTTTTTTTTTTTAATTTATTGAGTTGTAATAACTTATACTATTTTTATTTTTAATGCACTAACCCGTGCTAAGGAACAAATTTAAAAAAATCTGGCACGGATAGCCAGAGGTTGCGGGTTCGAATCCCGGCATGGGTGAAATTTTTAGCCTCTATTTGGTTTTTAAATTTGTAATAACTTGCTGAGTGTCAATGTTGAAACATTGTCAATCATATAAAAGTCCTTTCAAATCCCTGAAACTCGTTGGTTAGAGTTTGTTACACATTATTTTGTTATAAATATAAAACAAACTTTCTTTTTATTTATGATATTAAGCCGTTTTTCTGCGCTATATACTGGCACTTTATGACAAAAAATTATAAAACGTGATCAAAACGTATTTTGAACACAGTATAAAAAATACAGTTTTCATACCTCTAGGTACCTCTTACCTTTAACATTAGCGTTGCGAGGCCACTCACATCGGAAACTCGGGACTGTTGTCAAAATTGCGAGCAAAAAATATTCAGCAAAACCCCTGAACATTTTGTCTTCTAAATAAAAAATTTAGTCTAGTAGTAATTGTACCTAAAGGCTTCAAAATGAATTTTACAACTGGCGGTAAGTATGCATTACCATATAAAACTGGGTTCTGTAACGATGTTGACCTTATATTTTCGTCATTACCAAAATTATATCAGCTGCTGTGCTGTTTAACAACGTCAGATAAAACAAAGTTAAATTTTCCATGGCTGCAGGTGTTTAGGTTTTAAAACCAAGCACACAAGCACCTGTGATAATGACACGCCAAAGTCTGGAGTTCTTAACTCTAGGAAGAAAATAGTTTTATTGAAATCGTAATAACGAACACTTGTTTTTTCGTACATATTAAAGGAAAATTTTCATTGTACCTATAGTTTAATTATATAACAACAAAAATCGTATATCGGTAACCCTCTAAACTTACCTATAGACGCGTTAGAATTTGAAACCAAACCCTGGAACTGCATTTTCGGCCGGGCGGGTACGCGGGCGCGGGATTGTCGCGTGTCATACGTGCCATATTATTATAGTACTTGTATCATATAATTCAGCTGTTCGTACCATGTACCATAAGACATCCAATATGGTACGCAAAATTACCACATGTATTGCAATTATCATGGCCTTGTATGTCTTGGAATGAAAGGTAATGGTTTTGCAAAAGTTTAGATGTTCGCTGTTGACGTGTATCTTCTTGTTTTACGTTTGTTTCTTTTTAAAACCAATATTGTTACAGTCTATTTATTCTTACTTGTCCAATTTAGTAAACAAGATTCTACCCTGAAACTGTGACTTTTTAGTCCAAAACTGCCATATTTCCATAAATGAAGTAACCTGGAACACTCTTTTAGATAACACGCTGCCAATTTTATAAACATAGTTCATGATAGTTCATGAATTTGCGAGAAAATGTCTAGTTTAGGCATCTAATCTTAATTTTAGGGTTAGAAACTTGTTTACTAAATTTGAAAAGTAAGAATAAATAGACTATAGAAGCCTAGACATGCCAGAATATCAAACTCAAACACGTGAAACACAAAAATTTGTTTAAATTATGCCTAAACGATTTTATTATCAAAAGTAAAAATGTTGCTTTAATTTTTTGTCGTAAAACGCATGGTAATTGGTAAACTGTCAAACATTTAAATTTTATTAAAGCAGCAATTTCTGTCTTGCTTGTTTTAACTTTTGATAACGTACCATATTTTTGCCTAAAGTACCTACTATAAATTTGTGTATAAAATGCCATAATATTGTAGAATTGACACATAACAACTCGACGCATTGCATGCATTCGTGCGTCGGCGCTACCTTGTGTGTGTTGACTTCGCGATTATAAAGCTAATGTATTTTATTTGGAAAAACGACAGCTTATTTAATATTATTATACAATGGGTTTTTTTCCAGCCAATAGTTTTCCTCGATCGTTTTACTTAACACAGGTTTTAAAATTCAAACATTTTTAGGCTGGCTGAAAGTAATTCTGTTGAAATAAGTCCGCCATTGTACGTAATTATCATTACATTGTATGTTATTCAAGTTTTATTGTGTAGTTAAGTGTAAAAAACACATTAAAACTCTATGAGGAATTGTTTCTTTATCACAAGTCATAGTCGCCTCCACTGTCCAGTTAGGGGAACATAACGTCAAGAGAGCTATCGCCATCTTGCTCTATTTCACAGTGTAAAGCGAGAGGCCGCTACCTGATAGTGGTAAAACTTTCATCTTGACCTTGTGCCCCCTAGAGGAGCGTGTTAATCCAACCACTTGCTTACTTAATAATATTATTCAAATGAAAGCCATTTAGAATTCAACTAGGCGGAAGGAGTGTATTTCTTTGCCTAACGTTGTCCCGTCCGTATATCTTACTACGTAGACTATAAATTACAGCGACGTGACCTTTTCAGCGCCTCAGCGAGTTACTTGAGAACATGTGCATTCGTGTGTTTTGAAAGTGAAATAAATACATTTGGGTGCATTTTGCTGAGCTTCTACAAAATCCTAGATAATTCTCGATAAAAGTTGTTCCCGGAAAGTTCCAGGGAGGTTCTATTTAATAGTAGATTGTTAACCAAGGGCTGAATGACATCAATTGCATGTGAGGTTTTAGGCGCCCGAGCGCAGCGAGGGCGCTAATTAACCCGAGTTTGCAATTGATGCTTACACCCAAGGTAAACACTCTGCTTTACATATCGATTGTGAGGTAAGTAAAAACACAAGAAAGCAGGTTGACTTTTTTTTTTGACTTGACATTTTTCAAAACTTTTGAGAATGAATTTAAAAACCTATTTAGAGGCTAAAAATTTCACCCATGCCGGGATTCGAACCCGCAACCTCTGGCTATCCTTACCGGCGCTCTACCAATTGAGCCAATGGGCGACTCACGGCATCAGTGAAATTTCGAACCTCTTTACAATATTCTCTGTATTACGTACAGGCAGCGACATCTGACTTAAGCAAATTGCATTACTTACAGCCCCGACTACCTACTTTGCAGTTAGGTTTAACATCGGAACGATATCACTGTACCCACATGATTACACTATTTTTATTTTTAATGCACTAACCCGTGCTAAGGAACAAATTTAAAAACCTATTTAGAGGCTAAAAATTTCACCCATGCCGGGATTCGAACCCGCAACCTCTGGCTATCCGTACCAGCGCTCTACCAATTGAGCCAATGGGCGACTCACGGCATCAGTGAAATTTCGAACCTCTTTACAATATTCTCTGTATTACGTACAGGCAGCGACATCTGACTTAAGCAAATTGCATTACTTACAGCCCCGACTACCTACTTTGCAGTTAGGTTTAACATCGGAACGATATCACTGTACCCACATGATTACACTATTTTTATTTTTAATGCACTAACCCGTGCTAAGGAACAAATTTAAAAACCTATTTAGAGGCTAAAAATTTCACCTATGCCGGGATTCGAACCCGCAACCTCTGGCTATCCGTACCAGCGCTCTACCAATTGAGCCAATGGGCGACTCACGGCATCAGTGAAATTTCGAACCTCTTTACAATATTCTCTGTATTACGTACAGGCAGCGACATCTGACTTAAGCAAATTGCATTACTTACAGCCCCGACTACCTACTTTGCAGTTAGGTTTAACATCGGAACGATATCACTGTACCCACATGATTACACTATTTTTATTTTTAATGCACTAACCCGTGCTAAGGAACAAATTTAAAAACCTATTTAGAGGCTAAAAATTTCACCCATGCCGGGATTCGAACCCGCAACCTCTGGCTATCCGTACCAGCGCTCTACCAATTGAGCCAATGGGCGACTCACGGCATCAGTGAAATTTCGAACCTCTTTACAATATTCTCTGTATTACGTACAGGCAGCGACATCTGACTTAAGCAAATTGCATTACTTACAGCCCCGACTACCTACTTTGCAGTTAGGTTTAACATCGGAACGATATCACTGTACCCACATGATTACACTATTTTTATTTTTAATGCACTAACCCGTGCTAAGGAACAAATTTAAAAACCTATTTAGAGGCTAAAAATTTCACCCATGCCGGGATTCGAACCCGCAACCTCTGGCTATCCGTACCAGCGCTCTACCAATTGAGCCAATGGGTGACTCACGGCATCAGTGAAATTTCGAACCTCTTTACAATATTCTCTGTATTACGTACAGGCAGCGACATCTGACTTAAGCAAATTGCATTACTTACAGCCCCGACTACCTACTTTGCAGTTAGGTGTAACATCGGAACGATATCACTGTACCCACATGATTACACTATTTTTATTTTTAATGCACTAACCCGTGCTAAGGAACAAATTTAAAAACCTATTTAGAGGCTAAAAATTTCACCCATGCCGGGATTCGAACCCGCAACCTCTGGCTATCCGTACCAGCGCTCTACCAATTGAGCCAATGGGCGACCATACCAAAACCAAAATTCCAAAACCATAGGTTTTGGAATTTGAATGTTAACATTACATGGTATGTTTTGAAACCTATGCTGTAATGATATCCATACACCCCGGCATTCAGGGAAGTACTACTTACAGAGCAAGAGATATGTTTAAGACAAATTAAACATATAGTTTAAATTACTAAGTTTATTTTTATATAACGTTACATTAGTTATTACATGTCATATGGCAATAATTTTGTGGTTTTCTACATATTTTTTGTTATGGCAATACTGCCTACTTTTTTTTTCTTCTTGTACTAGAGTCCGTTAGAGCAAGTTGCATTTTTATAATTTAATCAATAAACGCTATAGTTTTCAATATCTGCACATGTTTTTATACCAAACATATGTAAAGTAAAGTAAAACAGGTTTATTCATGTGAAAGTACATAATTATACATTTGTGAAGCTTAGGGTCAGTTTCTGAATTGAGAATTTAGCTAAGTAAATACAACAACTACAACAATAACATTACCTCACGCTCGTATCCCGGAGGGGTAGACAGAGACCAGGGACTCCCACTTGCCACGATTTTCACAGATCACCTTCGCTTCATCGACGTTCATACGTCGTTGCATGCACTTACGCTTTGATAATACTTCCTCTATTTGGTCGACGTATGTCCGCCTCGGACGTCCCTTATCGGCCCTTCCATTTACATTCGCTGTATATATTTGTTTCGTCAATCTTTCTTCCTTTATCCTCTCTACATGTCGCAAAGTAAATACTTAACGTCTCTTCGAATCTCCCATAAATGAGCGTGACAGAATGTTACTTAAGTACTTACTTAGTAAAATTCTCAATCCAGAAACAGGCCTTATGGAACAAGGAATTAAGACAAAGGTAGAATAGCACAAAATATAACCGCTTGAAGGAACAGTGTCCCCATACTAGGCATAACCTGTAACGTGGGCGACGGTTTTAGGTTAGGCGCATGTTGAAATGCAGGCGACGCAGTACAGCACAGCACAGTTCAGTACAGGGCAGGGCAGTTGAGGCAGACATAGGCCCCCTCCGCAACGCAACGCAACTACTCGCTCCATTCCTTGGCAATTCTCGCCCATAATAACTCTTTCAATGTCTTTTTTATAATAGTTTGGATGATTTGTATCGTACTAACAAGCTTCACAGCGAACTTATTCAATTAAAATGTTCTGTCATTGCAACAAAATTGTTAGTAAAATCTGCGACGGCACTACAGCGAAACGCAGAGCAGGGTAAACACATGCCTGCACCACAGCGTACGTAGCTCAATGACGTTCCATGCTTTACAAAATCTGCGCTGCCGTGCGCTGCGCTGTACTGCGTCGCCTGCGTCTCAGCACGCGCCTTGCCTTAGTGTTGTTAAACAATAAATGTGGCGTGTTCTTGTTACAATTTGAGTTATGTTACGATAGATATACACGTATACACATCTAATCTAGAAGAAAAATCAAAACTAAAGTAAGTAACGTTGAACATTTAAAATATTATAAATTGTAATACGCACCTGAGGCGGTCAGGTGCAGGACGGGTGACCCTCCCGTGACCGCTAGTGGCATTTTCCCGAGCGCTTCCATGCTTCGCAAGACACGTTAAGCCGTTGGTGCTGTCGTGTAATGGCATTCGTCAAGCCATGTCAGAGGCCTTATGGGCGGCTTGATAACTTCTGACAGTAGGTAAGGCCTGCCACTGTCCTACAATCCTCCACCAACCCGGACTTGGCCCCCGTGGTGGAGTATGGCCTAACCTTCCTGCAGTGCTTGAGTACCCGTGCATTTCTACAAATGAACTCAGTGTGCGTGAATTTCCATGTTTATTTTAGAATAATTACCGGAAACTTTGCCAATTAAGGACTTCGAACAGATTAACTTTGAACTACTTTAGAAACTAACTTAAAAAAAAGTTTTTTGTCCGTTTTTCTCCAAAATTATCTAGATTTTGAAACGGACACCTAGCTTAAGTTGTTCGTTTGTTGCACTTTATTGCACAATAAAGCATTAACAAAATTAAAACTTAAATAACATATTATTGATAAAAATTGCGTGCAACGACGGACTTATTTCAAAAGAAACTTATAACGTTGGGATGGTATGGCCGAACCTTCCTGCAGTGCAGGAAGAGACCCGTGCCCCAACAGTGGGGACATACAAAGGTTGGTATCGATTTTGTAATATAACTTCCACTTAACACAATCACGTGCCCAATTTCAGAAATAGGATATTTTGTGCTATGTTAACCAGGCCAGAAACATCGCAAGCAAGGATATACACTCAAAAACATGTGTACATATTTACTACAGTCCCCCGTGGGAATATAACCCACGACTTCCGGCTTAGTAATCAGACATAATACCACTAGAGCCTTTGCCGACTAACTTTGAAGTAACACATGAAAATATAATTGAACATCGATTTCGATATTACAATAACAATATTACAGTATAGTTGTAAGATAGAACTTCTTTACTATAGCCTTAAAATGGGCAGGGTCTTGGCGGACTATTTTAGGGGTGGCTTTTGCAATGAAAAACTTGCTATCGACTGTACCTAGAAACATTCTAAATACTGCTTTCGTAATTGCCTAATTATGAAAAATGTTTTCAGTTTGTTTCGGAAAACTCTCTACACACTATAAATTTTAGAGATTTCCTAGCAATTTTCGAGGTCCAGTAACTGCTTAGGTAATAAACGTCAGTAGAGTAATGAATTATGGAGCCAGGCCTGCGACAATTTTAGCACAACCTAAGAATACTCCGAAGGTCAGATATGAATACTGGAGTTTAATTTAATTCTAAAAAATCTAAAACGAAGTGTTAAAAACGCAAAGGATGCCCTAATAACATCCCTACGATATCTGTCTGTCTCTTCGTCTGACTTATGAAGGGCTTTACCCTCAACTGTATTATGTAGTTGAAATCTTCACAAAACGCATTGCGCAAGAAATAAAAATAATAAAAAATATCCCATAAATAACACAGTCGAGACCTCTGGCCCTGTAGTGGGACACCCATATTATACGTAAAACATGTTTTTTAATCTTTTTAATTTAGTCACTATGAATAAACCGGTGATACTTGCTGTACTTTGAGTATTCTTATAGAATCATTAAAAGTAATTAAAATCTGCCAAGTCTAAGCTGAAGTCCCGCTAAGGGTCGATGGCGACAATGAGGGTTTTTCAAAGCGCCATTAAAAACAAAAAAACAGTACCACAAGTTACCGATAGATGGTGCTGACGTCATATAATATGTCTAAATTTACATCATTTAGGAAAACGGAGAGTGCCTATGTTTTTACAAAAATGCTCAATGCACGGGCTAGTCATTAGTTAAGACACAATTCAAGTACGTATGTAGCAAAGTAAAAATATTTCAAAACTTTAAAATTTCAACAGTTTCGAACCATAGTTTAGCTCGGATCACAGACTACAAAGAGATGTTTAGGTTATCACAAATAATAATCTGTGCGTACAACATAAGACGCGATAAAACGTATGATAGGTGACATTTGTTCTCCTTGCAGCGCCATCTAGTTTTTTTTTTAATGCAATCAACTCACAGCTGTCATTGAAAAGCCCTCATTGAATGAAATGAAAAATATTTTGCTCAGAGAAATAATATTTTAAGCGAAACGTCTAGGTGCACGAGTCCGACTCGCACTTGACCGATTTCTAATACTTTAATAACTCAGTGCTCATTCATACATGTTTACATACAATTTTTTTTTAAATATTGAAACCATCAGGATGAGAGTCCCTACGTTATTGTATTATTAACGGTAACGATCCAATAATGTAAATGACAATCCAGTACTTACGAAAGTTTTAGTTCAAAAAAGTTTTTACTTTGTCTACGCATTGACACATTGTTGATGTAGCGTAAAGAAGCTAATTAATTTGAGCATTTTAACTGCTACTGTTACAACACTAATATTGGCCTTTTTGCATCTACTTAATGAGATGATTTATACAGCGTCCAGTGGTATCTTCACTCACACTAGATGGGTGAAGGGACCACTCCGACGCTGTAGTGCCTGGGTCATGGTTTTTATAGATGGTGTAGGCTTGCCCAGCACCTATACCATCCTGACAGCCTAGTCGGCCTAGCCCACAGGAAAGACTAGTCAATACGTGCGGAGCCAACCAAGCTGCGGGTTTCCTCACGATGATTTCCTTCACCGTTGTTACAACACTATACAACTTTTATATGTACAATATTAGGCGCAAACTGAATAAAGTAAATTGAAAAAAAAAAAATGGTTCTGCCAAATTATGACGGACGTAATTTATCCCGGAAGCTTCTGTCGTCAGTCGGTTCTTCTGTTAGTTCTTTAGTGGCAAAGTACACTCTATCGGTCAAGTTATTGGCTCATTACAGCTGCGTGAAGCCAGTAAATACCACGCTATGACGATTGATCGTTTCTGTTAGCGGTTGCCCACTTACGGGACTTCCATGATTTGTGTTAGAAGTTGGCTGTTTATTTTCAGAGAAAGATTTATGTTTATACGCTTGTGTGATACCTCTAGATAGATAGAAAACACTGTGACCTGACTCTGATGCCAAAGACGCCCAATCACTCTACGAGGTTCTTGGGCAACTCATTTGCGGTAAGGCCCGCCTGACTGTGGAATAATCTGCCGGTCTCAATAAGACGCTCTCCTTCCCCAGCTGTCTTTAAAAGCAGAGTTCGTGACTTTATTTATTAGTACAGTCATTAACATTTCGTCCTCTTGTGTGTAGGTTATTACTTTTCTTGTCTATTGTAGAACTTTATTATAAGATATATATTATATATTATATTATAAGATATATATGACCGTACGGTCAGCAACTACTGACAGTACATTGACGCACGAAGTAAATTGCGCAAGTAGTAGCAGGAAATAAGCGGACGGCGCAGTTTACTTTTGCGATACATTAGTTTTTAAGTTTAGTTACAATTTAGCTCGCATATAACCAACATTAACATTCAACAATAAACAGTGAAGATTTAAATAACATTTTTGATTGGTTCAAACAACCCTCAACAACTATAACAACGAGTACCAGTCAGTTAACATCAACATCAACACTTACTGTAGGAGTTTGGAGTAACTAAAGCTACTAGCCCCTACATATTATATAAGATGTATATATGTATGTTTATAATAAATTATAAGTTTATATTAGTAACGGTATGTAAGTGTATTATTATTAAGAATAAGTATGTATCAATATTCAAATTTGCACTGGCTACCCGTCTTTCTAATTTCCTTCAGCAACTTTTTTTCTATTTGCAATTGTTTTGTATTTCTTGTTTTTCCAGTGTACAATAAAGAATATTCTTATCTTATCTTATCTTTGATCCAAACAAAAAAGTAGAAGTAATATTCGTAGCTTCTGATAGCCATGGCTGAGTCGTTCTTTAAAATGAAAATAGTTATTTTCTAAGGTTAACACGAGTACTAGAAATAATTATAACTGTTTAAATACGGAATTCACTCGTTTATTATATTTTTACAATTTTCCGACGTTTCGGATCAATAGAGATCCGCCGGCATCCAAATTTCAATAGAGATCATGGTTGGAATATACCGGCAGCATGGGAACCAGTGCTTACGTGAATGAGACCCCCTTGCTAAAAGTTTGACTGTAGAGTTAATGTTAATTTCAATTAATAATCAATATTTTTAGTTCATGTAAAATAATTGGTTTATAAATTTAATTTTTAACTTCAATTACTAATAATCAGATTAACATATTAATCAGACTAAGATTTACCTATTTTGGAACGTAACTTCATAATTAACTTTTGTATTTTTTGCCGAAGGTAGTAAACTAACAGTTTATGCTTTCAAAAAGACGCCTACCACCTCAGTCATCCGAGACCACGGCACCTGTGAAGGTGCCGAAACGTCAAAATATAATAAACGCGTGAAATCCGTATTAAAACAGTTTTAACTATGCAAATAGTTTCTATGAACTTAAAATTGCAAACTTTAAAGGGTTAAGTGTGGAAATGAGGGCGCAACATACTCTTTAATACTCTCGGATATAAGTACGTAAAATATCGACTTATGTACCTATTTGGAAAAATATGGCTGAATCCGAATATAATATTATGACGAGCCCTACCCAGCCGTAGCGCAGATTGGTTTTTCAGATATTCACTAAAGTCAACACAGGCTCTGCAGAGCAAACAAAGCGAAGACACTGAAACCGAATGCGGTAAAATAAAAGATTCATTTCAGGAAGACCCGTCGGAGTGGTCTTTCAACAATACGAGTATATTCATCTTACGCGCACCTCTGGAATAAGTTATGCGGTCTTATTGACATTGAGTCAATCATTAAGTTTTTGCTTTGGAAAATTCGCAAAGATAAGAAAAAATAAAATACGTTGATACTGTTGTAGGTATAGTAATAGTTATATAAGTGAAATCGTCAGTTATAAGTGAAAGTTTGGCTTTATTGTAACAATAATGATTGCAAATATTTTTGTTATTGTTGTTTATGAAGTGCTCGTAGCCTAGCGAAACCGAGTGATTGGAATCAATCACTTGGGTTAAGCAACAACAGGCGCGGTCAGGTACTGGATGGGTGACCATCTCGTGACTACCGTTACTGGCATTTTTCCGAGCGCTTCCGTGCTTCGCAAGGCACGTTAAGCCGTTGGTGCCGGCTGTCATGTAATGGCAGTCGTTAAACCATATCAGATGCCTTATCGGCGGCTTGATAACTTCTGACAGTAAGGCCCGCCACTGTCTTACAATCCTCCACCAACCCGGACTTGGCCCCCGTGGTGGAGTATGGCCTCACCTTCCTGCGATACAGGAAGAGACCCGTGCCCCAACAGTAGGGACATATAAGGGGTTGATATCGATTGATATCGATTTTTGTTATTTTGTGCTGTTTGATTTCCAAATAAAGAATAACAAAGAATAATAGAAGATTGCAAATACAATATTTGTCGGAATGGTTACATGAATTATAAAGATCATTTAACACGTTCTTAATGGGATAAAGGTGGCGTGACGTACCTGCGCTATCAATAAACATAACATGAATACGGCGATTTCATCTAATTCATAAATAATAATATAGAGGAAACGTTTTTTTCGTTGTGAAAAACAGCATTATTAATGATTCAACAGTAATGGTGACATATTTGTAAACATTCGATATTGCCGAAAGAGGGGGCGGCCAAGGACCACCTGGAAAAGATCAATAGACCAAGAGGCCAAATCGATCGGCACTTGCTGGCCTGAATTGGAGGCTGCCGCTGACCACCGTCAGAAGTGGAAATCTGTGGTTGAGGCCCTATGCTCCGCTAGGAGTTAAAGGACCAAAGAAGAAGATATTGCATAGATTTACTCCGTAGTGGTCTGCTGTGTGGTGTCGGCCTACAAAATAGCATCAACCCAATTCTTCTAGCGGGTGTCGTAAAAGGCGACTAAGGGTCACAAACCGGGCGGTGGGCAGCAGCGCCCCCTGCAGTACAATTCCACCGAGCTGCGATCCCCAATCCGCATGCCCAGCGTGGGGATTATGGGCATTACCCCCTATGATAGCACAACGTGGCGCTCTTTAGGGGAGGGCTATGTCCAGAACTAGTATAGCCTGACAAAGACTTGTATTGGCCTGTGTATTCTTTACACATGACCGCATTTAGCAGAAATAATCGCTAAGTCATTGATTACGCGTCCGATTACCATTTTTGATAGATTTTGCTGACTGAGCTTTTTTTGTTTACGGCAAAAACTACACTAACTACACAAATCACAATGTTTGACAGCAACTCGCAATAAATCCCTGCTTCTCATCGAAAGTCAAATGCGAATAATGCGATGGAAAAAATTACGTCCGATTGCGTTTAATCGCTGTCAATCATCGCGTTTTTTTGTGCGTTCAGCAGATAAGATGTAATCGAAGACTCATTGATGTTTAATGCGGACTGCTTAATGCGGCCATTGTATATCACTCACATTAAAGCGTTTCGGGGCACCCCGCGCCGAAGGTTTTTAGAACCTACTGTATTTTGATAAGTTCTGTTACTTAGGAAGCTTAGTAGATAAGAAGCTTGGGAACCGAGATTGATGTAGAGGCAAAAATTAATAAGGCTAGAGCTGTATTTGCCCAACTCAAAAACTTTTGTGAATCAGGGCAGCTTCGCGTTGTTCGAAGATACGAGTCTTCAACTCCAACGTAAAATCGGTTCACTTTGACAGTTACGAATCCTGGTTCGTGCTTACAGTTATATCTCACACAGGCTCCAGGTATTTATTAACAAATGTCTCAGACAGATACTGGGGATATTCTGGCCACAAAGAATACGGAACCAGGACCTCCACCAGACCTCAAACCAAAGGACCTTCGGACCAAAGGACCGAAGAAGAAGAATTACGTTCTAAAAATAGTTGTCACATTTGTTAAGATTTACGATTTTTTCCATTGGCGGCGCAAGTAGCACCCCAAGCACCTTAAATCCATTAATCTGAGGTACCAATGTCATACTGCAGTATTACAAATGCGTTTTTCAATCGCTGAGTCCCCGTCTCGATGACAAACGACCTCGGCTGACATGAATGCACGAACGGTGACATGCGAACAAAACGCCTTTGTTGAAACACATTTGGACATGTAATGTACTGAAAAACAACTGAGTGTTGGCGTTATAATAACACCGCAATGCACTTAAAAGGAGTAATTTAAAACATGCGCCAGTCCTGAAACGGATCATTAAATTTTTGTTCTTGTTTTGTTCTCATCATACTTCAATCAGACCTTTATTCATAGATTCGATCACGTAGGATATATTTTAAAATACATTTTCGGCATCTTCACATTATTCAAGATGGCGCCTTGCGCCTTCACGAAAGGTCGAAAACAGGGATTTTCATTGCGGCCCAACGTCATGCCCTAGCGTCTAATTCATACATAGTTTTATAATAGCAGATAACAACCATTGTATAAGCACGACAATGGTTGTTATCTGCGTCAATGTGTTAGTATACAAAGCAATATCAGTGCGAGTAACAGTCATTCCAAGGGTATAACCCGCACAAATTAAATAGGCATTTCACGCACAGAAGATTGAATCGCGCGATGTGCCGAGTTAAGGAGCACATATGTATACCATTGCAATGCAATTGGTTACTAGACTACCGATAGTGTGAATGAATTATTAAATAACTAAGCATTTTAGAGACTCGCCCCCCACAACAATATACAAGAAAAGCATTAATTTTCCACCAAAGGCCTTTATTGGTCCCCACAGACTGGACTATCAGTTCTCAAATTTATATTTTTCGTAATATCAGGTGTACACAATTTTACATAATTCGCGGTGTATTTTTGTTCCGTCTACGGATTTCGCAACCGGTAAATCCTAGTTAGTGATAATGTTGCGTGGAAGGAAGTTATTATTAGATATATTGCACTTCTATTATTACTTTTATTCCTAAGTGTTCATTACAGTAATAATACTTTATGGTAGTTACATTGAACTGCGCCATATATATAAAAAAAAACATTATTAAGTATCTACCCACTACTCAATTGCTTAGCTAATTGCCGCATACATGTACAAACATCAACTAAATCCACAAATCAATAGCAGTTTATATTAGCAGGCGATATTAGAGACCTGGGGCATGTTTCATAGAACTTCAATTCATAGTTTAATATGACAATTCGATGTAAATTGCAAGCTCGATTAACCCACATATAAAATACAGAGTCTGCTATGCTATGTGTACCTCGAATTTTCATGCTAAACTACCAATAGTAGTTTTATAAAAGTCGGCCCTGAATCAGCAAGTTCAAGGTTCACTAGTTATAATAATATTTATATTTCTTAATGACTCGCGATGCTCATACAAAGTTATATATTAAACGGTCTGTAAAAGTAAAAGTCTCTAATCGCGTAATGTAGAAGCGTTCATAGCCTAATCGAAACGAGTGATTGGAATCAATCTCTCGTTTCGCGGTCCGGTGCAAGGTGGGTGGCCATTACGTGACTACCGCCAGTGGCTTTGCCGAGCGCTTCCGTGCTTTACAAGGCACGTTAAGGCGTTGGTTATGGGCGGCTCCGGCTTGATAACTTCTGACAGTAAGGCCCGCCATTCTCTTACAATCCTCCACCATCCCGGACTTGGCTCTGTGTGAAGATACATAATTCCTGCGATGCAGGAAGAGACGCGTGCCCCAGCAGTGGGAACATACTCCTGTGGTTGACTGGTAGAAAATGCTTATGGCATTAAGTTCGCCGCATTGTACGATTTTTATAGTGCAATAAAGTATTAATAATAATAACATACAAGAGTTGATATCGAATCGAGGTTATTTATTGGGTACAACGTCATTACTTAATACCCGGCGCGACGTTTCGGCTACGGTCACGAGAACGCAGATTTTTATCAAGTTGTCCGTGCCGAAATTCTAAGAACTTACCTACCTCCGTACGTAGTCGGAGAAATGTAAACATCACCAGGCACTTAATACTGAATTTCGCCACAGTAATAACTTTCATCCTATATTAAGAGAACATTCGTATAAAGGATCTCTTGAGGATCTTGAGATTAACATTTATAAGACACAGCGCGGCGCGTCGAAATATTAAGGGCAGTTACATTTTGGCAGTATTATTGACACGCGGTTTTTTGTTCGCATAACACAGCACCCTATGTACGTCCGACTACAGAGCACAGCCCTCTCTCTGAGAGAGAGAGAGAGAGAGAGGGAGAAAGAGAGAGATTATGGGCTTAATCACTACTCGTGCCCACAACGGATTGGTTATGAAATGAAATGAGTTGAATTGAAAAGGTTTTATTCAAAGTAGTGCGAAATTTGCGGCTTAACCGTTAAAATTAAACTAGGTGTCCATTTCAAAGTCTAGATCAATTCGGAGAAAAAATTGACAAAAAAAAAAAAAATATTTAAAAAAATAAAAGAACCCGACTGCAGTGATAGATCAACTGAAAGGGAAAAAACAAGATAATTTTATTTTAAAATGCTAACCTCGATTCAGAAGAGATCATGCTGCTTTACTTGAGAGACCAAATGATATAACTTTATAAGCATTATTTGCTCAAACTGTTGCAGTTATAACTTTATATAAAATGATGCAGTCGGGACCCATTACTGTTTGTTGAAAGTCTTCTAATGGGTCCCGACTGCATCATTTTATATAAAGTTATAACTGCAACAGTTTGAGCAAATAATGCTTATAAAGTTATATCATTTGGTCTCTCAAGTAAAGCAGCATGATCTCTTCTGAATCGAGGTTAGCATTTTAAAATAAAATTATCTTGTTTTTTCCCTTTCAGTTGATCTATCACTGCAGTCGGGTTCTTTTATTTTTTTAAATATTTTTTTTATTTTTCACCTTTTAGTGACTCAGTAGAATGATAAAATTTAAAGGTCCATCTGTACTGCTTACATCCTTTAAATTGTAATATTATTTTCTTTCCTAAATGAATTTTAGTTTATTGCTTTATTTTCTTTTGCTCGACAAAGGACATGTCTTGGCAAATCATAAATGTTTTTACTGATATAGTCATACGAGTAGGTACCATCTGCCTGCATTCAAAATTTATGTCGTACGATATTTTTTAGCTAGTATAATCAAGATGGTCTAATGGTGTTAAACGATCTAGAATATTCGCAAAGAGACTGATAAAAGGAAACGACAGATTTTTTTCTTTATTATCCCTACATAAATTGTCTTTTTTTTTATATAGCCTATAAACGCTTTACTGCACCTAGTTATATAATGTTAACGATTGTAGGTGGGGACTGGAATAGCCTCAAATTATATCCTCGACCTAAACGGCGCGGCGCTCAGCTTTTAGCATCTCCAGAGTAGAATTCTTCGTGCTTGCATTGCTGGGCCCAGTTTTCGGTCTCGCTACTTACTTAGAATAATGACTTGTAAATGGTCTGAGCCTTCGGCCGCGGCCTGTACAAAGGTGCGACAGGTTTCCTCGTGCACGTTTCGTGAGGCTCGGTTTTCGGCCTCGCTAGTTACTTAAAGTTGGAACTTGTGGGTGGGGACGTGAATAGTCTCTGTCGGAACCAAGCTAGGCTTTCTGCCTCGCCGTGCCAGTGGTTCCTTTGTCTGCTTCGCGAGTAATGGCTCTCGGCCTTGCCTGCGCGGCCTGTACGGAGTTCGGCTTTCAACCTCGTCACAGCAACTTTAAGTAACTGTCGCGGCCGTATTTTGCCTGGGAAAATGAATAGTCTCGGCCTTCGGAACCAATCTGAACAGAGATCGGTTTTAGGCCTCGCTGTGGCAGTGTTCCACGCACCCGCATCATGAGGATCGGCCTTTGGCCTCGCGTAGTTACTTAGAGCCTTAAGGCTATAAGACTATAAGGCTTGGGCGTAGGAATAACGATAATCACGGCCTTCGGCCGCAGCCTCTTTGGAACTCAGCCTTCAGCCTCACCACGACAGGGTTCCTTGTGCCTGCGTCGTGGAGCTCGGCCTTCAGCCTCGCTAGGTACTGGGTCTTTTACATGGGAACATGAATAGTCTCTACCTCAACCAAACTCGCGCTGGCAGTGTTTCTCCTGCTCGCTTACCGGGGCTCAGCTTTCGGTCTCGGAAATCACTTAAAGTTGGGTGTTGTGATACAATGTCACGGAGGATCCGTCTTCGGTTACCAGTGAGAGCGTTAAATTTTTTTTTATCAATTTTTGTTTCTTCTTTGAATCTAGCTTGTCTATGACCTAGTTTCTATAAACGGTTTGTTTACATGTAGAACCAAGCTAAAATTATGTAAATACATGTACCAGAATAAATATATGGCAGCGCCATCTAGTGGCTAAAGGTGGTACTTTAATTGCTTAGAAGTGAATATTATTTTTTGTTCCGTTTGTTCTCTATTAATGCTGATTTTATGTAACCTACGACATCCATAAAATTCTGTTTTAAATATTTCGCACGTGTTAGGCGTAGTTCAACAAAAGTATATTTTTTAAATATAAATGAATGATCTAGAAGGAACAAACCACTTTATAGGCATTATATCTATTATTTCTTTCAGCACTTATAGCGTTTCTATAAACGGTTTGCTTACATGTAGACCAAAGCCGAAATTATGTATACACACACATGTATTAGAATAAATCAAATATAGCAGCGCTATGTAGTGGCTAAAAGTGGTACTTAAATTGCTTAGAAGTGAATGTTATTTTTTGTTCCGTTGGTTCTCTGTTAATGCTGATTTTATGTAACCTACGACATCCGCAAAATTCTGTTTTAAATACTTCACACCTTTTAGGCGTAGTTCAACAAAATTAGGATTGGAATTCAATAAACTAAATATAACAGCGCCATCTAGTGGCTCCTAGCTGTACTTTAACGAAGCTTATTAACCTTTTTAATTTTTCGTCACGATTCTGATCGCATAATTCTGATTTTATATAGCCTATGACACCCGCGCAAGGATGCCGAATCGAATGACACCTTATTTAACGAAATCTGACCATTGGTTAAGGAGTTATGAGGGAACATAGAATCGGACATACATACATACATACATACATACGAACTAAACACATTACCCTCCTTTTGGGCTTCGCCGCAGTCGTGTAAAAAACCCCAAACTTTGTCTTTTCGAAGTCTTTAGTTAACAGAGTTTACATAATTATTATAAATAAAACATAGAACTCTTGCATTGTACTGGCTTTAATTCCTTCATTGTCATCTTAAGGTAACATAACATTTACATACAAGCACATACATTGCTTCTGGCCCTACACTGTGGCGTAAGAACCAGAAACATCGACATCACAAACATGTAAACATCCAAGACCTGGGCTTTTTGTTCCCCAGCCGGGATTCCAACCCGGGACCTCTTGCATGGCAGGCAGACGCGCTACTGCTACGCCACAGAGGTCGTCAAGGTATGTAAACACTTCGAATACCTACTAAGGTTTTCTCACGTTTCCTTTTTCAGCAGCAGGAGGAACAAAACAAAGGCTAATTGCCAATTTCTGAATTGAGAATTTCGAGAAGTAAATAGTTAACTAGCCGTCTCTTCGAATTTCTCAGAAGAGAGCGTGTCAGAACGTCAATTGAGTATTTACTTAGTGAAATTCTTAATTCAGAAACCGGCCCTCCTCCTAGGAAATTACAAACTATAATTTGTAATTTCCTTGCAATTAATAAATACTTTTACTTTATAAATACTTTTACTTTATAAATACTTTTATAAAATATACTTCCGTGCTTCGCAAGGCACGTTAAGCCGTTGGTGCCGTCGTCGTCGTCGTCGTCAGGCTATACTATAGTCCACTGCTGGACATAGCCCTCCCCTAATGAGCGCCACGTGGTGCTATCATAAGGGGTAATGACCATAATCCCCAGGCTGGGCATGCGGGTTGGGGATCGCAGTTCGGTGGAATTGTACTGCAGGGGGCGCTGCTGTCCACCCCCCGGTTTGTGTCCTTTAGTCGCCTTTTACGACACCCGCGGGCAGAATGGGGTTGGTGCTATTCTCTAGACCGACACCACACAGCAATTGTCTTACAATCCTCCACCAACCCGGACTTGGCCCCCGTGGTGGAGCATGGCCTTACCTCTCTGCAATGCAGGAAGAGACCCGTGCCCCAGCAGTGGGGACATACAGGGTTGAAAACGAATAAATACTTTTTACTTTTACTTGCTTTACATCACACTTACACTAATATTATATAGCGAAAGATTGTCAGTGTGTATGTTTGTTACCTACTTCTTCACGTCTAAACGGCTGAAGCGATTTTAGTAAAATTTGGTGTAGAGTTAGCTGACACCCTGCATTAACGCATATACTACGTTTTACTGCGAAAAAATATCTCATTCCAATGGGAAAATCGATAACTGCGAATAACGCCGCCGGGCACAGTTAGTGATAGTTAAATAAAAAAAAAAGTGGTGGTAATTTTCTTCGTCTGTACCCTGCAGCGATTATAGGCCTGTTTAAATAAATGCGCCAATTTGGTTTTCATATGATTTTCTTCGCCGCTTCGTTCCTTATACAGCGGTCGTGTCTTACGGCATGCAGCCAGCAAGCTTGCATCAATATTAAATCAGATGTTGCTGCACTTCTATTTTTATACTGGCAATCTAAAACCAACTGTGGTAAAAACTGTTTAAACTACGTACATACATAACCTCACGCCTATATCCCAGAGGGGTAGGCCGAGACCGAGACTGCCACTTGCCACGATCCTGACAGATCACCTTCACTTCATCAACGTTCATAAGTCGTTGCATGTACGCACGCCAGTTCCAAGTACTTTTTATCTTCCCCTTTGCTAATACATCTCCTATTTGGTCGATGTATGTCCGCTTGGGACGTCCCTTAACGGCCCTTCCACTCACATTCGCAATATATATTTGTTTCGTTAATCTTTCAAACTTTTCAATCTTTTACTGTTCAAAGTATCAAGTAATAATAAGAAATTCCACGCAGCACAATCACTTGTCTTGATCACAAACTAGGATACCCTGCACTGTAGTAGACGGGAAAGGATACCAGTCACAAAATTGGAAATACGCCAGTCTGAGGCAATTTGTAGTAATCAAGTGCGGCTGTCTCCAATGGGAATTAAACCCCGACTTCTGTTTGGTATTCAAGAGCGTCAACCGCTAGACCGACGAGGCAGTCAGTGCATTGAGATGTCGCGGTCATTTGTTCCCCGAAAATTGAGTGAAGCGCTATGGAATCTCATATTCTGAGATAACATTGTTTCGTAATTTACATGAAGTTGAAAAAGAAAGGTGTTTTAAAAGAAAACAGCGAACATTTGTCCAATCTGTTTGACCACTCAAACTTCTTGTATAGATAGTGCGGGGATTTACGACGAACAGAACGAGAGGCTCTCTCGTTCTGTTCGTCATTCGTTCAGACTCTGCGCGCGCACTAAAAACTGCAACATTCCTGCATCGCGCAATCAAAGTGTTTCACATGACATAATACACATAGTGTCACCGGACATAACGTCCGGCTAACGACAGTAGGTCCGGCCTTCCTCAGGCATACTATCTGCCTACTAATCTGCCTGGCGGGAAATATCCCTTTATAGTAGAATAGCACGATCACCCGCTCTTCCCTATACACTCTTAAGCTTTATTGTAACCGAATTGTATCGTAGGTAATGCTAGGAATTCGAAGGCTAGTTGTTAGGTATTCAATGGAGTCCGCAAGAGTTCTGATTAACCTAATTTAGTATCAGCCTACTTAATATTCTGTTGTTAAGCTCCATCCGGCTTACTTTGGCTGTTAAGGGCACTCAGTGCGTATAGTCGACAGCAGGTCAGCCTTTACATTTTTGTTTCAAAGTGGCCTTTAACGCGATTGATTAGGGTGCACGTGTGTAAAGGTTGATATGCTGTGAAGTTTAGGTAAGCCTAATTTACCGCGAAACTAAGCTGAAAAAGCGCGGTTTCAGCCCGTCCGCCGCCACCCGGGCTTTGTGAGTATTACGTAAAGTAGGCTTTAAGTCTTCAGGATTATGAGAGCACAAAACTAACTATCGTGACGATATATCATGATGACCAAATTACGTACTCATATCTTGCGGTCTTATTTATAAAAACAGGTATTTGCCAATTTTTCCATAATATGAGAGACCCACGGAGCTTTTCATCAATACCAATAGGTAGAAATATAGTATAAAGGTCTAGTTTTGCGTTGTCTTATACAAAGTTGCTGTCAATAATTTTGATCTTTGGTACAATGAACTTTTTCTATTTCGTATTTTTTTTATTTAACAATAATTTTGTTTACATCTTCCCTCTCCGCTCTTCCTTGTCCCGCAGTGGCACTTACTCACGTGAGGTCTCCTGAGACGTGGTCGCGCAAGTCCTCCACTGTATGGAGTTGCTTGATTTAGCCTACTCCGAAGTGTCAGATATTTTGATACTTTGGAGTCGTCTAAATGCGTAACTCGGAGTGGGAAACTATTTAATACAAGTGCAGGGTCACCACTGGGATCCAATGGGTTGTGTTTTTAATGCAACTGTGAAAAGCATGAATATTTTGTTACTTCGGAAACGTTAAGATGGACAACCCAACTAAAGATGCGGCATCTGCAAATCATACCTGCTAGGATTGAATTTAAAAATCAAATGCAAAAAATAAAATCTGAACTTCGAACCATACGAACGGCATTTACATATACGAGGATAAGAGTGGTTTGTGTCTGGCAGCAGCGTTTATGTTATTCCTATTTTTGTAAGGAACTTAAACATGTAATATTTCGACTTTTAAAGTTATTGATGGCAATCATGGAACCTTATCATATATTGGCCTTTTTGCATCTACTTAATGAGATGATTTATACAGCGTCCAGTGGTATCCTCACTCACACTAGATGGGTGAAGGGACCACTCCGACGCTGTAGTGCCCGAGACATGGTTTTATAGATGGTGTAGGCTTGCCCAGCACTTATACCACCCTGACAGCTTAGTCGGCCTAGCCCACAGGAAAGACTATTCAATACGTGCGGAGCCAACCAAGCCGCGGGTTTCCTCACGATGTTTTCCTTCACCGTTAGCGTGTGGTATTGCGACTACAAATTCGCAAATGTACGTAACTTTGAAATTAAACAAAGTCATTGGTACATTCCCGCACTCGGGATCGAACCTGGGGCTCTCGCTTGCCAGTCTATGGTTCTACCCACTGAGCTACCACCGCTTCAGCTATCATATATAGGCTTTGATGTATTAGAGGCTAAAAATACATTTAAAAAAAATCTACGTAAACAAATACAACTAAATATAAAAGAAACATTCAATATTAAAATGAAATTGGTAATAACTAATTTAAAAAACCAATTTAGATGCTAAAAATTCCGCCCATGCCGGGACTCGAACCCGCGACCTCTGGCTTCTGGCACGGTTAGCCAGAGGTCGCGGTTTCGAGTCCCGGCATGGCTGGAATTTTTAGCCTCTAAATAGGTTTTTGAAATTGTCCTTAGCACGGGTTAGTGCATTAAAAAAAAAGGATATAAATACCTAAGGCCCAAAGGCTGACTTAGTACATAGATATTCAGCAGACAGAATGTAATTTTTTTACGTCGAAATAAATGATTAATTTCTCATTGATCGAAGAAAAACCAGCCCACGTGACCATTCACTGTAAGAGCGTAGAAAAGCATCGGACTACCGATTGCTGTCATTATGAAGCTGGGATCTCTTGACCCAATTATGAGGCGAAGCGCGGAAATCTCAGATCTACCTAACTACCTAACTATCGTGATCGTGATCGTATGGGTATCGTGAAACCTTAGGTACATTCTTCGCCATATCCGCATCCACAAACCCTCTCCAACTTCAGCACAACATCATAATACGCAAGCTATTGAAAAGAGATTAAATACAGTAGGACATTAGCGGCAGCATTGCCACAAGGGCGTAATTGATTTAAAACAACGCTACCGACCTTTGAAGGTCGCCATTCGGCCGTACCACGCTGGCCCTGGTACCTACTATGCTAAACAGCGACAACTCGACAAACAAGACAATCTCCATTAAAAGCTGTTTCGCAAAGTAGAACAACTGATTACGTTTTTAAATCAGCATGGATTTTTTTTCGGTTATTTAAGTCGAATTTTTCGAAGCACTCGAGGCCTAGTGGTACTGAGTGATTGGCATCAATTACTTTGTTTAAGCAACAACAGGCGCGGTCAGGTGAAGGATGAATGATCGTCCCGTAATTTCCGCTAGTGGTACATTTTCCGAGCGCTTCTGTGTTTCTCAAGACACGTTAAGCCGTTGGTGCCGGCTGTCATGTAATTGCAGTCGTTAAGACATGTCATAGGCTTGATAACTTCTGACAGTAAGGCCCGCCACTGTCCACCCGGATCCTTACGATCCGGACTTGGCCGCCATGGTGGAGTATGGCCTAAAATGCAATGCGAATACTTAATATTTTAATAATAGATTTAAATTGCGTTCTGCTTTGGTTGGGGAACTATTTTTGCGAGATGTTGTTTTTCGCAAGTGCGTGCACCTTAATAAATTTTTCATAACTCACAGATTGATTCGGCAAAAATTGCGTGGCGAAATATCGGAATACGTGTTAAGCTTTATGATTTTACGAAAACCGCGCGAAAATAGTTCCTCGACTACATAAGTACGCATTTTAAAATCCGTCAGAAAAAAAATATCGCGGCGAGATTATTCGCAATGCGTGCTAAGCTTAAGAGCGTAAAAATTAAAATGATAAAAACCGGGTTTCACCATTTACTTTGGCGAGCGCCGGTATGATCTTCTCGTACGCCCGTATACATTGTCCAAAAAGTGTAGAAATTAAAGATTAAGGTTTTGCTCAGACTTTTTGTATGTGTTAGTTAATAAATTCTTGCACTTAAAAGCATTATAAAAATAAAAACTACAGTCATTGCAGTAAAAAGATGTATTGCACTTAATCAAAGGTAGTAAATGGTCTTCATTTTCAATAATACCACTAAAAAAGTTTCTTCCAATTTGTCGAGTTTTTGGACAAACCGTTATGCCGCGCGGAAACCGGACTTAGCCGGCCACGTTGGTCATGGTCTTCTCGTACACCCGTTGCCACACGTTAACCGGGCTTAGCTTACGCCCTTATGTATTTTTATGTTTTATTATATTTATGTCCAAATATCTGTATCAGTTAATTTCTTGCACTTAAAAGCATGATATAAATAAAAACTACAGTGATTGCATTAAAAAAAATTATTGCGCTTAATCAAAGGCTGTGTCGCGCGGGAACCGGACTTAGCCGGCCACGTTGGCGAGCGCCGGCATGCTCTTCTCGTACGCCCGACTGGGAACCGGACTTAGCCAGTCACGTTGGCGAGGGCCGGTATGATCTTCTCGTAGGCCCGTATGCCACGCAGGAAGGTGCTGGCCTTGAGGCTCTCGTTGTGCTCGTGCAGCTGCCGCGGCGTGCCGCTCATTGGGGAGAAGCCCAGCGCCGGCACGCCCAGCTCGCGTATGTACCGGCTGTCGGTACCGCCGGCGAAAACGCGCTGTTTCAGCGTCAGTTTCCTGGAACGCCATGTGACTTCGTTGGGCTTAGAGTAATTGGGAAAGGATGTTGGTTTCAGCGTCAGTTTCCTGGAACGCCATGTGACTTCGTTGGGCTTAGAGTAATTGGGAAAGGATGTTGGTTTCAGCGTCCGTTGCCTGGAACGCCATATGACTTCGTTGGGCTTAGAGTAATTGGGAAAGGATGTTGGTTTCAGCGTCAGTTTCCTGGAACGCCATGTGATTTTGTTGGACTTAGAGTAATTGGGAAAGGATGTTGGTTTCAGCGCCAGTTTCCTGGAACGCCGTGTCACGTTTCGTTGGGCTTAGAAAAATTGGGAAAGGATGTTGGTTACAGCGTCAGTTTTCTGGCACGGCGTGTTCGTTTCGTTGGGCTTAGAGTAATTTTGAGAGGATGTTGGTCTCAGCGTCAGTTTTCCGGAACGCCATGTGACTTCGTTGGGCTTAGAGTAATTGGGAAAGGATGTTGGTTTCAGCGTCAATTTCCTGGAACGCCATGTGACTTCGTTGGGCTTAAGAGTAATTGGGAAAGGATGTGGGTTTCAGCGTCAGTTTCCTGGATCAGTTTCGCCTTGTGACGTTTCAATGGGCTAAGGGTAAGTGGGAAAGGATGTTGGTTTGGAGCCGGACTGGGCCCCGGTATGGCCTACACCTTCCTTAGTGAAGAGACCCGTGCCCCTCAGTGGGGACATAATGGGTTGTTGATGATAATAATGTTGGTTTGGACATATTGAGAGGAAGAAGGAAGTTTGAATAACAGTATCTGAGGTGTTCAACCTACCCCAGCGCTTGAAATTGCCAATCCGCGGTGGGCACGTGGAGTAATTAAGCATACTCTCTCTCTGAGAGAAGGCCTGTGCCCTGCAGTGGGACATTTATTAAAAAACAGATTTAAGATTCTCTTTTTGTAGCCTATATACAGTCTGTTAGCTTTTGGAATATACCTCGGGCCCTAGAGTAGGCTTTGGTTTTCGCCGGAAGCACACGAGTGCAATACCCACCCTACTGCAGTAAATTATTCTGCCAGTACCACTCGCTAACTGTGAAGAAAGATATCTTACGAAACCTGAGTGAGGTGTTCAAATACCTCCACGCTCGAAATTGCCAATCCGCGGGACGTTCATAGTCTACATAAAAATACATACATGACATATACTTAGATAGACTTACAACTCATCAGCGGCTCTCTTGAAGGCCAGCCAGAAGGGGTTGCTGTCGTCCAGCTTAGTGGACTCGATCTTGGGCTCCTTTTGCGTGTACTCGATGCGTACGCCCCTACCCGCTTCTTGGCACCAGCGGTTTACCTAGAAGAGCAAAAGCACAATATTCTATTTGACAGCTTTCTGAAAACCAACTCAGATTATTTGACAGTTTTCTGAAAACCAACTCAGAGTGCTTAGTGCGAGTTTGACAGATCCAATCGAATAACTTTAGTACTGCGTTAATCGAGCATTGAGTAGTGAGTATGAGTAAGTTAACCGTTCTAACTGGCAAAACGCTGTTACAGTACAACTCGCACTCGCGTTTATTCGTGTTGGGGAAAACGTTGACCAAATGTGGTGTGCATAGCAGGGGTGGGAAGACGGCAGACACGTTTACTCTCGTAATCAAGCGAAATGTGAAGTCTACAATGTGCAGATAGAACCTACCTGAGTATACACAATTGGCGTACTGTTAGTGCTGTGCACTCTGAATAGAGTAATTGGGTGGAATGTATATAAGCCTTAGTACCTATAAACGTATTGAAGCGACACTGCGTGTGGTCCATATGAATGTACTACAACGTTTTAAATTTTCATACAAGATGGCGTGGGTGTCACCTGGTCCGTGTGAATAGGCCCTTACGTATAGAAATGTTTATTATATAAAACTGCTACGTCTAAAAGTTCTTTCTTAAGTGAAACAAGGCCTTGGAGATTTGACGCTTTTGATATCGCGAAGAAGTTTTTCTTTTTAATAAGATAAGCGCAGAAAAGCTTTTGTATACGTTTAAACCGTACATAGATTTGTTTTACCAGGAAACTGGTAGGGTCTAAAGTCATGTAAATATGATATTAAATAAAAATTATTCACATTAACAAAAAATGCTAGTGTGCACATCTTGTAAGCGAAACTACTCCAACAGTCAATTTGGTTATTTGACGGGATTAATAAATACATAGTTAGCATTTTGTTTACTATTTGTGAAAATATGAAGACGCTCCCTTCAGCGATCAATTCTTTAAAATCCAGTAGGACTCTACTGTGCTTGAATACAATCCCATCCAGCATCGGTGGCTGACTGTTAATTAACGCTATTATTATTAGTTAATACCTCAATGCAGAAATCTGCGGCCAGGCCCTAAGAGTCTAACACTTACATAGTTTTTCAATAGAATGAAATGAGCACGACAATGGTTGACAATTTGATACCTAGTCTACAAATCCATAGCAGTACAACGTCCAGGGGTATAACCCGCGGAAATTAAATAGGCATCTCTCGCGAAGAAGATCGAATCACGAGAGGCGACGAGTTAAGTAGCACCGGTTATACAATTACAATGCGATTGGTTACTAGACTACCGATAGTGTGAATGAAACTACCATTACCGGACTAATATGAGTCTATTGTAGAACTATGCATTTTGGAGACTTACTCCCCAGAGTACCCTCTGGGGACCTCATGAGACCTCAGGTTGAGACGTACTTAAAAAAAAAAAAAAGGCAGAGAGGCTTGACGACAGTATCAAATAATCAAAGATTTAACAATATTATGGGAAAGTACAGATTAAAAGGATTTAAAACACTGATTCAGTTTTATGAAAAAATTTGATTACCAATCTATCTATCAATATAAATAAAATTCAAAGTCCTGAGTGACTGACTCACTCATCACAGCCCAGACCAAACCGTTGGACCTACGAAGCTGAAATTTTCACAGAGGGTCCATATATATATTTTTTTAATTAGCCATGGCTGTGTCCCACTGCTGGGCAAAGGCCTCCCCTTTAGATTTCCAGTCCTCTTTGCTCACGGCCAATGTTTTCCACCCAGGTAAATATTTGGTCAGGTCGTCGATATATAATATGGACAAGGAATAAGACAGGATTTTTTGAAATTCACCCCCTAAGGGGGCCAAAAGGGTTGCCTAAATTTGTATGGGAGGTATAAAGAATGTTGTCTAATTTTCTTGAAACTTAAAATAAATACTCTTCGTTTCGCCTTTTTTTTTATTTAACCCTTAAGGGAGTAAACGGGGTCGCAAAAGATGCTGAATAACTAATGTTCACGCGGACGGAGTCGCAGGCAAAAGCTAGTTTTCAATAAAATTAAAAATTATCGTACTGCGTTTAGCCATTTTGACTGAAACACCCATCACACCGCGTGACGTCACGCTTGAGTAACATTGGTAAACATCACCCGTGCTTTGTTTGACATGTTTGTTTACCTGGGCGTGACGTCAGATTCGACTCTATGACACTGCGAGCTGTTTTCCCACAGATATAGAATAATTTTAGAAAATGGCTTTAACCTTCTTTGAACTTTACATGTTTTTTAATATGTCCCCGCAGTAATAAATATATGTGTCCTCCCATTATAGAAGTCCTAAAAATCTTTCGTCATGCCTTATCACTCACCATCTCCTCAAACTCCTGTTGATTAACATGCAGCGCCAACCGTACATCAAATGTGGCCGTCAGCGTTTCTGGAACAACGTTCTCCTGAATGCCTCCCTGTAGAGACATAAACTGGATGTCAGTGATGGCAGTAACATGATTACGATACATTTTTCTGTGTATTGTATTACTAGTGCCCCGCGGTGTTACCCGCGGGTTATCGATTTTTCCACGGGAATAAGATGTTTTCCCGCAGTAAAACGTGGCCCTTGTGTTAATCCAGGGTGGCAGCTAACTCCATTACGTTATCAACCCTTATATGTCCCCACTGCTGGGGGACCGGGTCTCTTCCTACATCGCAGGAAGGTTAGGCCATACTCCACCACGGGGGCAAAGTCCGGGTTGGTGGAGGGTTGTAAGACAGTGGCGGGCCTTACTGTCAGAAGTTATCAAGCCGCCCATAAGGCCTCTGACATGGCTTAACGACTGCCATTATATGACAGCCGGAAGCGCTCGGAAAAATGCCACTAGCGGTAGACACGGGACGCTCACCCATCCCGTACCTTACCGCGCCTGTGTTGCTTAACCACGTGATTGATTCCAATCACTCGGTTCGCCTAGGCCACGAGCGCTTCGAGCTAACTCCATACCTTATTTAAACCTGCCGTTTAGGCGTGAAGAAGGAACAAACAATCCTACACACTCACAAACTTTCGCATTTACAATATTGATGTGATCAATTCCTTAAGTGTTGTAGTTTGTGTATTGTATGTACGTACGTATAAGTATTCTCATAATAATTACAATTCGTAATTAAATTTTCAACTACTTTTAAGCAGTAAATCAAAAATTTTAACCTTTATTATTAACTTTTACCAACTTTGGTGAAGTTTAGAGTGAAATGGGGTTGGAAGGATAACGCCAGGCAAGAAAGGAAACTCGCAGCACGTCACGTTTAACGCATGCCCTCTACTCGTGGCTGGATGGGGATGGCTGAGGGCAGAAGGACGTGGCGTGTCTTGGGGGAGCCCTATGTACAGCAGTGGATGAGTACGGGCTGAGTAATTGGCTCTACGCATTGATTATATTTTTTGAAATTATGTCCACATTTCAAAAAAGCGCAAAACAAATTCAAATATGTACCTACTTATGTAGAATAAAAGGTTTGTTAATATCTAACTTTAAAATACAGGTTTCAGGATTTGCGCATTTCAGAGATAATCTGCATTTTTGTTGAGATTTTGTTGAGATTATCCGTTTTACACACTATTTAAGTAATATTATTATATAATATATCTACATGTGATATTTTGTTTAATTAATTTCGAAAAAGTATTTTTTCGCACTTCCGTGTGCCTATTAGTTAGTAAAAATAATATATTAGTAATATGTGATAAATCTTCATCAGTCACTCACAGAAAGCATGGTAAGGTTGATGGTGGTGACGTCACCGATTGTCAAGTTCGGGTCACTCTCGAGTCGCTTCTTGTTCACAGCACGCAGGTCCAGGAACTTGTCAATGATGTAGCGGACCTGTTGGGGAAAAGGAGGACATCATAGCCACTTTCGATGCTAATTTAGCAGACTAGCGTTACAATAGAATCATCATCATCAACCCATTATGTCCCTACCGAGGGGCACGGGTCTCTTCCCTGAGGGCGGAATAGGCCATACTCCACAACGGGGGTCAAGTCCGGATTGGTGGAGGCTTGCAAGACTGGCGGCTGGTCTTACTGTCAGAAGTTTTTAGGCCGCCCTGAGGCCTCTGACTTGGCTTAACGACCGCCATCTATCGACGGCAGCCGGCACCAACTGCTTAGCGTGCCTTGCGAAGCACGGCAACCGAGCGATTCTTGAAGTCAATATAACTTAGGCAAATCCTTCCCAAAATCTTTATATTTTGTATTCTATTATACTTGGCCGTAGGGCGGCTTGAAAACTTCTGATAGTAAGACCAGCCACTAGTCTTGCAAGCCTCCACCTATCCGGACTGTGCCCCCGTGGTAGAGTATGGCCTGTACCTTCTTCAGGGTAGAAACCCGTGCCCCTCATTGGGGACGATGATGAGAGTATTAATCAGTGCTAAGAAGCGGCAAAACTACCGCCATAATTTATAATATGTGTGTTGGCAAAGGGTATGAATGTAAAAAAATGTAAAGTATCCGAATACGGTTGTATCTCCATGCGCATTCGCTGATTTCACTGATTTCAAAGAAGAAAAAATATTTTTTCTTCTAAGATTTTCTTGATTGATAAGGTGTTAAAACGAGTTAAATCTCATTAAATCATACATACAAAATGTTTTATTTAAAAGAAAAAGATTACAAGCACGTTTTACGATGGTTACCACACTATATGGACGCTGATAAACAATACTGTGTCAACCTACACGTCCGCCATTTTGAGTAAATCGCGTTTGAAATTTCATGCATACTAAAACCTAGTTTGTTCAATAAAATTGGGAGTAAAGATTATTTGTACATGTGAGTACATTTGTATTTAAACAAATTCACAATAAAGATATCAAAAACTGAAGATATTGAACAATTGTTTGCAAAAAAACGCAAGTTTTGTTATAACAAATTGCTAAAACAGCCATTTTTTTCAAAAAAATGTTTTAAACTTGATAACACATTATTGCATAACATAAAATTATTGATTCAAAACGAATCTGTTCTGTGTTATGGAACTTAAAACAGTATTGATTTATGTAAAATAAACTGTTATTGATTAGAAAAAAGATTCATGAAGAAAAAGAGTATTCAGTTATACGTATAATTTATTTTTATTTTAAAGATTGCACAATGTTTGGGAATGTAATAGCGAAACAAAAGTGGTTAACGAAATAAACTTCTTAAAATAAAATGTTACTAACATAAAATCAAGTCAGTATTAAACTCTCGCTATAAAATATAATAAGTAATTTAACAATTTTCACAATGTAAGGGCATCTTAAATCAAAACAAAACTCTCAAAACAAAACTAAAGTCTTCTGAAAATTAAATCTCACTGACATAAAATTAACAAAATCAGTCTTAGGTTGGATTTCACCATTTGTCGGGTTGCCAATAACAATCGTGTCGTCAGTGACAAAAGTCACATTTTCATGAAAATGTGACTGTTGTAATTGACGAAACGGTTCTCATTGAAGTAACTACAAACCTACAAACAAAATTCAAAATTCAATCTAGTCTTGTGGTGTATCCTCAATGTCAAAATCAATGGTATTTCCAAAACCTTTCGTGTCATCCGTAAAGTCCTGACCTGACGTTTCCCAAAAAATTGTAATTGATTAACTTATTCAACGTTTTGTTTATATTTTATATTTTTGTAAGGCAACATCGATTCTTGACTGACTTACTGAGTGTTCAGAAAGGTTTTCTAGCAAACTGATACATCTGCCAAGAAGTATCGTCTGGTATATTGTCTCTTCGAAGCAGCTGAATAACTTCTTATTCGCTTCTTTTACACAGCCTTGTAATATGGCACATCTTCTTCGTTTCTCACGGTAACACTTTCTGCTTTGATGTCAATCAAAACATCACCGAGCTGAGGTTCATAATTTTCTGCCCGGTCAACAAACTCAAAAACAGCTGAAATTGAAGGTCCACTACCTTCACCTGCATCGTCAGACACGATATCAGAAAACAAGCCTGGACTTAGTCTGGTGCTCTTACAATCCATTGGGTTTTTAAGTCTTCTTCTGATATACTTATGTTTGGAAGTGAGTTATCCACTGGAGGCATTTTCAAAACTTCTTCAATAGATTTTGAAACGTTATCAATAGATGAATTTGATACTTTGGGTGGTGGACTGGAAATATTAACGAGGTCCACTAGCATGTGGCCTCGTGATTGTGGTGGTGGCATTCTAAAACAATACAACGAAATAAACGTGAATACAAGAAGTAGGTAAACTCTAAGCTCTATTAAACTCTAGCACGATTTAGTGCTACAAATCACAAACGTTTCATCAATTGTAAAGTACGTTTTCATGAAAATGTGACTTTTGTGATAGACGAAACGTTTTTATTGGTAATCCCACAAACGGTGAAATCCAAACTTATAACAAATAAAAATTAAAGCCTGACAATATCGACCAAGAACTTCCTTTCTGTAAACATAGGCTTTGGATTGCCAAATAACTATTGTTTTTACTTTACTTTATCATTAGAATGATGCGCCACGCTTACGAGCGTCTAGGCTTACGACAAAATTGAGGGTATTAAGAATTTTAACTTTCAGCAATAAACTCTGTTTGGTCTACGAGTAATTGGTAGGACAGTCATCCCGGCGTGACGAAGGTCCTGAGTTTGAATCCCAGTGCAAAGTGAAAATTAGTAATTGCCTCATAAATTACTTTAAAAATTAAGTTTTTATTTTAGTGTTATTTTTACATTTTGCTGACATGACACATCTTGGCAAGATGTAGAAACAAGAAATCTTAATTTTCAAAGATGTGTCAAAAGATTTAAATTATTATTACAAAAAAATGTAGTCTATCAACACTATACGTTCATTTAGAATAATGTGTCAAGCTGTATGATTGCCTAGCAAGCGAAAGTAAATAAGCAATTTATTGTTTCGAAATAATAGGTTATTCCACATGTTTAATTGTTTTGTTTGTGTACGGTGAAATTGATAATAAATTCGTTATTTACTAGTAATGCTGAATAAAAAAATGTATTTGCACAACACTTAGGGAGCAATTTATACCTTTCGAAGCCAGCAAAAAGTTTTTCATAGAAATTACCGGCAAAAGAACCTCAAAAACAAAACTTTACTAAAAAACTATGAAAAATATAAATATTAGACTCACCTTCAATAGTATGGTAGCTGCTCCATACACCATTTACCACTATAAGTAAGACGTACGCTATAAATCACTATTTAAATTTTATTTTCTACTTTTAATCTGCTCGAGTACAAACAACCTGTCTGACGCTATGAAGTGAATTTCGCGATACTGTGTCAACCTGCGTAACTTCTTATTGCACTAAGCAGATGGCGCTTTTGTTACTTGAAAAGTGTGTTATGGAATATGAAACACTATTGTGAAATTAGAAACGACTGATATAGGTCTGTGTCAATAGTTTTGTCGCTATTTTTGTATTTAGAATGGTTCAAATCGCTTAACGCACTTTTGAAAAACAGAGCTAATCACCCAAAGAAGAGTTCTGCATTAAAATCTCAATTATTGATGTTTTGTGGGTTGACACAGTATTCCGCAACAGCGTCCATATGTAAGTATGTGCAGATGGTAATTAGAGGAAGGCATCCATCCATTGACATCCAACCATACATGTATAAAGAAAAAGTCTCCTCGATATTTCCCACCGCAGACTGTCCCAAACCCCGAGCTCATCATAATTTGCGGCATGAAAAAGGCGCACGCAATTAAAACAAACCCGTTCGCCATAACGACCGGACCTCAGCTCACAAAGAACAGAACTATACAAATGGTCGCCTACCCGGATATCAGTGGATTTTGGAGATACTTTTAACTGTCGCTGTAATCCGGACACAAACGAAAAACCTTTTTGCGAGAATTTTTTTTAATAAAACTTGTCTAACATAGGTACATATAATGTGTGTGTGTCTTATTTCCTCCAGCAACTTTCCGTCGTAAGGTTGTCTGGAAGAAATTGCTTTTAGCAATAAGGCCGCCAACTGTACTTTGTATCTTTACATGTTTTATAATATGTGCTCTGGTGTACAATATTCTTATCTTATCTTACATACGGATGCCTATTTTTAATAAAAAAAATCACTAACTGAATCATTCAATCAGCCCTTATAAACTGCTGGACATAGGCATCCCCGCAAGGGACGCTACCACTAACAAATAATATAAAACATAATATAAACTAAAAAAATTAACATATATCAGTTAATCAATTGTCGTACTCGTTTTCTATAATAACATACTTAAACACCCACAATACACACGCACTAACACACACACAAATACACACACGCACACACACATGCACACGCGTGTTAAAAATACAATCTCTCATAAAGTTTTACAAATTAGTACAGACAACACCGTCGTATTTTATAATTTCAACATCTTCTATTTCTCCTTCGGCAAATTCTCCGTTTTGAGGTATCTGTAATAATTTTCTGGTAAAGAATATTCTTATCTTATCATATCAACTTTCTGTCCTCGGCCACCCGGCAACCTCGGCCCAGAGACCTCTGTCTAGTTCGATCCTTTGTGGCAGAGGGTCGATTCTACTGACCTTTTCACCGGCTGTGTCATCGTGCAACAGCGAACCGTGACCGGACTTGCCCGGGCAGATTATGCTCATGTCTGTCGGCGGAAAAAAAACGTGAATGACATTCAACTGCCCCGTTGATCTAGCGGGTAAAAAGGTGACTATCAAAATAGAGGGCGGAGGTGCGAGTACACTTGATTGGTACAAATAAGTTCTTAGGGCCAGTTTCTGAATTATGAATTTCGCTAAGTAAATACTAAACCGTAGTCCTGTCTCTTCGAATTTCTCAGCAAAGAGCGTGACAGAACGTTACTTAAGCAGGCAATACACGCTAGGGCATGCCTGACAGGTATGCCTGTCAGGTTAGGCCATACACGTAGCGGAAACCTGTACAAACTCTCAGTTGAAACCATGGCTCCGGCCGCGACAGTCGATCTCGATGCCGTAGCTTTAATTGGTTTATTGAGAAAGAGTAAATTGAAACGAAAATCTCGTTACAATGGTGCAAACCATGGTTGCTCCGCGAGGCGAGCGCACGTCCTTCTGCGTCTAGCGTAAAAAAATCTAGATTTTGTATTTTCTGGTTTGCCTGGACAGGCGTGGAAACCTGCACAGTTGTTTCACATACACGCATAGGTTTGACTGTACAGGCATACCTGTCAGGCATACCCTAGCGTGTATGGCGTGCTTTAAGTACATATTTACTTACTGAAATTCAAAAACCGGCCCCTTGTGTTTGTGATGGCCTCGCCCGGTTACCATAGCACAACGTAGCCAGGGGCCCACTTCTCGCCAATGCGAATTGAAAGCGTAGACGCAAAATATTCGACGGCTTAGACATTTGTCTCATAAAAATAAGATAGGATAACTCGCCAGAGTCGTTAGACATTTATTTTCTCGTTCGAATTAAGTTTAGCACGGGGCGTTTAGAATACAGATTTTGGCTGTCGCTCGACTTTTTACGTAGAATTCTAAGTCATAAGCCTTAGAGTCATATACGACTTAATTGCTAATGAAGTGAGAATAGGTCCGGATAGTACAATGTCACGAGTCACGCGTTTTGTGTGCTAAAATGTCAGAATTTGACAGTTGATGTAGTGCAAAGTCGCGTCGTCTGATATTAAATTTAAAACGCGCGACTAGCGTCGTCGTACCTCCCAGAGTAGATAACATAACATAACATTTACATACAGGCACATACATTGCTTCTGGCCCCACAAGGATACCCTGTGTCGTGGGAACCAGAAACAACGACATCACAAACAAGTAAACATCCAAGACCTGGGGTTTTTTTCCCGGCCGTGGATCGAACCCGGGACCTCTTGCATGGTAGGCAGATGTGCTACCGCTACGCCACAGAGGCCGTAAGTGATATTGTTGTGTTGAAGTTATTATTAAATGTTTGGTGATACTTGTTAGCTTTGTCTTTCTGTAGGCCAAGTTTCAAGTAACTCCGTTCGGCCGTTATTGCGTGATTGAGTAACAATCATACAAACGTCTTCACGAACTTTCACATTTATTATATTACAAGCTGACCCAGCGAACTTCGTACCGCCTAACAGTCGATTCTTTATTTTTCTATAATATAAATTAATTATTAATTTTTATATTATCTGTAATATAAAAATGAATCGCCGAATGTGTTGGTAAGCGCAAATCTCGAGAGCAGCTGAACCGATTTTACTAATTCTTATTTTAGAATATTCCTTGAAGTAGGTACGAGGATGAGATTTTCTTACGGAGAGAAAAAAATATTAAGAATCGACTGTTAGGCGGTACGAAGTTCGCTGAGTCAGCTAGTATTATATATTGTAGAATATAATATATTAGAACGGTGCAATAAAGAGCATTAATCTAATATAATAAGAGCCACTCACGCCAGATGTTCCTCTCGGCGTAGAACACCTCGTAGTCGGAGCTGGGGTTTGCGAGACCCTCGTCCAGGGAAAAGCCGATGTTGAGCTTCCTGTAGGGCTCCGTTTTCACGAAAGCGGCCATGCCACTCTTACCACCCACCTCTTCGTCTAGAAATAAACGTATATTTATTTGCTAATACATAGTCATACATTAAACGGGTCTAATCGGCTGGGCCTGCGTGTATTGAACTCAACACCTTTGAAAACGTAATCAAACTTGATACTGATCATCACCAACGTGGAGGATTTTGTTGTGAGAAAGGTAGATAGATATAGAGCACGCTTTATTGTAAATAAAATGGAAATTACACAAATATTTCCTAACCTAAGAGTCCAAACGCCAGCCTTGTCACTAAAAGTGATCTCTTCAAGATATATTTATTCAAAGAAGAGAGCGTGCTTACCAGGAACGAAGCTTAAGTGAACGGTCCTCTTAAACCTGGCACTAGCAGCCTTCAAGGTCTTGACAGCCTCGATGTACTGCACGCCGACCGACTTCATGTCCTGGACTCCTCGAGCGTAGATCGTACCGTCGGGGTCCATGTGAGCGGCGAAGGGCGGGTGGGACCAACTTTTCTGGGATTGAAAACAAGAAATAACAATTTCCAAACTCTACGAACCAAACTCGAAGAAAAGAAAGATTTAATATCCTCGAGAAAGAACTCTTTAAAAGATTACTCTCACCTCAAACACTGGTACCACGTCCATATGGGAGTTCAAAAGGATAGCAGGGAGTGTCGGCTCCGTGCCCTCCCAGGTCATCACAAGGATGGGCTTCCGGGGCACCACCTCGAAGATCTGATGAGGGAGACCCAGCGACTCGGCCTGCGCCTTCAGGTATGTTATGCATTCGTCTGTGGGCAGATTGCATTATTTGTTCTTTCTTATTTAACGTAACATTTACATTCACATACAAACACATACATTACTTCGGGCGTCACACTAGGATACCCTGTGTCGTGGGAACCAGAAACAAGGGCATCACAAACATGAAATCGTCCAAGACCTGGGGTTTTTTTGTCCCCAGCCGGGGTTCCAACCCGTGACCTCTCGCATGGTAGGCACTACCGCTGCGTCACAGAGGCCGTCTTTGTTTTTTTTTTAATACTAGCTGACTCTGCGAACTTCGTACCGCCTAACAGTCGTTTCTTAATTTTTTTATTTTCCCCTCCGTAAAAACCATCCTCGATCTTCAAGGAATACCTAAAAAAAATATTGCGAAATCAATTCAGATTCTGTCGAGATTTGCGCTTACTAACACGTTCAGCAATTCATTTTTATACTATAGAGATAGACATAGGGACAACCATAGTATAAAACTCATGTACTGTAACGATACTTCTTTATAATAGCCGGCCGGCGCAGCCGTCTAGTCAAGTTTGAAGTTTGAATATTTTTTACAGAAAATCGTTACGTTTTGGTTTAGGTGTCAGTCGAGACCTAGTTAGGCTCGGGTTTCGATAAAAAGATCCATTGAAAAAGATAATAGTATTATTTTAATTTTGAGTGGGGACCGCGAATCAGCAAACGAAGCGTAGGACGCCCTGTGACAGGTGGAGCGACGACATTCGCAAAGCGGTGGGCAGTGACTGGGAGAGGAGAGCCGAAGACCGGGCTCAGTGGCGTGTCTTGGGAGAGGCCTAAGTATGTCCAGCAGTAGACTGACGCCGGCTGATCATGATGACGATGATTATTTGAATAACGCGTTTTAATAAGTAGATCGCTACAATACCTACTTATTCTACTATCGGACGAAAACCATAGGGATGTCTGCCGCTGTCAGTACTTGATTAGGTAAAATGCATTTTTATTCCTAAAAACATAGATTTTTGTATAGCTTTACTTTGCTGCGGCTGCCTCTGTTTACTTTCTTCTTTCAAGTTACAATAATGTGTGAACATTGTAATAGCCTTGTAACTTATGCAGATCCCTCGTTGGTCTGATGGTGTCACCATGATTACCATGCCGGAGGGCATAGGTTCGATTCCCACTGGGGGTACCATTGTACACATGGTGTCAGTCCAGGTCTATTTCCAGGTGTAGTATGGTGTCAGTCCAGGTCTATTTCCTTGCCTGATTCCCATAGCAAAGGGTATCCTTTTTTGGGACCTTAACAAGTGATTGTGTTGTGTAAGTTACTTATTGTTATAATAAAGAGGTTACCTCAAAAGAACTCAATTTCTGTAACACATAAATTAGAGCTTGGTGGTATTTCTTGTAAGTAATTTATTGACAAAAACATACAATGTAACTTTCAATATGTACAACTTTCTTACAATACTACGTAACGTTCTGACTCCTTAACTAGGATAACCTGTATTTTAGGAGAATTTCTTGGTGGTGGTCTATGACTATGTAGAGTTTGGTGTTCTTAACCTATTAGCTTTTTGCTCGTGCGTTATTTTTCACACCTTGTATAAATTAAATATGAATCGCATTCTTCTATGTAGTTAAATTGTACGCATGCACTCTGTACAGGCTGGTCTGCCGACAACTGTATCAACAAATCACATAGACAGATAGATACCTAGATAAATAGATAGATAGATAGAGAACACTTTATTGTACATAAAATGGAAATTAATCACATTATTTAAAATTATACTAACTTTTTATTCAAACTGTGTTAATTTTCGTTACAGTAAGCCATAACTAAATATGGCATGATAATCCTAGGGATTTGTGACGAAGTATCATAATGCCTTGTGAACTCAATTAGCAAGACGCAGTGCAGCAGTCGGCGGAGAATGCGGTAAACAGGAACAATTTACTTTCATTCTCACTATTTAAAAACACGCAATTTTTTTATAAATTGTTTTTATATAATAGGTAAATTCCGTATTTGAGCAGGCGGAGGAATCGATTTCGCGGGTCTTTTGTTCTTCACTAACTTTTTTTTTATTTGGCTCGCGCGGGGTTTTTTTATCATACAGCCAGTTACTTGCTCATAAAATGATCTTGAGTAATCTCTGTGATGATGATTGGAAGTTTTATAAATAAATATTTACATTCCAAAATCAATCCCTACCACAGAGGGATGAAAGAGCTATTTTATGTATCTTTTTAATCTGTGCTATTTTGCTGCCTGTTCACTAGGGATAACCTGGCTCTTTATAAATAAATGTGATAAAAATCACACGCGAACTCATTTCCGAAACCCGTTTCTAAGCTAATATGCACTTCATCACATTAACATTTCTATACAAATTCTAAACAAAAAATCATAGAATCTCATCAAAACATAAATGTGTAAAAACTGGTCAAGTACTCCTTTAAAAAAATACGATATGTATTTTTATAAAAAAAAAAATGATATGTAAAAACTTGCCAAGTTCTTTTCCATGACGAATTTAGCAATATTTTGATAAACTTGTGTGATTTCTCAATGGACCAAACTTGGCAAGTTTGGTCGGGAGATTTATTTATAAAACTTGCAAAAATGATGAAATTTAAATGTCATACATTTATTTGAGTTCACCAACTCATTGTATGAAACTAGTCGAACGATATCATGGCGTAACGGTTATCGGCAGAAGTATAACCGATTAGATGTCGTACCACATTTAGCATCGTGTAAATTGGGTTCGAATCTTCACTGGCATGCCAACCAAACTGCTTGAGACTACAGTCATTAGACAGTATTCCTTAATTAGCATTTTCCAACTTGGCTAACGGTGTAGCTAAATACTGTTTGATATTACTTAGACACTTAGAACGCTCTTCTTAACTGAAACTCTATATAAGTTCCTACTCTGTTTTAGCCTAAATTTGTTTAAATAATTGCGATTCCGTTACCTCCGTGACAATTACTTATACAGGGTGTGAGGATATCGCCAATTGTATCCGAAAAGAGGGAATATCTACTACACTCATCCATACAAATTAATTTTATTGTGCTGACTTTAAAATATCAAAAACAAAATAGCTGTTCCATACTAACAGTAACAGTGGTGTCGATCACATAGCGCTCGTGGCCTAGTCGAACCGAGTGATTAGTATCAATCACTTGAGTTATGCAACAACAGGCGCTGTCAGGTGCAGGAGTGAGCGTCCCATGACTAACGCTAGTGGCATTTTTTCTGAGCCCTTCCGTGCTTAGCAAGTCACGTGAAGCCGTTGGCGCCGGCCATCCATTTAATGACAATCGTTAAGCCATGTCAGAGGCCTTATGGACGGCTTGACAACTTCTGACGGTAAGGCCCTCGGTCTTACAATCCCTCGTGGTACAGCCTAACCCTTCTGCGATTCAGGGAAAGACCCGTGCCCCAGCAGTGAGGAAATACAAGGGTTGATATCGAATAATATAATGACAACTTCCACACAACACAATCACTTATCCTAGTCCCAAACTAGGATACCCTGTGCTATGGTAACCAAACAAGGACGTCACAAACATGAAAATAAAAAGTACGGCCCCAGTGGGAATTGAACCCACGACTTGCGGCATGGTACTCGGACGTAACACTACTAGACCAACGAGGCAGTCAATACGAAGTATAACTTTTTGAAGCCCTTTAATATACCTTCAAAATTAAATGACAATACATACGTAATTTTTGCGAGCGACATTTATAACGCGCTTTAGCCCGGTTTTATTTTTGTTATCTAAAAGCCGGACTTTATATCCAGCTGTAAAACGGAACACGATCATTCCGAAAACTGTCTATCCCGGTCTCTATCCGCCATTATAGCGCTTTCAGTCCGTACATAATGTATGAATCCGAGAGCGGATTGTGGTAGGAATAATGCCCGATTTAAGTAGGCAGTGGCCAAAGAGCATTTTATTACTTTGGTATGCTTTTATTTAAGGTGTCGTAAATAAGGAATAAACTATTTTGTAAGGCATATAAATATACAATTCATTGTGTAGTAGTATTTATTAATGTAAGTGGGTAGAATTCCGAGGTTTTCAGGCCATAGCCGTGGAACTCTACTAAGATAAAATTAATAACTTTTCGCGCCATAGGCAGGGACACTGCATAAAAGGCTTCTATACAAGGTGTTCCACTACTATGCCTAGAAAAAATAGGAACTCTACATGTTATGGTCTTCTTTTTTTATTAAACGAATCGCTTTTTTAAATACATGAGTAAGTAAAATAACATAGGAGAAACTCACGGCTGTCTCCAAGAGGCTGTCTCACGGCAGAGACCAAGCACTGCCTCTTGCTACGATCCTTTCGGACAACTTTTGCTTCATCAATGTTCATTAGTCGTTGAATCCACGTAGGTCCACCGGTTTCGGGTACTATTTATTTTGCCCTTTGCTATTACATTCCCTATTTTGTAAAAGTATATCCGCCTGAGACGTCACTTACTGGCTATCATTTTATTTAATATTATTTGAAAGAAAGAAAATAATAAGCATTTTATCGATCTTCAGTCTGCCCGTGACCACGGCTGCTGCAACGTTGCCGAAGCTTCGGGAATTAAGGTAATTGGGAACATTTTACCAAGAAGTAGGTATGTCTTTTAACAGTCCTTAATTTCACCTAATAAATAATCGCGATTAGACCCGTCTTTTATATTTTGTTCTTACACGTATTTGACCTTTAGAAAGTCACATTATTACATACCATAGTTGACATTAGGTTGTACGCTCGCGATTCTCAAGTAGTTCCTCAGGTTGATGACACTTGGATGGTCCTCCCAGTTGGTCACCTCCTCTACACTCTCGTTAGCAGACGCCATGGTAACTGAACATAAAAAAAATGTTTATTTCATCGCCAGCATTCATTGCGCCGTACCTACGAGTATATATAAACCGCTATTCTTATTACACTTTACTGCACATCAAACAATAAACAATAGATAACCAAAAAACAAGTAAAGGCGAGTTTATATCTGTTACGTTATACGTTATCAACCCTTGTATGTCCCCACTGCTGGGGCACGGGTCTCTTCCTGCATCGCAGAAAGGTTAGGCCATACTCCACCACGGGGGCCAAGTCCGGGTTGGTGGAGGATTGTAAGACAGTGGCGGGCCTTACTGTCAGAAGTTATCAAGCCGCCCGCCCATAAGGCCTCTGAAATGGCTTAACGACTGCCCGACAGCCGGCACCAACGGCTTAACGTGCCTTGCGAAGCACGGAAGCGCTCGGAAAAATGCCACTAGCGGTAGTCACGGGATGCTCACCCATCCCGTACCTGACCGCGCCTGTTGTTGCTTAACCATGTGATTGATTCCAATCACTCGGTTCGCCTAGGCCACGAGCGCTTCAGTTTATATCTGTACGAGATATAAAGTGAGATACATAATTTAAAGTGAAACTAACAGTTTCGACGTTTATTAAGTAAACTTTGGTTTATTTATATACTGAATTAAAAACAGTTGACTTGAGTCGGTGTTAAAAACAACACAAGTATTTCAAAAAATTACTTATTCTATTCGAATTCTATTTTTGAAACTAACAATTATATGTATTTAATATTTTTACTTCCTTATTTTTACTATGAACTAGCGCTTTGATAGATAGTGCTTAAAATAATTAATTGATTTTGAATAGAATGGACATACTTCTTTGTAGGACTTTGATTTACTGATGGATGCGACATTAGGATAGCTCGTAAAGCCCGAATTGGATAAAATCATAAAACCTTAAATAATATCATAAATTTTATGAAATAATAATCTGAGAAATTATTTATCTACTTAGAACAAAATTTATTGCCAAACACACACTCTAATTGTATGACTCGGGAACTTTGCATTTTACAAATTATTCTTTATGCCAATACTATTGATTTTAAGGAGAGCTATTGAAAAGATCTTATATGCTTATATGATCTACTTAAAATTCAACACCAATACTTACTTACCTTGTATAGATTTTTCTTCTATGAGGGAATAAAATAGCATGCAGGGTTTATATATGATTTTTAGAGAAACCGCTCTGTTATCTGTGGTGTACTTACCACAGATAAGAAGTGTAGTCGACAACAACTCGATTTTTACATTCTACTTGAAATATTACTCCGTATGTGAAATGTCTTGATGTCCTTTTAACTACGGTGCGTTACCAAACCAGTAGAATAATTTCGCACTCGTTCTCCAAGTCAGGATGGCCGAGCGGTCTAAGGCGCTGCGTTCAGGTCGCAGTCCACTTCTGTGGGCGTGGGTTCGAATCCCACTTCTGACAAGTTTTTTGTTTGTATTTTGAAGACTTTTTTGTTTTGAATAGTAAATAATGGTTCATTTGTTTGTTCATTATTATCTAAAAAAGTATTTTCTTAGATGAGTTTATTGTTAATTGCTTTGTTAATATTATAAAGTATTATGTATAGTTATTGTCAATTTATTTATTTCGGTGAATAATCCTATTTAATATTTGCGTTTAATAAGTGTGATATGCCGATACTAACCCCCGGTTTCTCGTACACTAACAAACTGTTAATCTACTGTTAACAGCTGTCAGTTGGGAAAAGTGCATACAAAAAAATAACTGACAACTGTTAACAGTAGATTAACAGACTGTTAGTGTACGAGAAACCAGGGGTTAATGGGGGATTTTTATTGACGTTTCTACTAACTATGCCCGCGGCTTCGTTTACGTGATATTCATATAAGTTATATCCTATGTTAAAAGCTAGCTTTCACAGTAAAAAGTAGTATCAATGTATGAATTTTAAAAACACCTCGGTATTTGTATCGCTGCGTTCAGCAGTTTGTGGTTTGTGCAACCGTACAATACGATAAATACATACAACAATTTAGCACTATGAATTTATGATATAACCACAGTTTGTTATCAACTCGGCCTGCATATGAATTACTAGTTGACCCGCAAACGTTATTTTGTCATATTAATTGTACGTCTACGACCTATTCTTAAGGCCACCATTTGTAATATATTTTTCTGCTAAGTACTGTAATTTCTGTATATAATAAAGAATATTATATCAATCTATCTATTCTCAGACCTTTTAAATACACAAAAAAAAAATCATAAAAATCGGAGCAGTGTCGGAGGAGTTCACAATGCACTGTAACACGAGATTTATAGATATTAACAACAGCAAAACATTAACATACAGGCACACACAGGCTTCTGGCCCCACACTAGGATATCCTGTGGTGTGGATACCAGAAACAGCGACATCACAAACATGTAAACATCCAAGACCTGGGGTTTTTTTTTTGCCCCAGCCGGGGTTCGAACTCGGGACCTCCCGCATGGTAGACAGATGCACTACTGCTACGCCATAGAGGTCGTTATTAGAAGATTACGTGCATTACTATTATAGTAGGTACTCAACTACCCACTAAGTAATTTAAACCGACAGCCATTTTTGTATGTAGTATTTCTTAATGAAAGAGTATGAAGTGACTAGAATTAAGAAAGGAATGTTGCGTTGGTTTGAACATGTGGAGAAGATGAAGGAAGAAAGATTGACGAAACAAATATATATTGCGAACGTGAGTGGAAGTGCTGGTAAAGGACGTCCCAAGCGGACATACATCGACCAAATAGGGGATGTATTAGCAAAGGGGAAGATAAAAAGTACTCGGAACCGGCGTGCGTGCATGGAACGACTTATGAACGTTGATGAAGCGAAGGTGATCTGTCAGGATCGTGGCAAGTGGCAGTCCCTGGTCTCTGCCTACCCCTCTGGGATACAGGCGTGAGGTTATGTATGTATGTAGGTATGTATGTACTTCAAGTGCCATTAGTGGATCTAACCTGTTGGAATCAGAGACCAATGTGGTTCACTCTACTCTATTTGTATCAACCAACTGAGACCTATTACATACAAAGTTTAAAAGCTGGTAGATAATGCTAAGTAGCATTAAGCTCGCCTATTTTCACAATTTTCTCCCCTCTGGGATACAGGCGTGAGGTATGTATGTATGTATGTATGTATGTATGTATGTATGTATGTATGTATGTATGTATGTATGTATGTATGTATGTATGTATGTATGTATGTATGTATGTATGTATGTATGTATGTATGTATGTATGTATGTATGTATGTATGTATGTATGTATGTATGTATGTATGTATGTATGTATGTATGTATGTATGTATGTATGTATGTATGTATGTATGTATTTCTTAATGATTCGCGGTATTCATGCATAGTTATGAGCCCGTTCGTGGGCGTAGTAAGTGTTGTGCGTCGGCCAGCTGCGAAAAATTAAAAGTGACTACCCACACTTCACTTGACTGTACTCGCCACTTCTGTCTACCGGAGACCACGGCAACTGTCGAAACATCGGGAAATACTCGTAAGTTAATTAGGTACGTTTTACCTAATAAATAATATATAACTATTTTTGTATAAACTTCCCACCGTGGGGCACAGAACTTCACTCAGAGAGAGAGTATGGGCTTTGGCGCGCGGATTGGCAATTTCAAGTGCTGAAGTATTTGGACACTTTAGACACCCAGGTTTCCTCACGATGGTTCCGTTCACCGTTAAAGAGTGGCATTGATACTATAACTTCACAAATGCACATAACTTGGAAAACAAAGTCATTGGTACGTGCCCGCACATCATAGGTTCTACAGTCTAGTTATTCTTACTTGTCCAATTTAGTAAACAACATTCTACCCGTAAACTGTAACTTTTTAGTCCAAAACTGCCATATTTCCATAAATTAAGTAATTTGGAACACTCTTTTAGATAACACGCTGCCAATTTTATAAACATGCGACAATTTTATAAGGGGGCGCTGCTGCCCACCCGCCGGCCCACCCAATTCTTCCCGCGGGTGTCGTAAAAGGCGACTAAGGGACACAAGCCGTTGTTTACGTAGATGGAAACAAACCGATGTTTAAAATATAAAAATATTGCTAGGTATCTATTTGGGGCCGTATTTATAGAATTACGACTCCTCTAAAACACTTCTCAGAGGCAGTTTACATGAGATGTGATTACGTTTTTCCCTTTACCACAGACTATTTAAACTGGTTCTAAGACGGAGTGTACACGTTCAGTCTGGCGTCAGTCAATTCCATCAGTCTGGTTAGACCGACGGTAGACTGATTGTCTATTCAGTGGACCGATGGACCAGAGTAACGGACCACGGCAACTGTAACGTTGCCGAAACGTCGGGAAACAAAGTAATAACGTTTTACCTAATAAATAATCGCGATTAGACCCGTTTAATATATAACTATGTATGAGTAATCATTAAGAAATAGTACATACTGACGGATATTCGAATATTTTAATGCTTCATCAGTCCGGCATCAATCCGAGCTTGATCAAGGTCACGGACTGAACTGACGCAAGACTGAACGTGTAAACGCTGTCTAGTACCTAAGTGTATTTAAGGAGTCGTGTTTTTATGAGACCGTCTAAGTAGGTCATTCATCTCACTGGAGTCAAGAAATACCTATCAGAAAAATAAGCTTTCTCGATTCTGGTTGTACGAGTATTATCAAGAACTATGTGTTCACTTCTAGAAAAAAATAGTCTAGTAGGTACGGACAAAGTGAACCACCTTTTTTAACTCCAAATAAAACTTTTAATAATGATAATTGATAATTTTACACTGTTTAGTTATTTAACTGACTCTACCATTGTAACAGCTTTAAGGTTTGAAATTTATTCAACACTTTGTATAATGAACGGGATGCGAGAAAGGCACAAAAAGCAAGACAAAGAAGATATTGATTGTTTGTTCTGCCGCATTATCCCGGAACTAGGCCTTTCCACTTCCCAGGTCCACAGGGTCCAATTACATGCTTCGACCTACACGTCACAACCTAGTTTACTATGTTGCATAATTCTAAAGTTGTTATGATTCCACTACATAACGTGGTAAAAACCGAAGTTGAACCATTTAAAAAACATGTATTTTCAATTATTTAACTTTTTTTATTAGCGCCCTCTAGTGGCACTCAACGGTAACACGGTCATGATTTGAGACTGCTGAAAGCAGGCTGAAATGCTTGCTTATGTAAAGCGTTGGGCGGGCTCTCCAACAGGGTAATTTAGTTACGAGCTTTACCCGGTAGATGACGCCATTGATAGTTTTTAATTATTTATAGAGTAGGTACTAGGTGAACCCGCAAACCAATGTTTCTATGCAGATCTTTGTCTATCTGTCAAGTTTCTTGTAAATTCGTTCAGCCGTTATTACGTGATTGTGTAGCAAGCATCCAAACATCTTGACAAACTTTGACATTTATAATAACATAGTCCATTTGCATAGGTACTTAAAAAAATATTAACAAGCTTGATACGTCTTTTTATCGAAATACACACTTTTTAAAAATCTTTGCACTTTACTAATTCACTCGGAAATATATGTAATTTCTTGGGTTATCTATGTAAGTTCCTTTTTTATGTATAATAAAGTGTTCTCTATCTATCTGTTTATCTAATTTCGGTAATATGTAAAGATTTTGATTTAAAAGGTGTGTATTTCGACAAAAAGACGCATTAAGATTGATTACATTTTTGTAGTAGCTAAACAAATGTATTAATAAGATCCCACACAGTTGATTTCACTGTTTTAAATACAAAATTGTACTATAATCATGAATCGATCAATTTGAACAAAATTCAGTGACACGATTAAGAACTTTTAAAACTCAGCCCTTTTTGCCCATCTAAGCATTGTAAGTTAAAAAAATTTAACCCCAATCCCAAAACCAGTAGAAACGGCTTTCAGTCGGCCCGGAGTCGGTTCAAACCGGTTTCCAGAGACAATAATTTTCATTTCCATTACGCAAATGAGTTATTTCAGGACTACCTCGCGTTTCTGTATCCGCAAACGTCATTGAGCAAACTGAGTATTTTCAGATATCACGAATTTTCGCTAGCGGCACTGTCTTAAGAATTAGCAATCGTCCGCGTCCTTTAGTAATTGCGTTTTGGAGAAAAACGAAAAACTTTGGCTTTGTCATATTTAATTATCGACATTGGAGGTAATGGGTTTTCAGTTTTAGCGTTGGGATTTTATTTATTAAAAAACCTATTTAGAGGCTAAAAATTTCACCCATGCCGGGATTTGAACCCGCAACCTCTGGCATACGGATTGTCCTTAGCACGGGTTAGTGCATTAAAAATAAAAATAATATAATTTTATTTATTGTAATTAAAATTCTTTATTGCATAAAAATTGTGAAAATAGGCGAGCTTAATGCTACTTAGCATTATCTACCAGCCTTTAAACTTTGTATGTAATAGGTCTCAGTTGGTTGATACAAATAGAGTAGAGTGAACCACATTGGTCCCTGATTCCAACAGGTTAGATCCACTAATGGCACTTGAAGTACATACATACATAACCTCACGCCTGTATCCCAGAGGGGTAGGCAGAGACCAGAGACTGCCACTTGCCACGATCCTGACAGATCACCTTCGCTTCATCAACGTTCATAAGTCGTTGCATGGACGCACGCCGGTTCCGGGTACTTTTTATCTTCCCCTTTGCTAATAAATCCCCTATTCATCCGCACTTGAAGTATTTACAGATAAATCCTTTACGCCTTTACCAAGGACTTGCCTACCTACTTATTTTATTCGCTGACTGTAAAACCGAAGGTCTCG